>CM032066.1:1456340-2056340 GCA_018831715.1 Matsumurasca onukii | reverse complement strand
TGTCGTCCAGGCAATACAGTACAGCGAATGCCTTATTCTAATAATTATCAAATATTTAAGTTAAAATTTCCATACTTAACAAGGTACACTAGTAACATTATTAACTGGTTTTATTGTGTGTAAAATGTTTGCTGTCCTGAAGAAAGCGATCAAATTCTTCTTACGTGCAAAGGCGAAGTGTGTAACCAAAGATTATGTTATGGTAAGTAGATGGCGGATAGGGCTTAGACATAAAAATTAACTTAGTTGCGGCAGCCCAAGCACAGATAGCGCTGCAATCACTCGCCGGCTTTATCCTTCTCGGCACCACATGTGGGATTTGACGACCACATTGTGAGATTTTTGAGAATGAATGAACTTGCGCGTGCGTCAGTAACTCTACATGAAACCCTATATAAAAGTATTACCTCGCAGTGCTATCAGTGCTTGGGCTGCCGCAACTATGTTGATTTTCTTGCCTCAGCCATGTGGCATCTATCCGCAATCTACTTTCCACAACAAAATCTTTAGTGTAACTGATCTGTTTAATGTGTGTACGGGAGGGTAGGCAGGACCATGGTGGAATTATATTTAATTCCAGCAGGATATTGAGCACTTGAGCCCGTGAGTGAATGAAAGCAAGTTGCACAAACAAAACTGTTGAGTTGCGACTCAGGACAATTGAAAGTGACAGAGTAATTCTTCTGATCACTCTGATGTTCATCGGATTCAGCAGAACCGGACTGCTACAACAGCTCCCGCGGATACTGTCAATGCTTCCTCCATAGGAATGCAGTTGTACAATACTGTTTGTCTTTTTAATTATTAGCGTTGACAAGTCTAAGTTTGCGTTTCATCTCTGAAAAAACCAAGACAGAGGTTTCCAAAAGGTTAAAGTGCAGATTTTGAGTGTAAGAGAAAACTTGCCAATTCGAGTTTGCATTGTGTCAGAATTTGTCTACTCCTACATCAAATTTGAAGAATCGGCGTCAACCCATTGTTTGGATGCGGTGAACGTCGAAAGCACATGGACTGAACTCAAGTTAGGGCCGTCAGACGTCAGTTACCAGAAAACCTAACGTCCTCCAAAGTGTCTTTTGTTATAGTGACCCCAATAACGAAGATGACGCTTTTTCGTAACTACCGCTAACAAAATAGTAGGAGAAGAGTGGAACTTTTTGGTCAAAAAAATACAAAGCTCTATGACAAAATAAATGTTTAAAAGGCAAGTATTACATATTGAACTTTTTTTGCTACGTATATATTGGCCAGTAGACAAGTCATTAGACGTAGAATAGAGAGAAAGTGTTTGGTGAAAGAAGCTAAAGTAATTGATTCGAAATGTATTAGCGAACTTGTATGAGACAATAAGCGAGTTTGGCCGGATTCCAGAGCATTATATTCTCAGAGCACTTTATTTCTGTTCTGACAACAGCTGTGTGTGAGTGTGAGTGGCTCAGTCAATGTGCCTTGTGTTCCCTAGCAACCTCTCACATCATACATGTCTACATGTTAGAGCCAAGGCACTAAAGTTAGAAACTCACAAAATAGCTCACACTTGAACTAAATTCAAAACTGAACTCAATGAATGAACATTCTATTCCACCATCATAACCTCTTGTTCAGCTTGGTACTTTCATACTTTGCTTCGAGACACCGATCACTCGTAGAGGATATTTTAAGGTGAATATGGAGTGAAGGTGAGTGTGATGAGTGTTTTGATGGATCGTGAGATGTAGTCTTGTTACAAACTAGGGCCGACTGTTCCACAGATTGGGTTATTAATAGTCCAACGACCAATGGAATGGAACAACGTGACTTCCGAACTACGGTTGGTGAACTATCCAGCTTATCTTAAAACTACTGTTGACAAGATTATTATAAAAAGTTTCAAAACTGGATTTAAAATCCTCTAGCTATAGTTAGACCTCACCCCACAAGAAAGAGACTAGTAGAGTAGAAAGGATACGGACTACTTCTAGGTCTATAGCAGCGTACGAACAAAGAGGCCATAGAAGTGGTCGTTCAAGGAGACGGTTGTTAGATGCTGTTTTCTAGGTAACGAGACGAGACAAAGGAGCAGAGAATGTGAGCAAATGATAGACATGCTAGTTGCATGAAGGACAGCTGACAAGGCGCGTGAACTGTGAACTGAAGGAGGAATGAGAAGGACAGAAGCAGGAATACAGTGTCCAGGATCAACTAACAGCTGTTGCTCAACAACCTGTCAAGGAAAACCCACCAATAACTAGTTCACTACACACCAGAACCCTGACCATTGCACGAACAATCTTCATTGTCTTGTGTTTAGCACTCTTCGTCGAGTCCAGTATCTTGGAATTAACAAATTCAACGTTCATCAGGAGACAGCTTCTTATTGGAATTTAACAATCAGTTCAAGTTTGAACACAAACAATCCAATAAATGTTTATTTGTTGGGTGAGAACTTTCAGAAACGATGTTTCCATCTTCGGACCAAACACCAGCTTGTCTTTGGTGTTGTCTAATTCAACGAAGTTGGTGTTTGGTCCTAAGATGGAAACATCGTTTCTGAAAGGCCTCACCCAACAAATAAAAATGTACTGGATTGTTTGTGTCCAAACTTGAATTTATTTTAAATACAACGTTATTTATTTGTTAAGGGTCCCCCTCAGTGGTCACCTCAGATAAAGCCGGAATTCGTCCGTCCAAGGAACACCGCGCACGTAACAGCTGGCAAACAACGGGCCTTCTTTCAACTGATGCGGCGTAACTGTCACACCAAGCGCCTGCAAAAGTTTACGGCAGATCGTTTTCACCTTTCAAACTAATTTTTACATTAATAAAAATTATATGTTTGGAAAAAGATAGATGAGAGGATACCGCAGCATTGTGAAGAGCTGGCCATCAGTCCACTTTGTGATACTCATCACTCATCTGGACTGAGCAAGTGTGGCAGTGGTAAATGTAATATTACACAGAGTCATTTGTGTGGGAAATTTAATGTTATATCTTGTAAGGTTAATTAAAAGTTTTATGGTCACACAGTTTAAACGGTATTTAAAAAATACGTAGCATTAGTCTATTTAAGAGCTACCGACTTGAAGCAGAAACTAGTTTTAAAATTCCTTATGTGAACATTTTTGGTTTATGTATTAAAAAAACACATTTCTACCAAATGTCCAGCAAAACTGTATAAATATTATAGCAGACATTCTCTAGCCGAGATATTCGTCGTGGTGTTGCCTTGGTCGTATCACTAGGGTGGAGAAATATCGAGGCACCCATGTACAACGTACACCTGGTGCAGTCTCGCTGTACTTGCACCAGCTCCAGGTATGTGCTACGTGTATAGTGACGAAATAAGAGTTAAAAGTGGCAACAGTTTCTGTAAACAGCCCAGAAGTCAGTAGAAAGCGGTGGCGTTCAGTGCCCAGGGCTCCTAATAATAGAGCGTACAAGTCTATATGGTCGTGGACAATTGGCCCATCGCTCTTCAGTCTCTTCTCCCCTACTAGTAGGGGGCAAAAGACAAATATGGTATGGTATAATTCTAGCCCCTTAGCTGAGTGAACTTGTGTGGGTATTAAAGTTTTACTGGCGTTAATAGTTTATCCATAGCCTTCTATGATTCATTTATTGGACAGAAAAGCTTTATTCGTGGTCAGCAAAAATCATTAATTTGGTCCATCTGACTTTTGTTTACATTTTCTAAATAAAAACACTCTCATTGACCCATAAAAGCTGCATTTTTTAAAACTTTGATTAATATGTATTAAAATATGCTGAACATATTAGAATATGCTGTATTAAAATAAAAAAAGTCATTTGTCTGAATTACTCCACCTAGCAATTGAAGAATATTCTTTTCTGCGTGTTTAGACAATAATTGTATGATTATGAACGAATTCGTTATTTATTTATTAAAATTTGGTTTATGTTACAATTTTAAACTCAATATTCGTTATGATAAAATTATTGCACTCGTACATCATCAAACAAGAAAATTATACCTTTTAAAACACAACTACAATAAGTATAACTTATTTCTTGGTGGACTTTACTTTCCGTGTTCATTTTATATGCGCGCAAGTTCTTCAAAAGTAATTACTACATTCTTTATACATGTAATTAGTCTTGATTAGCGAGAAACAAACAAGTGACAACTATAATGAGAGGAAGCCAACTGGCAACACTAGCGACAACGTCAAACAAGCGACGCAAAGCACATCAATGACGTCACGAGTGACCCGAGATAAACAAGCCCTTCACCTCAATCTGTGGAACAGCTGTTGTCCACACACTCACACAAACACATTAAACCAATTCAGCTCATCCACGCACACGCACACCACGCTTTTCAATTGACATTTGACAGGACAGACTCAACATACACAGTCCAGTCGACAGTTCCACACCGTTTTGTATCTCAATCGTTCAGTGGTTGCCAATCGATAAATCCTTTTATTAAAAACTTCAATTACATTGATAATTATAACGTACTCAACAAGTGAAATAATTATATCTCTGATAAATCTTTTCTTGAGGCACATAAAATAGAAATTGAGGCAGAAATAAACCAAATCAAACTTGAATATAGAGAACTAAGGTACTTGCCAGCTTGGATGTTATATTAAAAAAACTAATGAGATTATGAAATGAACTAATTACTGAAGGGTTTAAAGGACCACCTATTTTCATATAATGCAAGGCACAACGTTTGCTTTCGAGTAAGCCGTTTGAACTTCAGCCAAACAGAAAACTGCATGAACAAGTTTCACTTGTTGAAATATAGTACTGCATTGTCTTGAGGCTGAACTTAAATTAAAAAAGCATTCCTTCAATCCAGAGCCTTTGAGATGTAAACTTAGTTCATGAAAAGCTCCAGGCAAGTAACATTTATTTTTATTTATGTTTAACAGTACCAGCTCACACATATTGATTTTTGTGTTATTTATTACTTGTAACTTTTAATTAAATTGTGTTGTTCACTGTAATTATAGTTTTTAAATGTAGTAATGTTAAATTAAGATAAGTTGACAGGAGTTGTTCTGAAAACCAGTTGTAACTGAGAAACGCTCCATTAAAAGGCATTTTTATTTATTTATATTATTGTGTAAAGTTTTTAAAAGATTCCCAATACTTTTTCTGTTGGTCAGGATTGGTGCTCATCTTTTGATCCTGGACCTGGGTCTTACCATGCTAACGGTGTCACAGTACGGCTGAATGGTTGGTTAAATAGAGGTTTAAAACTTTTCTTGAGGATAGCCGTGTTGGGATAACCGGCCCACAGCAGGTCATGGTTTACACAGTCAAACACCTTAGATAGGTTAAAACTACCCTAAGGTAGAGTTTTAACAATCCAGGCTACTAACAATTTTATACAAAAATGAGAATACCCCCAAAATGAAGCACAAAAACAAACATATTATAAAACACTTAAAAACTGTTATTGAAATTTTTGAATACACAAAGTTTTTACTCATAAGAAAAGTTGTGAAAACATGGTTGTATACAATAAAGTTGAAAAGCTTACATGCGCCACTTTGAACAAGAATCTTAGAATTAATTTGACTTGTACGGAACTGTTCATATGTTCAGCCGCTATTTTGAAACAGCTAAATATTTTAAACATTTTTTTTACCAATCTTCTTAAAATTGAAAGGACTTTAAAATGATTAACAACATGACCTTCCTTTATACTTGAAAATTTTGAGAGTCTGACCTACTACCCCTGGCTTTTGGAACTTGAAACTTACTAATAACTTTCCATAAATCTTTAGTTAATTTCTAGATGAAATGTTTTCAGTTCACCCAAAATCCGTTATCTATATAAACATGAGGTGGAAGTGGCCTGAGAAACCTTGGTGTATTATGTCTTGGATCAATTCTAGACCTTCATTACAAAAGATACATTAGCTATACATCAGCCAAACGTTTTCAACCTTTTCCACGAAACAAATCTAAAAGGCGTAATATTATCACTGCTGCAATTCTGTGTGCATAAACCGTGTGATAGTATTAATATGTAAGTTCCAAACAAACCTCAATTAGATATTGTGTGGCTTAACTTTGTTACAATTGGATTTATTATTTTCTTTATATTGGAGGGGATATCTAATTTTGTAATGTTTTTTTCATGTGGGGAATAAATCTTTTTTTTCACAGCAGTTAGTTAAAGAGTATATTAGTTTACTTACAGCTATCAATGTTTAAGTGAATCATATACCAAGAGAACGCTGTCCCTTGCCGCACTGACACTGTCACCCGTACATGCAATCCCTCCACAGTCATTCTCTCGGAAGAACAGGTAACGTAAGCATATGTACGCGGCAATGTGCAGAGTCTACTCAACCTATGCGCTGCGTAAAATTAGTTTCCTCAAATGGCAGACAAACCGTCTCAATTTCTTGACATGTCTTGTTATTTCTTCCTCTCTTGGCGTTTGCTCCCTACAGTCGCCTTTCAGGCATTTCACTCACTTAACTCATCCTTTACAATTACAACATGTTACTCGTTTCTCCTGTTGACGTTTTGTCCGTTAAGCTTGCCTGTCCTTTTTTTTGCCTACTCTACACAGCACATATCCTTTAGTTTTGTCCACTCTGCTCGCTTTCCTAGCTTCCTAGCTTTTCACTCATTTCACTAGCCTAGCTCCACACTTTGCTCATCTCTCTCGTCATTTTGGTCGAAACAATGGTTTCGCTGGTGTTTCACTCGCTTTAGTTGTCCTTAACACTTGATTAAGTACTTTTTGATACCGCCTTTGTTTAGGCACTTTGCTGTGTCACATTGATGTGTTCAAAGGTAGATAGTTGCTCAAGGTTGAACGTTTTACTTGTTCAAGGTAAAGAAATATTTACCAATATCACAGTGATAAGCACGGCCAATTGATTTAGAATTAAAAGTGTCATGAAAGACTTTTTAGGGTTAGTTTGGTCTTTTGTGACTTTAAAAATGATAGGACCACATAGTAGGGATTCTCGTAATCAATCCTAAAGCACAACAATAATTTTGGGTTTTAAGTAAACTTTACAATTACTATAATAAGTTATGTGTAAAAGCAAGTTTGAAAACTTAGCAGTTCAAAAGTTAATATAAGGGGAGGGGGCTTTTAAGTAGGCCTACTCTTTAAATTACATCTAATAGTTTTGAGAAAAAAAAGTTTAAGCACCACTGATTAAACTGGACGAGACCATAGCTATAATCCTGTGTTATATTTTTATTATTGGGCCCAATCAGAGCACATAACTGAACGGTGTTTGAATTGGGACGAGTAGTTAGACTACTATGAACCCGACAGTGTTTTAATTCCATTGTCTGTTAACAAGATGCGCTACTAGGCTTCTCACTTGACTCACATAGCTGAGTGGACTGCTAGAGTACATTTGAGGTGCAAAATAAACCAAACATCTTGAGCAGGACATCGGAGCAACCTCAAGCTCCGGAGTCTAGTGCCTTATGGGAGCCTGATAGTCTTGAATAATTTTTTTAAACATTCCTAGCCTAACTCGACTTAAAAATTCCAAATAATTAGAGTAGTTATAATAAGACATAGTGATGTTGAAAGGTGATTAAGTATACTTGAATACTTACTTGTTAGGCCTAGGCCTATCTTCAAATTGGACGTGCCCGGGCAGAAAATGTATAGGCCTAGGCCAAAACCGAGTTGATTTGTTTTCATAGCAATGATAAATTATACAACTCTCACATTTAGGCTTGATAAAATTAACATGTGAACTATGTATTTACCTTTTGCTTCGTCCAGATTTGTACCCTCGTGTGACACACATCTTGTTGATAAGTCTTCATTTGTATCTTGAACCATTATTGCACGAAACTATAAAAGCAATATCTTAAAAATGCGTTGTAAAGTTCTAGTACCTCTATAAATGCCACTAATTAATGGTCTAACAACCATTATAGTTGTATGACAGTTAATATTAAACACGACAATCACAAGTTTGCATAGCCCAACATAGGCTTTGAAAAACGACAGTTCGCTCTTGTCTCTTACCCAATCCTCAACCCTAGACTGACAGCAGTGCAGACAGCTAACAGCTGCTCGATTTTGCCTTGCACAACTGTTTCCAACTTGATCCGAACGAAATAATCACTATCCGTTGCTAGGCAACCGTCCCCTTCAAATACTTTAGACAGACCAGCTTGCTCTTCCAATCTAGTAGTATGCACTATATAAATTGCAAACGTCGTGACATACTGTAGATTGCTCTTCGGTATTACCTATCGCAAAAGTCCAATTCTACTTCTTTATTTCTTCTTTCTTTATTTATTTCCAACGGTGAACACCAATTTACATTTATAATTACATAGATCCGTGCAACAAGTTACAATATTTAGAAGGTATACAATGATAAATAGCATGCTGATGGATGATTATCTACTGTATGGTAAAATGATATAACTAGACCGTTCGACAATTATTCTTTTGATCGATATCAGAGCCACGCCTTTGACAAAAAACACATATATATGATATTTTTAAAGTTCACGCTATAGCAATAAACCGTTTATTCAGTCCAAGCGTGGGACCTCAAATGACGAATAAAGATCGTAAAAAGTAAGTTACAGAATAGAGGAACATTCCCCCTGAAATATTGATGATAAAAGTATATCCAAATGTGTACTCCCATTTAGTTTAATTACTTATATATATAATGTATAGACGCAGTCCGCAGACGTTTGCACTGAATACCCATTTAATTTTAACTTTGAGTTTGTTATATACTATTTTTACTGATGGTTTATAGCATTTTAGTTTTCTAAATGGTTAAAGATAAAATTACGAAATCATACCTTTTTATTTTTAACAACGAAATGCCAAATTTTGACCTTTGTCCTAGTAACTAAGGAATCACTTTACAATTTCAGAACTGTTAAGATTTAAATACACTATTCAGGTTTGCCATTGTATAATTTTGTTACACAAATGACAAATTATTAGTTTTCAAGGTGACTTCAATGGCAGAAATCGCAAAAATGTGTCCATTCGCGCCTCTGTAGTGGTCTGTAAGAAACAAACCCCTTAAGATTCTGGAACTTCTAAAGTATTAACTTTAATTAACAGAAACTTAATATAAAGTCAATGGTATAAAAATCCGTGCAAAGATAACTAGTTTTATAAATTAAAAAATAAGGGGGACAGTATATTGGACACTAGCGGCAAGACATAACTAGAAGACATTAGCCATTGCAGTCTCGTGTGTTATCAATGTGTGTTTTAACTGGTAGTGTAAAAACACACATTTTTCTTGTGAGCTAGCTGTTATATTTTGTAGCCTTAGACGATTGGCCACTAATTTTGTTTTGAAATACCGTAGTTAAAATGTTTATTGCTGAGACAATATAACACATCACATAGAAAACGTCAGTAATTTAATCAAGAAAAAATACCAATTTTACCATTCATCCTGACTTCTAAATCCTATACCGATATACATTATACAATTTTTCTTCCATGCTCCTTTCATCTTTCTCCAATTTTTTCACTTCAAATCATAATCTCCCATCACGTGGTAGATACTTCTCAGTACTTAAGAAACCCTTTCAGGCCAAACAGTTTTTAAGTGAGTATTTAATGCCTTGGCTTACTAGAATGTTTTGTTACATTTGGCAACTTTTTGATTAAATAAACAGCAATTTCCTTTGAAGGCAATATTGTTAACTTCAATATTGAATGAACTTGTGACTAGACTGTTCATGGACAAGACAACCATCCTGTGTCTCACAGTTTGATAGTTACCTTTGCTCTGCCTCATGTCTCTTGTGAATGTATGTCAAGGCCACTGGTCAAAGTGCATTTGGACATGCAGAAATGTGACTATGGATAACTGTACATAGATTTGGCAGTCAACAGTTGCAGGATAAATACTTCCAAGTAGTTAGCACTCTCAACAATAGCTCCAAAAGATAATGCCATAATTTTATATGTACTGGATCAAACCCAAGTAAGCCGTCACCTCAAAACCAATACATCTCAAATAAAAATTTAAAATCATAATATTAAACTAATTTTATTTTGAATAATCATAATATAATGCTTCATTCCATTTAACCAATAACATCTTCATCAAAATCATTAATTAAAATAAATGAGCTTAACACTTTGAAACCTGGGCCAATTTAAAAAAATGACAGTTTTCCGTCTTTTGTTCTTTTTACTTATGCCGTGATTTAATGGAATGCCGTTACATAATGGAAATGTAATAGGCCCAAAAACAACAAACGAGTCCTCCTCCTCTATAAAAGCAAAAGTAGCAAAACAGGTGTTTTGAGCAATCCATATTAAACTCCCTTTACGCCGCCAACTTCCACCCGTGCTGGTCACCGTTTATTTAAGGTGGGTCCTCACCATCACTAAACCACACTTAAGTTAGTTTAATATGGCTTACTCCTGCTGCAGGTTCGAACCTGCGTAGCCTAAAATGCCAGCTCCCCAGCTGACACTTTAGATCACACAGCCATTCTCACATTTGGTTCACCGTAAGCTGTTCAAGTTTGCATGGAACACTAGCGCTCTAGTAGCAATCATGGCAACTACTTCAATAGACGGCTCGAGCAGTACTTGGGCTTCGGCTTCAAAGTGTTAAAATATGTACTTGCTCATTATTTACATCAAAATCGCGTTCATACCAACATAGTTTAAGTTTTTAATAAATTTCTGAAAGGTAAGGAAGTTGAAAAGTTTAAGTTCCTTCTAATCCTACTCTACCCACAGCGCCATTCGGCCAACCTGGGTCCCTAATTGTATGCTGTTAAGTTGTCTTGTGCTGTAAAATGCTTTCGTGATCAATGTAGCTTTCATATGAGCAAATGTTTGACGTTCTCAAGAAATTTAGCAATCGGTTTACAAAAATTTGAATAGTAAATTAGTATAAAAAGGCTATGAAAACTGACAACTAGAACTGTCTTTAAAATTTTTTAATATTTTGAGATTTTATACACAACATACACTAGACATTGTACAGTGTTACACTAGACATTGTTTTACACTAAACATGTACAGTGAATGCTAAAACAAAGTGATAGTTTCACTTGGAACATTTGGTAATAAGTATACATTCAAAATGAGTAAGAAAGATGACAAATTAAGTCTCAAATGAAACTTTGATTATTTGCTCTTGATGTCAGTGAAAATCCAGGAGTGTTAAGTCCCCAACAGTAAAACAGTATAACATGCTTTTTAAGGGACTACAGCTTTTGGTTTTTAAAGAAAAAGGTCATTGGGGTACCGTTTTGCTACATATGTTTAGCTGTCACAGTAATTCAGCCAAGGTAATGTTTGAAAATAAAGCTCAAATAAATATGGCAAAAGGCCTTTGTTGGCTGGATTTTGTAACAGTAGAATTGAGAAACATTGTTGGGACAGTCATACAATGCAGGGATTTGGTTTGGAGTAAATAATACAAAAAGTAAAAATTGGGCATTTTTAATCTTTGAACAAAATTAGTATTCGATCAATGTACAATTGCAGAGTCAACCTTATCATCAAGGGCTGAAGTCAACCTGTATGAATAAGTTATGTATAAAGTATAAATAAATCGGTAAATTGTTTGAAAAACTGTTTTTTTGTATAAACTTTGATCTCCTTATGTAACCATACACATTTTCTAGTCATCACTTTCTCATAATAACAACATGTTATCCTCTTAACTATCTTAAATCCAAACTGATCTTAGGAACTATCAAACTTAACAATATAACTAACTTGACAGGAAACAACTTAACTAGAATAGAGTAACTCAGGTACATTAGAGAGCAGTGATGAGTTGTCGGAAAGTGTCTGGGTTGAACTGCTTGCAGAAGATGGTCTGGAAGGTGTTGCGAACGTTACACTCGGCTTCTAGAGCCTTGGCACGAGCGTAGCCGCGGCGCGTGATGTGAGCAGGCAGTCCCGCCAACCTTGCAGCGTTGAAGCCATAACTCTTCGGACAAGCTCCAGGCGCAAACTTGTACAGGAACGTAACATTCTCCTGCACATCGTCACTGTCCTCCTTCATCTGCTCTTCTGCCATACAAGCCTGTATAACAATAACATGATCAGATAAGATGTCTTTCATTCTTATTTCTTATGATAAGTAATGCTGGTAAATAAGTTAAAATAATATTGATAATGTATATTTTCAAAGACTGAATTCAGCAAGCTAGGTGGAATAGATACTTGTATAACAGACATTTGTTTAACTTAACAAACTGTGATGTTAGGCATTACTTCACTAACTCTATCTTTTAACATTTACTAAATATTCACTAGCTTTTAACATTCAATTTAAAATCAACTTTAACACTGATTTTTTATATTGACACAGTTTTTTCCTTTAGTCTATTTGCTGTTAAATGATTATCACATATTTACAATGATAGATACAAAGGTAGAATGAAGAGGGTTGATAACTATATGTCGTACCATGTGTCCAAGAGCAACGTTATCAGAGTGCTTGAAGTCCTCGACCAGGGAGTGGTAGTGAGTGGAGAACAGTGTCCGACACTGCATCTGGGTCAGCTGTTTGAGCACAGCGTGAGCGATTGCCGTGCCGTCGTACGTTGATGTTCCTCTACCTACACAGTAGCATAGTCGTGTTAACAGTACTCTTTAACCAGACACACACTTAGGTTATGTTACTTTAAGAGTGGTTTTTCTATTCTACCTTTAACTGGTGGATAGCTTTTAGAGTTTATATGCAGCAGCGTTAATATCTTTATGGTTCCACAGAAACAGTTTCCATATTTAAGTAAATTAACCAGTTTAAAACATCATTTGTAGTTTTTACTCCATGTTATAAGAGATCTCCAGAGTGGGATCCGCGGCCATTCTATTTGGCCACTTCTTAATGTTAAAGAGAACTGCAACGTGTTCTCACCCAACTCGTCGATGAGCACGAGTGAATGCTTGGTGGCGTGGGTGAGGATGGCCGAGGTTTCACACAACTCCGTGTAGAATGTACTCTCTCCGGCCAGGATATCGTCGTTAGCTCCGATACGCGTGAAGATACGGTCCACAGGTGACAATGTCAAGCTTTCGGCTGGTACTCGACACCCCTGCAAGTACAAATGCACCATTCAACAGTATTTAAAATACAAAAACTCTAGAACACATTCTGAGGAACAGGTTGGTTTTCATACAAATGTATTGGATAAGGTTTATGTTAATGACATGTCTCATAAAATATAGATCACATTTTTTTATTTGCTCTTAATAACATTGTTATTTATACTGGTAGTTAGATTAAACCCAGATGGTTTGATATTTCCACTAAATATTATTATAAGTAAACAGGTTATGTTTGAAAGGAAGAGCCTTATGGGTAAACTAGGTGAATTTTACAAGGAGAGAGAGGATAGTAGCTAGCTTACCTAAGAAAAACAAGTTTAGGGGCCAACAAAAAAGCACACAGAAGAGTCACACACAAAATTCACTGATATTACGCCCTTTCTAAGGGCTTTATCAAGTATTGTTTATTATAAGTAAACTGTTTTGAATTGCAAAAGTCTATGTTAAAACATTTGATGGTAAAGAGATGTTACCTGTTGTGCCATGATGGTGAGCAGAGCTAGCTGGCGCATGAGGGTGGACTTGCCACCCATGTTGGGTCCGGTGACGAGGATCAGACTGGGAGACACGTTGCGCTGGTCTCCGATCACAGTGTCGTTGGGGATGAACACTTCGCTTGCAGCTGCACAAGGGTAGCTACCATTCTTCACTGCTATGAACGCCTACAACCCAACATATATCAAGTGCTATTAAATCTAGATATGGTTGAAAACCTGGTACATGGGGGTTTTCAATCCTTTATACTGGTTTTAAAACTATTAATATTAAAAATTTGAACACAGTTTTTAGTAGGCTCTTTTTTATTATTCTCATTTTCTTTAAACTGTGCAATGGTGCATATTTTCAAAAGGAATATGCTAAGCTGACTTTACACAAATAACAAACCGTCAAAAAAATTGTACAGGAATGTGGGGAAATTGCATATGCAACATGAATTTTCCACAGTATATTTTTTACAGAGAAAAGGTTCTCCATTGTTATATTAAACTTTGGTACTCTGTGTTTGTAATTAAACTTCACTAATTGACTGTTTACTGCTGTAATCCGACTATAAACTATAAAATTGTATTAGTTGATGAATCTATTACACAGCTGGACTGTACCGTTCAAAACATGGGTTTGTTGGGGAAATAACGTTTTGATATGCACTCATTCAAGAGAACTTTTAAACTTCCTCATGGAAGGCTCAATGTTAATTTTCAAAAGAAAACAAGTACGTAGGCTACCTGAGCACACTCGCTGGTGGGGACGAACTGTGGCTGGCACATGTCCAGCTCCTGACTGCGACTGTACTCAGCGAAAGCCATGAGCACGTCCAGCACAGCCAGGCTCTGCACTGCGGACACCCAGCTTGCGTGTCTCTCACTGAACCGAGAGAAGATGCGCTTCCGCAGACCGAGCAGAACGTTCTTCTTAGTCTCCTCTGCTCTCATCTGTTCCTCCAGAAACTCCTGCCAAAACCAACATTTCTCAGTACTGTACTCTAACCAGATAAGATATTCAATACAAACCTACAGAAAACAGTTAAGATTATTCAAGTGTTACTCTAAACATTTCCTGTGATTTGGATGATAAGTGTATATATTTTTCGTTAAATCCAATAGTTTAACCAACTAGCATTGACATTTTTATCAAACGTTACACAAGGACATAAAAACTAAACAGTTTTATTTGTTCAAGAGAACACTGAAGATTATATCATCTGTAAAAGCTTACCACACATCAAGGAATATATGAAACAAGAACCAAACTAACTTTTAAACACTGCGAGGCTAGACTTTCTAGCTACTTCACTTCAAGTAAGTATTCAACTCAACTTGAACAACCCGCTGCAAACTACCTAGTAACCAGTAATCTAAACTAGCATTGAGTGAAAGAAAATGTAGCTCTTTAATAAGCATTTTTGAGCCTTCAAAGGAGTATACTAAACAAAAAAGTTCACTTAGGGCTACTAATGTTATTAGCAAAGAAAAGTAAAACAGAGTACCTAGTACCCTTTTCTATCTTTTAATAGACTGCACGACCGGTTTCGGAGCTAAGTCCATCGTTTCGGTGCTGTACATGACAATTGTCTATAGTATAGTTTACACATTATGAAAATAACTATTTAAATTACCTTAGTGGTAGAGTTGTGAAATCTTTTGAATTTCTTTTTTGTACAAGGCTGCATAACATAGTCTGATGGAATTTTATTACAGTTGGACTCAGGAATTTCAAGCTGAAACCTTTTTTTGTCAACACCAACATAAACCACCTGTAAACAACAAAAAAGTAAGATCTTGAAGATTAGTTATTGGCAGACTGATGTATTAACAGAAGATTTACACCTAAAGTGACCAACAAAAATGTTATTTATACTATAAAAAGTCAATAAAAAATAAATCTGTGAATTCCAGGTTTTTGGTACTGGGATGGGATTACCTTCTTTTTCCGTCCTCCTCCTTCTAGTACTGTAACACCCAGGACGGGAGAGAGTTTGAAATAACTGAGATGAGACAACATCGCCACCTTTGAGGAGTCATGGACATTCCAGCCAATAACTCGGCATTTAGCAGTTACGCCAGGGCCGATTTAGTAAATGGGCCCAGCGGGCTGAGAAAAGATTTTAACTCGCCCGACAGTGGAATCCTCCCCACTATCTGTTCTCACGCATGACTCATCACTGGCAGCATGTTGCTACTTGATCGTTGCTTTGTCTTTCTCTGTCACTTAGTTTTGTACAATCACGTGAGACACATGTTATTAGTTGGCTTGTGAGTTGTGATTTTGATTACTATTTTAGTATGATCGTATTTATGTTCGGTTTGATTGTTTTCCATAAATCGCTGTAATACATCTGTATTAAATAGTAGTAATAAAAGTGAATTTTAGTTGACATGTTGCTTTAATCATTTGTAAATTTTAACTGAACTAAACAACCACAACAATAGATGTAAACATTATATTATACCAGAAGTTTTAAAGGCTGTCCAACAAGTAATTATAATTTGTAATATATTTCAGAAATTACAAATTATATGATTACTTGGTTTTGGAATTAATTTTTTTAATCTTTATCTTAATTTTAGGACTTTTGTCTTATCTACGCTCAATCTTGTCTTGAGCTTAACAAACCACCTCTGTAGTTTATATGGCAATGGACAAATTCATTCTCTTGATACTTACATTGCATTTAAAAAGCTCACACTGGGTTTTTAGATAGTCCTTGCGCTGTTTCTCCAAGTCTCTAAGCGTGGCGACTGCTTCGTCATACTCCAAGTCCACCCCAGCACTTGGGATGATGTTACCTTCCTTGGTTGCTTCTTCATGGTCAAACGCATTCTACAACAAAGTATTGTTTATAATATAACTAATGAACCTGACTAGAGATGGGTCGGTTCCAAAATTTTACCCGTGCCCGGTTCTCGGTTCTGAGAAAAAATCGGTTCTCGGTTCTGTCGGTTCGGTTCCATTATCTCTTGACTTTCGGCCAGCGGTGAAATCGACTATACCCGATCTCTTGACAAAATCGCAATCTCTTGACTCCAGCCAGCGGTGAAATCCGACGATTACCGTTCGGCGATCTCTTGACTCCGCTAACGCCAGCGGTGAAATCACGACCGATACCGTTGACAAATTACTCGACAAAATGAGCTTTACCGATCAGGTCGAGCTGAATTTGAGTATCGGTAAATACTCGGACTTGATACACCCCTAACCCCAATGTGTTATTTCGCTATCGGGGCCGGTTCCGGAACCGACTTTGTCAATTTTGGTTCTCGGTTCCTGTTATGTCCGAGAACCGGTGGAACCGAGAACCGGAACCAAGAACCGACTCATCCCTAAACCTGACATACTTATTCATTATTTGTAGTCCACAGTTGTTAACACATGGCCATCATTTAGCATCCAAGACCACAAACAGTTATTTATTAATGGTGGAAGAAGTAATTATTATAAGGTAGCTAATCAATTTCCTAGACAGCTAAAATAGAATTCTGACGTATAAGAATGTATTTTAACTCGTCAAAATTAGCAATATAAGGCATCGGTAGTCCAAATGGCAACTGTGCCGCTAGGCTGTACTTCCAGCAGAGTCAAAATTCTACAAATAGGATAGGCAATAAACATTTAAAAATGATAGATCTCCTTTGTCTGTCCGGTTTGTACTACAAACTTCTCTTTGTCGTCACCCGTCCACCTTTCCTCTCCCCACTAATTTCTTTATCAAAGGCAGGTTTTTCAATTTATCGAGTATTTTTCCCACAAATCTGCAATCATCACTTAATTTGTATGAAATTTGACAATATTTCAACATATTTACTATTAACAATCAACAGGTGTAGAAAAAATCAACAACACCCTTTATTTATTTGAGCCACGAATTTATAATCAATCTGGTAGAACCGTTGGATCCTCTTTTAGTTTAGAAAACTTGTCAGCTATGTTTTTATTATACAATTAAAACTCATCAGAACACAAAGTTGTTATAGTACAAAGACAAATAAACTTTAATTTGTTATTAAGTAAACTACAAACACGGTACCTTGAAAAAGTTCAAATGTTCAGCCAAATCAGGGAATTGTCCAGGGGGCGAAGAAGAAGGGAAGTGTGAACATTTTGACAGTAGTTCAGCTGATTCTCCCACTCCAGATTCTAGAAATACAAAACAAAATCAAACAATTTGTTTTTTGAACTTTAAACTTTTAAATATTTGAATAACCTTACACTTTAAAATTAGGTGCAACCTCCCTTTAGCAATGTAATTGAAGTTGTAGTTGAAGTTCTTGTAATTTTAAAGTCTAATTTATGTAGTTCAGGGTTAATGAAAGTAACTCAAGTTTCTTTGGGCCAGAGCTAGTGGTCAACAATTTTATTGTAAGTAAACGGCACAAAAGGGTATTGCTTAAAGGTTGTAAATGCATCAAACTCTGGTTGAAAAGCATCAATCACTTCACGTCAAAACCAGGCATGAGTTGTGATTGCCACATTTTCACAAAATCTCTATTTTCCAAAGAGATAATAATAATAATTTACTTGCAAAGACAATACAAATATTGAGCAAAAAACAAATTACAATACAATGATAAAATTCTTTTACATGTTTGAAAAAATTAGTTGTCTGTAAGATCATCTATGAACTCAAAGAATAAGCTTTGCTTAACAGCAACCGTTTTATTCAGAGAAAATGGTTCTTTCAATGGTTGAAGAGTTTTATCACTGCATGGGTAGTTGTTCAAATTTAGATGTTCTATGTTGACACATTTTAAGTAGTTTTCCTCTGTGTTATAATCATGAGTGATTTTAGATTATACAAGATATACAAGGAAATGCAAGTAATCTATCAGCAAACTGCAAGAGTATTCCTGCTGATTCTGACAATGACTACAAGAATGCATACTTAGTATTACCGTATACAGAAACTAGAAGTGGTGATGTTTAGAGGTCATTATAGCAGACTTGACATGACAAAATAAGATGTTTCAAGAGATTCAAGAGGTTGATGATGGTCTTACAATCTTGAAATTACCAAAAGTATTTCAAGAAAGCTTTTTACATTTTAGAATATATATTTAAAACTTAAGTTATTTTTATAGCACTGTCTGGGGTTTTATCGATAATGTTTTAGTACACTCAAAACAGTGACTGACATATCGAGTCACCGGGCGCATTTCAGTTTCCAGTCTCCAGGTTGGTTTGGTTAAATAAACAACAAGTTTGTTTCCAAGTAAAACGTCATAATTTGAACATTCCTTTATGTTAAATTGTTATTTTAGAAAAGTAAGCAAAAATTATTAAACCCTGAAATTTGTCTTTAAAATAACACTTGAGAATTAGCCTTTTGTGGGGATGATCTAAATATGTAGAAAACTAGAAAATAAATTTAGTACACATTTCAATAATGTGATTACTATTTTTCCTATGTTTGTACTTCATAAAATAGCAAACCACTAAGTTTGGAGGACCCGAAAGATCTTATTTTCTAATATAGGGATTTTTCCTCGCATGCTATTTGTGTGTTTTTCCTTTTCGAATGGTGTATACACAAAATTGCACTATCTAATAGACCCAATAAAAGACTTTGTCTAAGTAAGTTATAGCCCTCAGATTTCCAAGATTCTAAACATTTGCTGTTAATTAATTCTACGGATCAAACCAATTTGTTTATTTATTGAACTGAACAGTATTACCATGTTTTTTTTAAATCACAATATTATTTATAAAATTAAAAACCAGTTACATTAGTTGCACCAAAGTAAAATACTAACCTAGAAGAACCAGTATTAACTATTAACATACATCTCCCATATCATAGAAAAGAAAACTTCCACAAGTAAGAAGACGTTGGGTTGAACAAAATTTAAATTTTAAATTAATTTTGGAGTTTATGTTTTATTTAGAATCTTGTATTAATGTTTCCTCCAGACTTTAAAACCTTTATATTTTGCCCACTAAAACCCACATATTTCTTTTTGAATTAGCTTGTATGGTTCTACTGAAATAATTTATATGAACAATACTTTACCACAACAAAAAATAGCAATTTGTATCATGTTAAAAATGATGACACAATTAAAAATAATTTTAAAAATCTAAAAGCACCTTATTGCAAAGAATAAATTGCTTAGTTATAATTTTCCCACAATACCCAAGGTAAAATGACAATATTCGAACCCATAGGTTAAAATGTGTCAAAATAAACCTAGCTATAAAGGGTTTGGTTACTTACTTTAACAGGTATCAGAATTCCCCATTATAACTACACAAACTAAAAATTTAAGATTGCCTGTTTATATTCAGAAATAATAACTCAAATATTTTAATCTTTTTAATGTTTTTTTATTTCAAAAATTCTACAATATTGTAGAATTTTTGAAGCCATAAAATTTAATAAGAAAACCGTTTTATTAGAATCCTATTCATTAGTTGCCTTACAAATTTAATGTAAGTACAAGTAATTTCATGAATAAAGTTTTTTTAATTAATTTCCAGGATAAAAAGGGTCCAATTAAAATAATTTTTTTTTACGTAATTCTTGAACAATTACCCCACAAAATTAAACCGTTAATTGATTTATGAAATTAGTTACTTTCAGTAATGATTTTCAGGATGTGTAAAATACTCTTGAGGCTATTTTCACACCATTTGAAAAAATGTTTAAAAAAATCAAGAAATAATACCTTGCAATTTGATGGCAATGTCTTGAGCCACCCGGAAACCATCTAGTGCTGATATGAATTCAATGATTTTCTTCTTAGATTGTCTTTTCTCTTCAAAAATGATTGCTCGGCTGTCTGGATGTGAAGAGTTCTGACCGTGACTACTTTGAGCAAAAATTCTGTAATTCAACAAGAATTGATTAAACTCTTTAAGAGTCAAGATTCAGGTTTTGTTGTCCAAGCCTAATTTGCTTTTACTACTATTTTAATAAAAGCTCCAGTAGGGCAAAAAATTTGAGTTTCTGACTTTCTTTAAATGAATTTAAAAACAGTAGGCCAATATAATTAATTTGTATCCTGCACAAGCGCTTTCAATAGCAAGCTATCATCTTCAGGCTGTTGCACAAAAATAGCTTGCTATTGAAAGCGCTTGTACAGAATAAAAATTAACTATATAGCCTACTGTTTTTAAATTCATTTCTATCAATTGCCAATATCTCCAGAAGAAGATCATTCTGACTTTCTGTTCTATTGTGTGTTTCTACTTTATCAAAGTGAGCCTGTTCTCCTTTCGATTCCTTTTGATAGCATACAACTTAAAAATAATTAATACATGTATATTTATATGAAAGTAATCCAAAATCCATTTAGCTGACAGTTGGTACCTGCTCAAGAGTCTCTCTAGGTCTGGCAGCTTGGACATGAGAGAGCGCACGTCTCTACACAGCTCGGGCTGGTTGATCAGCTGATTCACAGCCTGCTGGCGAGCCTGGATACTAGAGATGCTCGTCGGCGGACTGCACAGCCAGCCGCGAAGCAGCCTAACACACATTTCACTATCTCACAACATTGTAACAGTTTGAATCCTCCAATCCAATGTTAATTCAGATCTAACATAATTTTAGGTTTTACTTTTTTTATTGTTCTGAGAGTCTTAGATATATTTCAATTTGTATTCTGACAGTTCCATTATTACTCTAAAAAGTTTTAGACTCAACATTTCAGTAGTTACTAGTTAGTAAACTACTAATAAAAATCCTTGATCATTACACATGTCAAAAATACTATACTGCTAAATATTACTTAAAAATCAAAAGACTTCATTTATTTGAAAACTGATGAGTTTACCTTTTACCAAAATGAGTGGAACAGTGGTCCAGCTTGTGAAGAAGTGTGCCGGCAGTTCCTCCACACGAGTTTTCCAGGACATGGAGGTTCATCAAAGTCACCGAGTCGAGGATCTGTTCAACCGAGTACAACTAAATACTACTGAGGAACCTACTTCAATAAAAAGAAGTAAAAGAGCCGAACTTGTTGGGTCTTTCTTTACAGCTCTTAGATGAGGTACAATCTTAATAAAATAAATAAATGTAAGTAGTTAGACCTGTATCATGTTATACAGAATGTCCAGCATTCAAGAAAAACTTCTTTGGGGTAACATTCTTGTACAATTACTGCATTTTCCAGGGAAATAGGGCTGATTTCGCAGTTTTGGGGTACAATATTATTAGGCTTCAACTTTTAAATTTAGAAAGTTTAAAATGCTTTCTTCATAGTCAGAGTTACTCCCGCCCATTTCGGCAGCGATCTATAGATTTTGTTAGTATCATTTTCCAGACAAAATCACTTATTTGTCTGTTCAAGTCCATAATACTAACAGCCTGAATAGTTCACTTTTCTTAAGGAAAATTTGCTAAAACGCATACATTACAATACAACTTACCATATGTCTCATGGAAATTCCATCTTGTTGGGAGTTTTGTGAGACTGGAAGCATTTCAGAGTCAGCTGGCTTGTACTCTTCAAACTGGCCCATGGACAACAACTGCTGATCCAGCTGACATCGGCTCAAATACCTTGGGACAGATCATTTACCTATAGGTGTAGTACAAACTGCCCCGATATAAACAGTACCACCTTAATAACCTGTAATATTCATAACTTGGACTCTTAAGAACCATAAGCCCATACACATTACTAGAAAAGCGTTTGTTTTTTTACAATTTGAGGCCACATGGGCCACTAACCAAGGAAAAGCTTGGTTGGGCAAACATAGTATCATGCTTATTGTGCTAGCTAATGGAGTGGAAAGAATATGCTCCAAAATGCTTCACAGAGGTATTCTAGACCCAAACCAGACGTAACTAATAATATGCACTCTCTCTTCAGAGTCTCTTTCTGCCAATTGACTTTCAAGAGTGAACCCTCTTTAGGTCCAGTTAGTCCCTCTCTGACGCATAGAAAGGAAATGTCGTACTGAGTAGCCAAAAACCTACCCAGCTTTAGACATGATCTCTCTTTGTTGTGCCCCAGTATCAGGTAATCTGCACAGGTAAAATACCAGTCAAATAGCTTTCGGTCACTAGCTCAATAAAATTTAATTCTTGTTAAGGTGAATTACAAGGAATATAAATCGTACCAAAATTGCAAACCAACGAGTTCCAAATTTGAGAAGACCCACTGATTTTTTACTTCTTTGAAGATGAGCTTAATATCAACTTGCTGATCAGAGGATATTAAGACCATACATTTCTAAAGTAATAAAACACATACCAAGTTACAGCTCCAAGAGCTCTGACAGCCATGTCTGCATCTTCATTTGCTGTCAATCCCAATGAATCCGCTAAAACAAATTATTATCCTTAAAATTTTTGTTTACCAAGGTTCTTTTAGAAAGATTAAGCTTTTCAGGCATCCCTAATAAATGAAGTACAATTTGATGAATATATATTTTTCATTGACTTACAAATTTAAGTTTTATACAAGTATACAGCCATACCAAAATGTAGGATTTACTTTTAACAGCTACAATGAAGTACCTTATATTTAGCCTGAATATCTTACTATTATAAATGTTGAAGAGCAACTAAATATATTTATTTTATTCAAAAATACCATTTTTTTTAGAACATTACAATAGTTGAACAAACAGTAGAACCTTGATTTGCCGGGGCTGATTAACCAAGAAGCGGATCAACTGTGGTCAATCCAAGGACAGAAAATCCATAAAATATTCAGTGATTTTGACTGTAAATAAATCACAAAGAAAGAATTGCGAGTATAGGTGAGAAATGTTTAACCTAGGAGAAACAAGAAAACAGCGAAGAAGAGATTAGCAATGTTAGCAACAAGATTAGCAATTAGATGCGCAAACGCTATGAGTTGCTGGCTATTGGTTAGTAGTTGCGTCATTCACGATGGTAGGGGCATGTGATGCGCGGGACTACACGGAGAGAGAGGTGAGAGATGACTGACTGGGGTTGGATGATCAAGGCGCACCACTGCCTAGGCTGACATAGATCTCTCACCTCTCAGTGTGCTATGTTCCGGCAACGCTCACCCAACGTACAAACTACGACCCACGAGTGAGTACTGATGAAAAACAACAATTTTATTATAATTAGTGTAAACATAGTGACTGTGAATATGAGGATAGCACCGACGATGCCATATGAGTGTGGTGAAATATATATTTGCTCTTAAACATCAACAATCGTGGAATCTCCATGCAGAATAGACATTTTCACATTTTGTTACAGTTATAAATTTATTCGTCTGGTTTAACCTAAAACTCAATACTACATTTGTTTTTTAAAACTAGACTGTTAAAAATTACCTAAACTTTTCAAATAAAAGAAACATTAGTTTTAGTACTTTAACACTTTGAAATTAATAATAATTATGATCAACCAGATTTTCAACTTACAATCACTCAGAAACTGTTTCAGACTTTGAGGAGTTCCGGCTTGAAAATATTTCCGTTCTGAGAATGCGGTCAGAGTTTTGTTAGAGCTCCAAAACTCCAGTTCAGGAGCCAGTTGTTCTTTGAGTATTGAGGATAGCGATGTATTTAGCACTTGTTTAGTACGAGGAGACAACTGCCCTCTTTCAAACAAAATCTGTAACAAAACATTTGTAATTTTACTACTATTTATTTTGTTGCTTAAAACCAAAATGGAAAGTTTGTATTCAGAGTGTATACCAGTTTTAAACATTAAAACACCCTACTTTTGCAGGGTTTCACAGGTAATGTTTTAAGGGAAATTCCAAACCATCAACAAGAGGTAATGTTTACAATTTTAGCATTAGATTACAGGTAAGTTAAATGTTTTGAGTCTTTTAGCAAAAGTAATATCTTGTTATTGATGAAATATTACGATTAAATTAAATTAATTAATATTATCAACTGTCCTCATAAAACAAATGTTTATGATAAATCGTTCACCATAACCTCTTATCGGATGTGGAATGAACTCAGTGAATCATTGACAACCATGCTCGGTTTGGGAATAAGCTTAAAACTTCCATCATACGGGATAGTAGGGAATGACATCCTTGGGGCTGTGTGTTTTTGCATTTAATAACTTTCTGCTTAAATATTAATTTTTGTTTTCTTTTCTTTTTAGTTTTGACTTATGTTTTATATTAATTTTATTAATATCATTATATTATTATTTTGTTAATCTTAAGGTTATGTGGTAAAGAGGGCTCTAAAGCTCTGACTTTGCCTTTTGATAATTTTGTCAATTAAATCCTCTGTTTTGGTTATTTTGAAACAACTTATAACTAGGATAAACAGATCCATTATACAGTATATCCGGACATAGAATAAATATACTATAACTTTACTTTCATAGTATTTAGTATTTAAAATGATGATAAACATTTAATTACCTTTACATTTATTTGTTTTAAATCTCATCAAATGTTGTTTTGGATAAAATTTACTGTTTAAGGGTCATTAAAACCTCTTATTTTGACTTCTGATGTTATGATTTTTCTGGCAAACAGACATAACCAATATGATTACAAGGAACACTTGCAACCTGCAATGCAATATCAAAAACGCAACCATGTAGATTGTTCACACATATATACATAATATGTATACAAAGTTTTGAAAGAAATGCTTAAAACGAGTTCTAGGGGTCAGGACTGTTGCTGATGTCTGGGTCTTCCTACTCACAGCATTTTTCCAAAGGAAATGTTCAAATAATAAGGAGCATGTTGATGTTGGTCAGTGAGCAAGTACGGTACTTGAAGTCAGTACCTGGGCGGGAGGGTGATGTGCAAACAGGGTCCTCAGTCTGGAGCAGTGTTTGTCATCCGTGAACTGGCCGAGGTGGAACACTGCGATAGAGGTGTCGACAAAACACACTCCGTATTGTGACTTGCCTCCATCCACCTCCTGCACACAACAACACGACAATGTTTATCACACAAGAGCACTGAACACCTTTGCATTGCATTTAAGATACAAGACTAGTGTTATTGTAGAACATGTAAGGGAGAAGAAGTAGATTTGGCTTGCAAACTATATGAAATGCAGTTTTTATTATTGTGAGAAGTAGTTATCATTCTAAAAAGGTTGTAATGTTTAAAGACCTTTGTACTGTATAGTGAGATCTACAAGTATATTCATATAATATAATGACCAAGTTTGCTTCATGCCCTGAGATCTAGGAGATAACGCTGCACAGCTTGCTTTCCTCGTCTCTGCTCTAAAGAGCTTGAACTTTAAGCATGTGGCAGCTATATCGAGCATTAAAAGATAAATGACAAGCTTTTTGTGACTCACCACACTTACCTAAAACACTCTGTAAATGAATCCTCATTCTTTGTAATTAACCACCAAACACTCATCGGCCAGCTATGAAGACTACCACTCATCTGTTCTACTAACACTTAGAGCTTTTGCTGCATGGGCCTGTGAGCCTCTTTGCCTGAATACTTACTCTTGATCTTTCCTGCAAATTCCCGTCCCATCCTTAAATGGAAATCTCCATCTTCACTCCAGTTCAAAACATTACAAAATTATCCATTGCTCTGTTAGAAAGACATATTAATTTTAATTCACTGGTAGTTAATTTTGAGTAATTTTGACTGATAAGGTTTGTGGTATAACCTTCTCGGTGAGTGCCATGAGGAACGCAGAGCCAGCCTCCACGGACTCTCCGTCTTGCACTGTGAACACTCGGGTCGCCTTCGTCGTCACCTGGCAGATCTCCCGTTTCACCACCTTGTCGAACTTAGTTGTCCTCCCCACTGCAATATCAGAATATACACTCTACTACAACCTGTCCGCAAAGTGCAAACCTTAACATCTATAGGATTGGCAGTAGGTTGCAAGTGATCATGGCTACTCTGGAATATTTGCTTGTAACTATATTTAAACATTGAGTAAATTTTGTCTCCTTACAAAACAGATTGCTTCTTTCATTAATGAGTTGTTTTGTTAAACTTATGTTTGCAGTATAGAAATAATGAAATAAGATAACTTCCACACAGTAATACGCAGTTGTAATGTAAACACAAAACTGCAAGTCTGAAGCTTAGGGAACAGTAGTTACTGTGAACTATAATTCAAATGCAAAATAACAATTCAGAAACTGAAATTTCATTATCTAGTCTTTTTTAGTTGTTTCTAGTTTGACAGGAAGTGAGTTATCATTGGACTCGCACTCTAGGGACTACAGTTCCGCTACATTACTCCATTCAAATGAGAGTTTACTGGACTTACTTTTCTTGCAACGCTCCGTCATCATGTCAGGTGTCTCAGTCTGCTCCACACGCGCTACCTTGTACCCACGCTCCACGAGGGAGTCTGAGTACTTGGCATATGCACTTTCCGGGAACCCAGAGTGAGCAAAATCCCCCTACAACAGACACTCAAGTCTTACGTATGTAATGTGAACACAAGAGGCATAGAGAAACGTGCTACTCTCAACTTCTACTCTGTTTTTCTTTGTTCCATTACAAATCAACATTGTAGAACACATGTCTACAAGACACTCAAACATTGTTACAAATTCTATTAATCTTCAACTCCTTGACACATTATAGATTATTCTCAGCTTAGTTGTTTACACAACGTTGGTTGTAAGGTGTAATATTCTTGCGTAAATTCGCTCAACAACAGAAGTTATAGTTATTGAGTTTATAAAGTTAAATAAGATACATGCACACATGTAGAATGTTGGTTGCATATCTCTTTAGTAGTTTTAATAAATCTGGTGATTTAAAGTAACTAAAAACGTGTTAAGTTAGAAAAATTCACCTTCATGTACAGTAGGTTCAGTTCGTTAGCTCCTGTTACGGCGTCCATGTGATACAGTTCATAGAACTTGCCAACTTTGAAAAACAAAACACAATCAAAGTGCTTGGATTTCATCTCCCACCACTGCCTCATCGCCTGAAGAAAATTAAAACTAATATAAAATCAATATTCACTCCCTAAGCACAACATGTCTATTGTGACCTCTGTCAACACGGAAAGAGTAAACTGTAACAAAAATGAATAATTGAATGTAAGTGTTTGTAAAACTCAGTATTTATAAGCCATCTAACTTTCAGATCATTTAGTACTGAAGTAACTTATCCGGTTTAAATCACATAACTATTTAACATCAATGAGATGTGTGAAAAGCCAAACCAAAGATGAATGATGTCTGAAAATGAAGACTTAAAAGGCTGTGTTAGTTGGCCAACTTTTATTTCTGTTCCTTAATGTTTTGTTATTGATAAAGTAAGTCTTTATTTATGTGGCAAATCAAGACTATAAAAATCTTCTTTTACAATTGATCAAATAAAAAATGTGTTTATAAGTTTAAATTTAATTACACATGTAATCAAGCGCATGTAGACCCTGGTACTACGCACATCTTCCAGATAATGCGGTGCTTGATGCATTAGGAAACTATGCTATTATAAATTAAACATATTTAAGAAAGAAGACATTTTTAAAAAAAGGCACTTTTGAACTATAATTAACAAAAATAACTTACGGGTGTCAGGTTCAACTTGAAATCTTGAGGTACAAAAACAGTCCTGGGATCATACTCTGGGTCACTTGGTGATCGCATTTTGATGTCTTTGATTTGGTTTGGCTGAAGGAAATTGTACTTTAAATGAGGCCAATTGCTCCTGTCAGATTGGATTCCATTTTGCTAAAAATAAAAGGAGTAATCTAACATTTGCCTTTCAATAAATACCAAATATTAAACTTCAAACAAACACATCATCAACCTAGGTGACATTTAAGCCTAAAGAACTCATTTTTGGTCATAAATTAAGAAGTATGACTAAAACTTCAGTTTATAAAATAATTAACTTTGACGTCAAGTTTCAAAATTGTTGTTACAACCTAGCATTGGTATAATTATAACAAATATTTTACTTTTGATTATATACTCGTAATTTTAAGTCATTCAACCCTTGAAGCTATAACCTAAAATTAATTCATACACCACCTCTTTCTGTGTTGGTGTGGACACTGAAGTGTTCATCTGAGCTTTTGACTTGGCAGGGGTGATTCCGGGAGCAACTTTCTTTCCACTTCCATTCACTTTGTTTCCTGGTGCTTTCCTCTTTCTGCTTCTCTACAGTACCAAGAAATCAACATGCAGTTGAAATAAATGTGACTTCACATTTATCTCCAGAAAGATAATAAATACTATGGGTTTCTTATTATAAAATGTATTAGCTATTAAAAGTTTGTACTGAGAAAAAACAATATCTGGACCTGTAAGATAATAAAAACTTGATTTTGAGTTTCATTTTCGGTTTTGGAAGTTTGCTAGAATACACAGTTACGCTTGTGGCTACTCTGCGGCTTCGTTAATTATTTAAACACTAAAAATTATAAGAACTCCAAAATAGAGGGAATCTGAAATAATATAGCTTAATTTTTAAATAACATTTCTTGCCTCGATCTCATCATGAGTTAAAGAACTTGCTGTTGCACAACTCTAAATATAACCAATAACAAATTATACTCTACAAACAAAGTGTGAAACAAGCCTACACACAGCCTGCACTTAGAAGAGACGTGGACAACACCCTCACCTTGACCGGGCTGTGTTCACAGTCCGAGGCTGTCTCAGGCTCCTCCTCCGAGTGTTCTGAGAGCGATTCCTCAGAGCTTTCTTCGTGTTCCTCTGTAAATCATGATTTAATAACAGATGACAATAAATCCAACAGAGTAGACTATCGACAAATTTCAAAGCTTTGAACTAATTATCTCAGTAGGTCACAAAGAAATTGGCAGTGAGGATTGATACAGAAACCTTTTAATGAGTAATGTTATATAAAACTTGAATTAATTAAAAAATATACATGTGTACTACCAAGCTATATGCCAAGATACCAGTGGTAGATCTTGAAATGGCAAAGTTTAAATTTGGCAATATTTTAGTCAAAATTAACTTAAACAATCCTTTTTTTATCTTGTTGGATGTTTGAACAGTAATTGTGCATTTTCAAATTAAGTGTGTTAAATTAAAAGTGATACTTTAAAAACATGTGAACACAGCTTGGAAGCTATGTTGTGTCTTTCTATTGGAAAATCAACAACAATGGTGTAGCCTTTTTCTGAACAATAAAGGTTCCTTATGAAGTGAAGTGAGCTTTGCCATAGAAAGATTTATTTACCTGGTTTGAATTCATCCTCAGGCGTCTCCTTCACTATCCACATCAAACATTTTTTGTTTCTTCTCAGGAGGAGTTTTTTCTTCTTCTTCACTATCAGACTTGTAAATTACTACTCTTCTCTTTTTTGATACTATACACACACAATTTGACACAAATAGTTTAAAAGGATCAAAATAACAAAACAAAGCCAATTGAAGAAACGAAACTTGAGAGAGAACAAAATAACTATGGACTTTCAAATTATCTTACATAAACATTCCGAGAAAAGGAAAGGTAAGTTAATACCAAAAATTGCATTTGATGCAGAGATTTCTAAAGCTGAGCAGCATCGATTCAGCAACAAAATCAATAAGGGTTTGTTTACTGGAAATTTTTTTCTAGTAGCCAATCAATGAGGCATACCTGCTCAACGGTGCTGTTTACTTTTCACCATTGAAGAATAAGACAATTTTGTGTTGGTTTGTTAAAAACATATAACATTAATTATAGGCGCTACTAATTTAGAACTTGGAAACTATTTTGAAACATATAGATAACAAAAATAGTAATAAGTTAGAACCATTAATGTTATATATTAAGTATGACGTTGAAATATTGACAAGTTTGTACAGCTTAGATAGTGACACTTTTCTTGTTCCTGTAGCAAAATGGGGTTTAGAAAAATTTGAAAAATAACACACAGCTAGTTAACCAAAAAATATTATTACAAATTGTTTTGCACAAATAACAATTTTCAAATTGGGAATTAAATATTTTTCAACTTTGGAACGACATTACCGAAACAATACAATATTTTTTAGCCAAAATTAGTCCAAAATATCAGAAATATGATAGTTAGAAGGTACTGAACAGAACGATCAAACTACTTAAACAAAATTCACAAAATTACTAAAATTATTATGAACTTGGAAAACTATGTAAATACTTATTTAAATTAGTATTAATAACGTTTTATTATTTTTTAAAGTTGTTGGCTAGCCCAATTTTACAAATAAAAATAGCAGGTTATCATATACAAACGTTTTTGAAGTTCTAACAATACTTCAAAATTCCTTACTGAGTAGCTTGAAATGTTATTTATCACTGTAATAATAAATTATTCAAATGCTTTTAATTGAGTAATTGTGTCTTAATTTGATTTGTAGACAAACAAATTTTAATCAAGCAGACGACTGACAGGTTGCCGTTAGATGCAGTTGCTACATTTTGGTCTTACCAAAAGAAAAATGAAGAAAATCACACAAGAAACTAGAAAACATTTTAGACAACATTGATGGTTTATTGTTGCAAATTTTACCATATGCTTGTTTAGTAAACAAGGAAAATTCACTAAATCACTATTTGAGATGCCGACCACTTTCATGAGGGTATTTTAAGGCAAATATGTGGTGAAGGATGAGTGTGGTGAGTGGTAATAATGAGTTATGAGGTGTAGTCTTGTTACAAACTAAGGCCGACTCTTCCTTTGAATGGGTCATTAATTAATAGCCCAAAGACCAATGGAAATACAAGGACCAACGGCTTATCGTGACTTCCGAACCACGCAGGTGATGGTCTGATATGTCTTAACAATGGTGGGAGTTGATGCGGGTATCATCAGATGATCACTGAGACTATCTGAGCCGCTTTAGACCTATATCATCCTCAAAACCTGACCTCCATGAAGCTGGATTACAGGACCACGCCACGATTCCCAGTCGATTGTTCTGTAATAATAGTAAATTTTATGGAATCTTACAATCTACTTCGGTTAATACCAACCTGGAGTTTGCTTCTCTTTTCCGTTGGTAATTTTAGTAGCAGAGTCTTTACCATTCAATTTGCTTTTATTGCTTGGTGTTTTGGGTGAATCAGATGGCTTATCAGAAGGTTTATTGTTGACTTTTTCAGCTTGACCAGCGTTGCCATCTTTTTTTACTTGGGATGTTGGAGATTTGGAAAAATAATTGAATAAAGTGTTTTTTGACATCTTGGTTTCTTTTATTTTTAAGTACTATAGCAGTTTTGGTTTCAATTAGGGATGAAGATCCTTAAATGTACTTCTTCACAATACCTGAAAAGTAAAATAGCTTTTAAAACTACGGCAAGTTGTATGTAATGCAACAATTCAGTGGCTTTCGTCAAAGGAGTTCACTTTATGTTTTAAAAATTAACAAATTCATCCGTCTAATAACAAGAGTAAGATACAAGCTCGAGTCTGACCAAGCCAAGAAGGACCACCTGGAAAAGCTGGCTATAAGTAGTATAGGTTAGAACATTAGTGTAAGACTTAGGGCAAAGGATTCAATACATTTATTCAACTCTACATACTGGTACGTGTATCAACAAAAAATTCTGTATAATTTTGCAATCCATTGTAATAAAGTAGTAAGTAATGGTCAGGTCTTAGATGGCCTTGTAATTTTTACTGATCCACCGCCGGTAATACAAAACAATGTTAAATGCAACTAACAGGTTAGTGCACCACTTAGTTGGTAGAGTTCAATGTTTCATTCAACATATTATTTTTTGCAATATTAGACATTAAGTTTAATTCTCTGCCGAAGCCCTTCAAGCTGTAATGACTACGTTTGTTAAGGAAGGATACTCAATTATCACCGCATAAACAATGTATCTTGAGTTTTCTGTCCACATTTTAAAAATAAATATTTAAACATATGTTTCTGTTAAATATCAGTGATTATGTTCACTTACTCACAGCCATGCAATTCAGTTTATAAATTAACAAGTCTAATTTTGAATTTTATTTAGGCAATCTACCAAGTAGTTAGATTTTTTAGGTTAGGTAAGTAATTATAGTTCAAACATTGTAATTTGATTTGTAAATATTTTAGTTTTGATGTGCCTACTCTGAAGATGAACACTTGGTGTTTGAAAAATAAATAAATTAATTTATTGGATTATTTGCTAGAATACTCATAAATTTATTAGTGTAAAAGGGCAAATGACATTCAAATACATTCATTCAAAACATACTGGTAGAATTGAAACAAATATAGTATCAAAATTTACATGTTTTACCCGCTGGAGAATGGGTACTACCAAAAGTAACAAATCAACCATTTAGATGCGTTTTATAATTACTCAAAGGCTCCAAGCTTAAATGTTATATCAACGACATCTTATATTGTAAATTTGGGCATAAATAGTGTAAATAAAAACTCAGAAATGTATTGACTACCTTTAATATGTCCCTAGCTGTTATTTACCATGGTCGTGAGCAAAATTTGAACGAGTGCATGATTAATTTTACTTTAAGTCATCATAAGATCTAGGCTCGTATTTTAAAAACAATAAATTAAACTTGGTGACTTATTGAAAAATCAAACAAAAAACACCACCAAAAGTACTAATGTAACTAAGAAATTACTTATTTGGCAGGGTAAAATTAGAGACTAAATCTTATTGGTAAGGCGGTAACCTTTTGGACACCTTAGATGAATAGGTACCTAAGTAACAGCTGCCAGGCAGCCCCGCAAAGTTTAAGAGTCTCTGGGGTCAGATCAGGACCTTGTCAAGGTAAGTTAAAAGGTTTTTTTAAGTAAGGTTTAAGCCTCGGTGGCCCAACATAACCTTATTGGAATAAACAATAAAATCAAAGTGATTGGCCTTTCCTCTTCAGTACCGCTGTCTTTAAGACAGGGTGTACTTCAACCGTTTAGTCCGCCAGAGACTAGACACTCTCTAGCATCAATTTAATATTTATCTACATAGGTATGAACATATCTTTAGAATTAGGTGTGGATAGTTCTGTGTTATGTTTTTTTTCCCCTTAATAAGCCTAGGTTAAGTAAATAGGTGAGAGAATTCTTCTCTCAGTAGGTAAGCAAGAATATGTTGTAAAAAGTTAGTTTAAGGCCTACCATACACTTTCAGTTCGGCCTCAAGGCCGGGACTGCACAGTTTTACTGGAGTCATGAACTCTCCACACACGTTCGCCCAGTTTTAGTATTCAGGTCAGGCCAGTGCCTCATATAATAAAGAGTATATAATAAATATTCAGTGGGACAGTGACCCAGCATGAAAGTGCTGCACAAGATCTGATCCGTGAAGGTGTATATGTGAATGGTATCAGAGGCGGCCCGAGGACCCGGCAACCTGGGCGGGCGCCCAGGAGGGCAAGGAGGTTGGTATTATTTGGGGGCGCTGGGTGCATACAGCTAAAAAGGGAAATCTTATAGAAAGAAAAGGGAAAAGACTTTTAGAGAATCAAATATACCCAGAACAAAAAATGAATTATATTTTATTAGTTAACTATGCAAAACGTGGACTGCAGCAATGTACAGTACATTTAGACTTGCAATTCATCATTTTGTTTGTGACATGTTCCTTTCTATTTCAAGAGATGAACAGTGATTATTAGTTTGAGTTGAGTGTGTTGGTGTCTGGAGGTGTATAAGGCAGGGCAATACTGTAACATGAGCTTTTCTAAACCAAGTAGGGCAAAATTTCAGAAAAGGGCGGCTGAAAAGCAACAACAAAAGGAGGCCATTTTTAAAAAAGTCCTCAAAATTACAGTTTTTTAGTAATTTATTCAGTTATTTTTGTTAAAGCCAGTAAACACTAGGTCTACTTAAAAACGCTTTAAAACACGTTATTTTATTTTGTAATTTCAAAATTTTCCGGGAGCCCCGGATCCCACCTTGGGCTTGGGGGTTCCCCGAGTCTGCCCAAGTGCGCATGCATGATCGAGCTGCCCCTGAATGGTATCCAGTGTATATGTTTTTAGTGTTGAAAGTAATAATTTAAAACATTTCTGAAGATCTAGAACCAATGACAGATATTGCGTGTGTAAATAGCTGTAAGAATAAAAATTGCAAGAAGAAAATGTGGATAGAAAGGAAGAAATTTATGCACATAAATTTACTTTCCAGTGTGAGTAGTGCAAGTGTTGTAACCACTAAAACAAGGGTAGGGTGTGACGCAAGAGTTTTTCCAATACAGCATTTTTTTTTTAGCTTAGACAATTTGACATTTTATGTGGCAATAGAGGCTCCACACAATATTTCTATGAGACTAGGAGCAATAACCATAGGTTTTTTTTGAACACCAAAAGTAAATAAATCAATGTTTTGACAGTCTTATTTGTATTTAGGGCCTAAATATTTCTATCAACTACCTCTACATATAAAAGAAATAGGCTACCAAGTACAAATAAATTCTGTAATGAACTAACAGTTTGGTTATTTAGTCAAATTAATGTACATTTTTAAAATCAAGTTTTATTTTAAGTTATGATGAAATTTACTGTATTAATCGTAACAATAGTTTGTAATAGAGCTAAGAGCTGCACCCAAAATAGAAGTCAGTCCCAGTGAAAGTGTTTAGTTTACATAATGTTTTGTAGTCCAGTGCAGGTAGAAGTTCTTTTGTTGTGTTATCAGTGATGATAAGCCGTATGCTGCAGTCAGCTGTTGTATCAAGTTTGCATCAAGATGGACTAGACTCGCTTTTGTTTTATTATCTTGTTTTGAAATCGAATCTGAACCTTGCATACTGGAAACTGTGGGGAGGATTATATTCCATGCTGGCTAATGTACAATCACTGTATTATGTAAAAGAGGAATAAATTTCATTATTTCACAGGCGCATCTCGGCCGGCCGGTTCCTCCACACACCCTCAGTTCTGCCTCCAGGCCGAGCCACCTTAAGGCAAAGCTGATGGGATTCCGATAAGTCCATCCGGCCTCCGGTCTGCGATGCTACATACGCTCAGTTCAGCCTTCAGTTTAGAACTGAACAGTCCGGGTCTTGAGACTGAACTGAACGTGTGTTATAACGTGGATATAATTTGTTTTTTACATCAAATAATTTATTTGTGCCTTAATTACTGTATAAAAAATGTTTGTAATATTGACGTTGTCATGCATAATTTGTTCATTGACAATAAAGATCTTGAGTTTGTGTGGTAGGCCTAAAATGTGTAAGTACTTGGATTAATGGTCAGCTCATATAGTCAATGGGCTAGATGAAATCTTTGTTCAAATATGAGAAACTCAATTCAATTATCTTTATCCGCGATAAATTTACTTACCACCTAGATTCTCTGTTCAATTCAATGCTTAGCGACACATAACCTCTTCACCAGTCTCCACAACAGTCACTTCTCAACAAATAATATTCCCGCCATAGCGCAATGCCAGATGCCACAGATTAGAAGTTTCTACTGACGCTACTGCATATAAACCCTAAATCTTTTACTTTCATCTTTAAATGAATTTTGTATTTCGGAGTTTAGTACCGGATTTTTTCGATTATAATGTACATAGTACTCGAAGTTACGTAAACAAAACTATGTTTGATAACCAAACTCATTTTTCGTGTAATTGAATGCAGCAGAACTAATGGCTCTATGCTCCATAGACGAAGAAAACTCTTTAATTCATGCTTACCTAAAACATCTTACGCAAATTCTCCATATTATCCCACGCCCATATCGGGCTCTATCTGGTCGATCACCTCTTAAGACTTAAAAAACTGATCACATGTATGACAAAGAAACCGTTTAGGGGTACAGTGCAGGCTTACGTAGCAAATCGCGACTAGCAAAGTGAAAACATTACCTATATTGACAGAGCGACATGATAGCGAAACATTATTGAATAAAAATAGGTTTAATTTCCAAAGTTTACAAAACCTGGGTGACACCGAGTTTTTGGCAATAAAAGCTAGTCTCCGATCTACTTCTTTCCTTGGGAGGTAATTCATAACCCCAAGCCTCCCGTTGGGAAAGAGTCCAATGTTTTCTATATATTCATTGAGGAAGACGTGTGGGGAGAGTAATCTATATTAATTTTATAAAAGACTTTGTCCTGACTGACTGACTCACTCATCATCGCTGAGCCAAAACTACAAGGCCTAGAAACTTGAAATTTTGTATGAACACTCCTCTTATAGTATAGGCACCCACTAAGAAAGGATTTTTCTAAATTAAAAAATTTAGGTAGGTAGGTTTTTGGGGGGTTCAATATTGGGAAAAACTACCTCAGAATTTCTTCACTTTGACATTTAAGGCACTGGGCAGATTTCTTTACTTGGGCATTCAAGGCACTGGGCAGATTTCTTCAATTGGGCATTCAAGGCACTGGGCAGATTTCTTCACTCAAACTCATGCTGTTTGTAGACTTACACTAGGTAAGGGACGCAAAGCATTGTTTGAGGCACCCTGGAGTTTTTAGTGAGGCATGTTTCGTAACTACTTGGAACTAAATTTGACACAATTATAGCTTTTAAATCACCATCTTTTATAACATAGATGAGTTTTACAATCTCTCCAATGTAAATTTCTAATATATCAACGTGTGTATGTCAACATGTGGACTGTTGTATGTCTAATTTCAGCTCTGTAAATTGTTCAATTTTATGATTTCTAATTATAGACTTGACTATATGTCTGAATGTTCATGACTTTGTCAATGTTAGTAGGTAATGTGACAATAAATGATTATTTATTTATTTAAATTTTGGATGGAAAATAGCAGAAGTGATCAGCACAACTGATCAGCTGGATAACAACATTGATTGAAACGCAATATCACTAAAACTAATTTTTGTAGGAAATAGCATCGCTATATTCTAAACTGCAAAAAACTAGCAAGATTAAAATATATCAAGCTAATTTTATCATGCTAGTACCCAAAACTGAAAACATTTACACAAAAACTTTCCACTTCAACTTTAGATCGACACGACATAATATGTAAATGAATAGGTACTAATGAACATTGTATCCAAGGAAAAGGAAACTTGGCTTATAACAATGCTAAAAATACTTTATTACAAATTTCTCTACAACATTTCTTACAATATAATCTGTTGACCAATGATCATACTATGTAATTACATTATTTACATAGATAGCACATTAGAATTAAGTTATAAAGGCTCCCAACCATAACAGACTGTAACAAGACACTTGATCAGCAAGAAACTACACATTCTGCCTAATGATGACTTGGCAATTTAGGCTTCCTCGTGAGTAACAAATTGATAACTTGGCAAACTCTCTTGCCAAGTTGTCCTCTGCCATTCCTTACCTTCCTTAAACCGCAAGATCAGTTTCACAGCTTTAGTCCAGTATGTAGACTAAGCATTGATAAGACATTTAGTCAAAGGTGTTTTAGTCTTGATAAAATAGTCACTTAATAAAAATCAATTTTTTAAATTGTGTTTTAAACTTAGCATCAAATTTTCTGACATTATCAAGAAAAAGGCAACATGGTTGGGGCCGCTTTATTCTATCAATAGATATAGCACGTAAGGTAACAATATGGAATGCTTAATACATTTTCTCACAAAAATATTGGAATAATCTTACCATTAATTAAACATTTGAGATTAATTTGTATTATAAATAACAACATGTTAAATTATTAATGGATCTTTTTATGTGATCTTGGATTGTTAAAATATATTTTTTGGCACAACTAATTTTAAAACAAGAATAATCTATTTTGCCAACCTACACAATTTTAACTTAAATCTTTGTTGTAATATTGTGTAAAATGTCTTTGAACCTTTGATTGAACAAACATTTAGGCTAACTATTTCAGGATTAGAATTCTAGAAGACTTAAGTCCCCGTCAAAACATGATTTGTAGTTCAGGTAGTGGTTTATTTTTCAATAAAATAAATACAAATTACAAGTATTTTCAAAGTACTGTATGTCTAATTTGTGAATCAAACTTGTTTTAAGTATAATGTTTTTTAAAAATTCAACACTTTGATCTTAATTAGAAATATCTTTTTTTTTAAATAGACAGGGTGATTCTAAAATACCACAGGTTGCTAAACTTCAGGAACGAATTCACTATGCAAAAACAATGAAAACAGTTCCTTTTGGGAATGGGTTAAAAAATGCGGCTACTAGACGTTATTTTGGTTTTTTCACAAGTGTTTAAATGTTTCAAACGCTTTTTCTAAGAGACTAATTCTGCATCTGATATCAGAGAGTGGAAACAGTTTAGTTTGATGTTAATGGTGTATTGTAAAAAACTGGAATAAAACTATTTAATATACTTGGAATGATAAAGTTTGTTGCTCTAAATGTCCACTTTTTGTATTTATAACATTGTTACTACAGTCAACTCTCGATTAACCGGGTGCTTATTATCCGAGTTAGCGGATCAACCGGGTAACCTACTAGAAAAAAATTGAAATAATGAGCAACTACCATAGGAACGGATGTCATGAAAGAAAAAGAAATTGCCAATACAGTATAGGGATCACATACTGGTTTCACTAATTAAGCTGACGCTACACCGCGCGAGTTGTATCCTCGCGCCGCCAGGCACTATAACACAAGCGGAGCAAATGAGATTGAGTCAGGATCGACCGTGCCGCGAATATTCGCTTCCGTCTCTCAGCCAAGGTCACTGACACCTGTCAGTGTCAAAGTGAAATTGGTGCAGTTGAGACTATAATTTATGCACGGGTGACCTAGTGATGGATAAGAAGAGGAAACGAACTGTTTTATCAATTCACCAAAAGTTGGAAATAATTGAGAAAACGGAAAATGGCAACACGGTTAAATCGCTTGCTGTGCAGTACGGGTGGAAGAGCAGACGGTTCGCGATATTTAGCATGAATAATATTTAACGGGTTAAATTCAATCGTAAGAATTTTATCCTCTCAATTTTGGTCTAGTTTTGGATTATCCGTGTTTTTTGGTTATCCGTGCCTCTCCTTCCTTTAATTAGCTTGGATAATCGGAGTTGACTGTATTTGATTGGCTGATTTCAGTAAATCTGCTAAGCAATAACACATTCAATAACATACAATTTAATTAAAAATCAATTTTGACTAAAAACCTATAATTTGGGTAAAATGAAAGATATGTTAGATAAAGTGCTTTTGGTGGGGAATAGCTGTATTGAGAGGATGTAGCATTAAATTATGGTCAGCTCCTGTTCAAACTTGGATTAGCTATCTCAAGATGAGTTGTTTAAAAGTACCGTAATGCACAGCAAAGAATTTACAACTATTTACAACAGTATTGTTAATTTGTTTATTAGAGAATATGTTAATAGTTACCATATCATTAACGAAGATACATTGTTCAAGAGTAACAGACTTTAAAAACTTACTGCAATATTTTTTTAGTTTTGTGGAACTGTGAATAAAATTATTCTTTTTTCATATTATTAAACAAGATGAACAGGGTACTGGAGATTTTGCAACAATCACATGTAAAGAGGCAATAATCACAATGTACACATATAAAAAAAGCAAATAAAAGAAGTTTTCTAGTTTTTTAAGTTCAAAAATACTTGTATGATGAAATTGACAGGTACCGTAATTGCACTAAAACCTTTTTGCCTGTAGTATTCATAATAATTCAAGAAATGCTATACTATAAATAATAAAGCTAAGTAACTAAAGGTAAATATCACAATAATATGTTAAAAGAGATAGGAAACTGGGATATCAAGAGTGCATCTGAAGATGTGCGTCTGATGTGGACAGTTGGTAGAGGAGCAGAAGTACTACTTGCCGTCCCACTCTCGCAGCTTACCCTTGTAGAACATCAAGTTAGACTTGGGCCAAGTCTGAGACTCTTGCATTCCCACTGACTGAGATCTGTTGAGATCCTGAAAACACGCAGCTAATAAACTTAAGCAAGGAAACTAAAACATATGTAAATAAAATAAGACTTTTGTCTGTACATTGCAATGAATGCATCGGTTTTTGGTTAGTTGGCTTTTTTAGACTTTACTAACATCGAAACTGACATTAAAAAAGGCCTGTCCCTCTGTAACGTTTTTAAGGCATTTCAGATTGCTTATAACTCACAATTGGCTAAAACTATGGTGGTCAAACTTTCCTTGGTCAAGTACCTGAGCAACAGCTTGCCTCTCTCATTCTCAAGTTTGGGGTTGTTAAAAAAGTTTGCCAGCTAGCCTAATTTAATAATTGTACCAACTCACTTGAAAATATGATATAAACTGCTTCAATCTTGAACTCAACTTTTCATTTGATTCAGCAAGTGCTTCCAAGCTGTAAAACATACAACATAGTTAAGCAATCAGCAAGTAATCAGATTTTAACTTCACATGAGAAAGATTCAACATGCAAGATGCATTCTGTTGAATGAGGTAAAGTAAACAGTAATTAGCTTCCCCCGAAAACTCCTCCTAGAGTAACCAAGAGTCATTATCATTTTTATTTTATCCTGAACACAAGTGCCTTTCATGTAAAGTAGAAGACACGCTGGATTATGGCACCGAATTTTGCAAAGTTGTTGCAATGGTCTATAGTACAACTATTTACTAGGGCGATGAACAATTTTGGACCTTTAGGTTCACCCTTGTGGGGGTCAAAAAGGCAGAAAAAACAGGTTTTTATGTAAAGCTTAAAAACTGTAGATATTTTTAATGCCAGCAATAAAGTAATATCAACCTCTATCACTTACCCAATGGAGGATTTCTGAATTAGAATGAGTAGCAGCAATAATTTGTATAACTCAAAGGTCAATATTACAAGTCAAGACTTTTAATGTACTGAAATGTAACTATTAAATCAAAAGCAAACAAAATATTAGTGTATAAAAACAGTAGTTTAATTTCCTTCACTATCATAAAAATAAGTGTATAACAAAATGGCAATCAGTGAATTTGTTACCTCTTTAGAAAAAACACCGACTGTATAAGATTTAAAAAACATATACTTGTTGAACAACACCTTAATATAAAACTAAAAACAATGTCATTATAAAAATATCACACATATATCACTAGGTACAACTTGGATAATATGTAATGTGACTAACAAACATTCACCTCTGTTGATTAGCTAAAGTATCGACAATCGAAGCACAAATGCTGCGGTTCACTTCAGCTTCAAACAAAGGCACTCCGAAACAGCAGTCAAGAATCATCCAGGCAGACACATCGAACTCCGGCCGGCTGCTAACTTCTGCACATTTATTTTCTGCATCTTCAGTCCTAAAATAAACCAATTTCATTTTTCAAGGTTGACAGTTCAGCACATTCATTGTAGAACCTACCAACAAGCTTTACTGGTTAGATTACGGATTTACTGCTAATGGACTTTTAATGGCTGTTAGGGAAGGGATGTCTTTTTAGATAATAAATTACATCAAAGAAAAAAGAAATAAAATACAGAAAAACTAGCCTAGAAAAAATACAACATGCACATTGCACAACAATGTTAAAAAACTACTCTAGTTCTTTTAACTTTTAAGATTTAATTAGTTTAGAAAAAACTAGAGCTTGCGGGAAACTGGATTTCTAGTACCGGGACGGGATTGAGAACATTTCACGATGCCAAACTACTGGTGTTTTTCCACCCAATTTGTAATTGTTTTGTACTTCCAAGTATTGTTGTCATGAGTGTGTACTTCTGGTGAAGATAAGATAAGGAACTAGTGGCTGAGCAGTTCTAAGAAAACAACCCCTCTTTCCCCTACTTCCGTTCTGAGTGCATTTTCAATAGAGGACGGCAGCCATTGTCAGGTTGGCTGATAACGATCTCAGAAAGAACCAAACATCCATTTTGTACTTCTACTAGATCCAATTCTATCTTGCAATATCATAATTTTATTTTTCTAAAACCTTTGTAATTTACTGTAGTTCAAAACTAGTATAAAAACATCATTTGTCAACTGAAATCCATCATTGAGTTAATGGAGATGAGATAAAAAATAACAAACACACACTTCACACTCCTCAAATCCCCACCCCATTGAATCCCATGTATACAGAGAAAATGCTGTGATTGGCTATGTAACCCCGCCCTTATGTGGTTGCCTAGCAACAGCTAATGACGTAGAAGCCAGCTGATATGGATGCAGCACACTGACACAACACACCTGCCTTCCCCTCCTGCCCATACACTGCAGCTGGTGTCTTCACTATCACTATTTGAGATGCCGACCACTCTCATGAGCGTATTTTAAGGCAAATATGTGGTGAAGGATGAATGTGATGAGTGGTAGAAATGAGTTATGAGGTGTAGTCTTGTTACAAACTAAGGCCGACTCTTCCTTAGAATGGGTCATTCATTAAGAGCCCAATCTTCCCCTCTCTGCCTCCCTTTCTCTTTCCTTGTCCCTTCTACCTGCCTTCTCTTTCCTTGTCCCTTCTACCTGCCTTCTCTTTCTAGCCTTCTGTGCTAGTAGCTCAACAGTCTCATTCCTTCTCTCTCACTCCTTACATTAGCAGCAACCTCATTGTGATTTACGATCATTTTGTGATTCATACTCCCAACTCTCCCCAACTGTTTTTGCAATGTTTGGGGCTAAGTGAGTCAGTGTTATTCATTGTAAGTGGGTGAGGGTGAGTGGGTTATGTAATAGTTGTGATGTACTTAGAGAATTTTTATTTTAAAACTGCACGGTGTTGTGAGCTACAAACAGCCGATTGATCATAAACAAAATAATTTGATTAAAGAAACTCAATTTTAGCTAATATTTTTTTAATATGTCTATTTGCCAGCTTTTCCCGTTCCTGAATTTTTTGCAAAATCCGTCCGTTCCCGTCCGGACCCGAAATTCTGCTCCCGCAAAGCTCTAGAAAAAACCCACTTGCAACTTTGTGGTGGGTGACTGGTCAGCTTACTCTGATTACTAGCTGCCAATTTTCTATTCTAATGTTTTGTTATGTTTTAAGTTACTTTTCACCTGAAGACAGGATCAGATTCCAGATCCTGAAACTTGTGTTCCTTTTATTCATTAAAAAACTACAGAACAAAGCCACAGTAATATAATATTTCAAGTTAAGAAATTTTACTACTGTTAATAACAAAATGTTGCCATATTTGAATTATACATGTTCCAAAATGCTTTAAAAACGTTTTCCCAGCCCACTTTGGTCCCTTGCAATTTATTTTGTAGATAGCTAAAGACATACTGCGTAGTGGAGAAAATGTTTTGGACATATTGAGTTTTCTTCTTGTTAAGATGTTCTGAATAATACCTAAGAGAACTAAAGGGTTATTGTGAAACATAAACAATATCCACAAGAAAATATGCTCTAATTATACCTGTTTGGTGATCCGGAAACTGAACTGCCAGGAGTGGATAAGTTGTCCAACTCTTGCTTGAGGATGTCTGCACACTCTTTACTGTGGAAACCATTCTTCGGTCTCTCTGGACTACAACTAGACTTGCCATCTGTAAATCAAAATGTTCCCTTTTTATCACAGTATAACATCAAAATCATTATTGTTAATTTTGTTTTACACTGTTAATTGTGAGCCTTCTTCATAATTGCTTTAATATTTCAACAGATCCACGATCTTGTGTTTTCTGGTTTTCTTCAACCTAGCTTTTAAATTATCTGACTAACTAAAATAAGAACAATAAACAACTAAAAACATATTTTGAAAACCTTCAAAGGTCATAAATTGAAATCGAAAACTTCACATTATCATAACCTAATATTGATCAATATTTAACATAACTTCAATTGGTATATGACCTATAAAGATACTATGTTACATACAAACTTCTAAGTTTAGGAAAACTACTTTGTTAACTGAACAAAAACTTGAAAACTGTCATGATCTATTTCACAAGAGCATTTGCAACTGCATGTCCTAGGACCTAGATACACTCTGATTGTGTGAGTGACCTGTGAGGTTGGTGTGCCTGAGCTCCAGCCTGAGGGAAGGTGAGGAGGGTTGGCAGGGGGGAGTGAGTCGGGCCATGGTCACGTAGCCGCATGTGTGCACCAGGTCTACCTCCTCACACAGTGCTTCCACTCCACTGTGCTTGCTCCAGTCCGGCCCACCACTGTCTGCTGCAACATCATAACTCCTAACAAGCTGTTTACAGTACACTCCCTTTCTAACGACTCCGGACTAACTCAGATTTGGCTTAATAATAAGACCATTTCCATCCCACGAGTCAAAATATCAATATTAAAAAACTTTAAACTCTAAAACTTTTGACAATTTTTCAAGAAGTAAAAGTTAAATAACACCATACTTGTTCAGACTTCAGTTAAGTAAATTAGGCTGGTTTAAACATAATTCCTCGGTAAAAGATTTTCCAATCATTTATTGGAAACCGTCAAAAGTCAAAACATTTTTAATACGTTATCAGCAAGACAAGTACAGTGTCACAAGTATATGTGTCTTAACAGCTAAAAAAGACAAATACATTGTCATGTCCAGTAATAGGAATTCATTTAGGGAGTAGAAAGGCCGATCTTGTAGCCAGGTCTTCAGGTGTTGTCAAAAAAGACACTTTTCTGCTGTCTCCAGTTCCTCAGCCAGTGCATTCCACATCTTGGCCCCACGTAGCTTCATTTCTCCTCTTTTCAACTAAGTTGACGTATTGGTGGTAAGTAAACATAGTATCCGTATTGGTGGTTTCTATTTAGCCTTTATAACATTTTTAAGAAATTAAAGTGAGTTTGATAATAATTATTACTTGTCTCACAGGAGTGCTGGTCTTGGTGTGATTTGAAGGGGAATGGGACCAGGCAAGTGCTAGCTCCTTTGTCAACTCCAAATGCCTGAAAATGTATTCAAACTATACAACATGGACACAATTTTCGTTCAACTCCAATGTATCACGCCCATAAAAGTTGTGAGCTGACAAGCTAGAGTCATTAGCGTTGAATTGTGCTGATTGTGTACTATTATGCAAATCCAGGTCTCCAGGTTCCACATAGAAAATGTTTAACCTTGCAATAAAATTTAGTACTTAATAAATAAACGTTTAAAAAGTGAAGTTTATCCGTTTATAAGCCATGTACTTTTTAAGTAATTTTAAAGTTTGCCACAAATAAAACCTAATCAATTTCAAACAGAAAATAATTGTCATTAATAATTTTTGTTAGAGGATTATTTAGTCCAGAGAGTAAATTATCCTTTAAAGCTTTCAATAATTCAGATACAATTGTTGAAGTACATCTGGTTATTGAAGACCACAAGCCCTAACAAAGTACTAATGGTTTCACATATTTCTGTCATAGAGAGTGCTTTTTGCTGTTGCACTTTTCTTATGATTCTATCTGGATTCAGATTGATTACTCTACAGCCCTGACTGACACTAGTTGTAAGGAGTACAAACTAATCCAAGCCATTTAATAAATACTGTCACCAAAATGTGACTTCCCCTTAAATAAACCAGGGTAAATCTGGGTCAAGTTAATTACTTTTAATCAATATTTCACAGTGATCTTCTTTAAACTTAAGTGCTTTAGTAAAAGGTGACTTTACCATTAAAATAAAAACTTAAGTAATTGTTGTCACAACCAGCTGTTAATGGATGTTTCCAGCAGGAAGATTTAAACTTAAAGAGACAAGCAAACTTATTGTTAAAGCCTAACATATGCTTGTCCATGCCAGACATACCTGGGCTAAGACAGGGGCGTAGGTGAGAGCGTCGTTGAGGGCAAACAAGAGGTTGGAGAGGGGGACGACGGCTGGGTCGTGACCCCACGACGTGACCAGCACTTTGTCACAGCTTCGCAGTAGAGCAGGGAGTCTCCTCAAACGAGTGCCTACGCACATAACACATGGACCACATGTTACTAAATATCGAAGCTGTTATTTGTAGGTCATAGTTATTTTCAATTATTATATAAAGTATAATTCTTGGCAGGGCAAAGTTAAGTAGAACTGTTGATCTCTGTGAAGATGAAGGGCATGGAGGAGGTGTATAGTGAACAGCCTAGAACTCTCAGCTGTGAGCTCTCTGTGACGCCATGAGATGAAGGGCGGTTTCAAAACTTGGAGCTAAGTATGACTAACAAGCTGCAGGTCTAAAAGTTCTTTAAATTCAGAAGTTTCAAATTTGTTTAAGGCATTCAATTACAAATTGTAATACCTCGGGTGAGGAGGATGGAGGGAGGTCCATCCTTTGTGATGTTGTAGAGGAAAAGCTTGAACCAGATTGTGTTGACCTCCGGGGCTGCTGGGCCGAGGTGAGGCGGACTCTGACTAGTGATCGGCCGGATCTCCTTACTCAGTGGAGCCATCGACACTACCAGTCTAAACAACACGACAACAGTTTTAACTTTTATGCCATGGAAATATACAAAGGTCACTCAAAAAGTTAAAACATTTGTGCATGACGGCCAGCGTAGATCTCCTAACAATATTTATTTATTTCAAAATGCTACATAGCAGAATACATTCATATTGAAATTTAGCACTAATGTATAGTACAGGTTGTCCATGCAGCCAAGTAACTAACTCACATATTAATATAGCACAGATCTTAATATTCTTAAGTTTGACATGCTAACTAAAATCAAATTACAATTAAAAAATATCAAAACATTATAAAAAGATTGAATAATATATTTAGCATAATATGATTATTTAGTGAACAACTATATTATTTAGCAATAATTTATGATAGTATATTCCCTTTAGAAGTAAATATAATAACTGCCAAAAGTAGAATTACCAGAGTTATTGGGTTTTTGGTACACCGGTTTATTTATGATTAAAAAACCATTCTTTAACTATCATATTCCATGGGAAAATCCTTCTGTATAAGGACTATCATAATCCTTCTGAGTTCTGGGAAAAGAATTAATAACGCTAGTAATTTCACTTTTGAGGGTGTTAAACTTGGAACAGCTAACTAAACACTATGTAGAACTATGACGCATGTTGTACGGCAACAAAACTTGGCCCAAACTAAGCCAAGGGGTGTAGCTGTCCGCTGAGTATGCAGCGTATTGGTGGGGGATCTGCACTGGCCAAGATGTGCAAATTTTCTTTACTTTCTGAACAACCAGTACACATCCCTCCCTATGTTTTAGACACATACAGCCAGCTAATAATTAAAGTTACACCTTTTAGGGGTACTTAATCTTAAGCCCAAACCAGATTACCTTCCTTTTTTTTTTTGAAACATCAGTGATATTATGAGATTTCTTCAATTCTTTAATTTTTTGTTCTCTGCATAATTAAAGTAAAAACGTCCAAACCTAACATTTTATTTGGTGATATAAGAATTGACAGTAAATGAAACATATTGTAGTTTTCCAATAAATTATGTACATTGGAACATCTGGTGACTGATTTTGAAGCACAAGATTCAAACCTGACCAGTATCAGTTGCCTGTTTTTTGTAGAATATGCATCTGCAATTGTTGAAATTATGTGGGGGTTTTAATTAGCTTTCATAAAGATGTCACTTATTTAGTTAGACACTAAGCTACTCACGAGTAGTTCTTGTAGAGAAGGCGGGAGAGGGTGTCTGCCTCAAGAGGGTACAGACTCTCACATCTCACCAAGTCCAGACCACTGTGCAGGTTAGTGCTGTGTCTGTAAACACATTTGTTTGTTACAGTAGAACCTCTCTAACTCAACACTCTGTAACTCGACAGCTCACTTTTCAAAAAACACTCAATTCCTATGTTGACTACATGAGGAAGCAGCCAAGCGCCAGAGTGTCCTGTATTTTAAATGTAATTCAGTTGTAACAATGTAAGAGGGCTATCCAGAAAGTAAATTACATTTTGGAATAAAAATTCTACGAAGAATAGGAAAATATTTTTACTATACACATTTGAAAGCCAAACTAAAATACTATTTTTCTTCATAATCGCCATACAAATTTAGGCACTTATCATACCGATGGACGAGCTTAAAAATTCCTTCGTCATAAAATTCTGCCGCTTGTTTCTTCAACTATTTTGTTACTTCTTCGTGCAGCTTTTCATCAACGTCAAAACGCTGCGTCCCCAGCCACTTCTTCATCGTTGAACAAGTGGTAGTCGCTTGGTGCAAGATCCGGACTACATGGTGGATGAGGAAACAACTCCCACTGAACGATTCCAAAATTTCACTAGTGTGATTTGCCGTGTGGTCGGGCGTTGTCATGAAAAACAAGTTTTCTTGCTCAACTTTCCTCTACGCTTGTTTTGGACTGCTCTTCTAAGGTTTTCCAAATTTGGCAATACCTTTCTGAGTGAATGTTGTGCCTCGATCCAGAAAGTCCACAAGCAGCACACTTTCCTGTCCCAAAAAAACGGTCACCATAATCTTCCTTGCCAACATCGTTTGCATGCATTTTTTTTTAGGGAATTTGTGTGCCCTTACTGCATTGACTGCAACTTTGTCTCAGAGTTAACATGTTTCACCCATGTTTCATCACCAGTAACAATCCGATCAAGTAGTGAATCGTTATCTTTGTGGTCATGGTCCAAAAATGTTTACGCTGCACCCATTCGCAGATTTTTGTGATTTCATTAACTTTTTCCGTAAGTTCGGCATTCACCAAGCTGGGTCTTCCACTCCACTTTTTGTCGTGCACATTTGTTCTGCCATTTTCAAAGTGAATGCACCATTGACACACTCCACCTTCAGTGATGGTGTTGTCCCCATACACTTCACAAAGCTGCCGATAGATTTCAATCGGTTTACAGTTTTTGCAGCCAAAAACCTTATTACTGCACTCACTTCACAGCTCGCGGGATTTTCAATTAACAAAGGCATTTCCAATCATCACTGTAACGTGAAAAAGTACGACTCAGACCTGAGACTCGATCAGCTAGATGCAGACTGAACTAGGGAACGTCCACATATCAAGAAGGCCGTGCTAGCTAGCGGAAACCGAAACGAACTTACTTTCTGGATAACCCTCGTAATATAGACAATTTGTACTCAATGTAGGAGTATAAGTTGAGTCAATTGCTCATTTATTGAATAAAACCCCTTTATCCTGTATAACTCGACAACCCCAAACTCCACAACCTCTGGGTCTCAAATAGTCGAGTTAGTGAGGTTCTACTGAACTAAAAAGATTCATATCAACAAAGTTATAATGTTGAAGGTAAATAAACAAAGTTTCCAACAAAATATGAAAGACAAATTCAAATCTTTACTGCAGTGAGCTTCTTGTTGTGTAAACACGCAACTCATGTAAATTGGCAAATACAAATGAAACATAGTCTAAAGATAGAGCTTGTCTTAAGCTAACAAACGACTGTGTTGGAAACATAAACAATGTCAGAATGAACATTTTATATTATTAGTCTTAAAAAAAACAGCACGAAGAATGATTGCTACAATAGGGTGTAATATCGCAGTCAATGCATTATGGCTTTGGAAAACATAAAACTACGTCATCAGCAGTAATGGCTATTATTAATCAGGTTAAGTCTGTTACCTGAGTGCAAGTATTGTTGAGCGAAGAATTAAAGCATGTTCGAAATATCTGCGAGCTTCTCCCTCACTGTCATCCCGAGCAGTGCTCACCTGCGGAACATCAGAGTTGAGGTTTCGGTTGTCTTATAGACATATATTACACACTAACAAGAACTAGCTGATCTCACTTTTAAAGTACTTTTCACTTTGACTTGAGTTGTAGGCCTCGCTTTTGAATGATATAAAAAAAACAAACAACTTCCTTTACCACTTATATGGAAATGGAAAATAAAGTTGTATACATTTACTATATCAATTTTCCCAGAAAATAATTAAATAACTTCCATTAAATACATCCATTGCCAGTGCGTAAATCAAAACGACATTCTAGTCTTGAAGCAATAATTTTGATGAGCTTCTAAGTTACCTTTTCAAGTTCACTGAGAAAACCGTCGATTGATTCGTCCAAAAGTTTCCCAACTTCAAACATTGTTACAGCGTGACTTTTCAGACCCTGGAATCAAATTAAAGAATCATTTGTATGAAATTAGTTAACTCATTGACCCAGAAGAAGAGGAACAAAAATGCAATATGTATTTATTTATGTAATCAAACTAATATTGAAATAACATTAATTAAAAGAATTCACTATGAATAAATACTGTGTAATTAGGAAATAACATTAGTACCATTGAACAAACATCAGTACTTTTATACACTGATCATGATTCATGTGTATAAAAGTAAAATACTTGTAATTGTGGTTTCTTGGGCGGCGAATTTATGTATTGTTTCACTCTCGCAAAGGTTTCTCAATGCCATTTCGCTCTAGCGATTGCTTTGCGAGTGCTATTTCACTCCGGCAATTACTTCTGAGTGCAGATTCCATACAATGATAGCTTTTGAGTGCCGTTGAACTTCCACGATCATTTCTGAGTGCTTTCACTCCCACGAGCCCATATTTAATCCTGTGATAAATTCTCTTGCTATTATTGTCACCCTATCTGACCAAAGCACCAGTTTTGTCCCATCATATCTTCCGACTTCACTTTTACTACTACAAAAGACATTTTAAGGCTAAGTAACAAAACACTACAGATACAAAAAGATTGCAGACGCTATAAAAACCGATGAGGACAAAAAATGCTAACGGGAAAGTTTCTAAGAGCTCAATCACAGAAATGTTCTTGAGTAAAACGAAGATGAAGCTGTTACCGGAGAGAGGTTGCCCATCATAAGGAAGGCAGTGAGGGTTGAGTCGAAGAGGAAGCAGATACGTTTGTTGCGAGGTGTGGAGCCCGAGTCTGACTCGTCCAGGTCCAGGTCAGAAGCCGGCCGGCGCTCCTCATCCGTCGACACTTCTACTGTGCTTGTCACGTCACTTATGCTCAGATCCAGCATGTCAGGACTCACACTCCTCCTGCCGGCACACACAACAGTAACTCCTGTACTCTTTACAAAACACTGTCATTGAGACGTGTCCTTGCTATATAGCTCGGACTCCTTTCCCTCTCTTACAAGTGACATGGAGACAAGAGCCTCAATATAAACAATTTTCTAAATTCTGTAGAATGTATATGAAACTGGAATTGGCAAGAGAATATATACTTCAAGTGACAGCTACTTCCAGCTCGGGGTATGCTTCCAGCAAACCTTCAAGGCTCTTATTCTATGGAGAATTTAAGCAATCTAGGTAGTACAGTCAGGTAAAAACCTTACAACTGTCATTTTATTATAAATTTCTTCTCAGGTTTCTCAGCTTTTATTGACTGCTATTACCATTAATACATTCCACATAATAACAACCGTAAGGATAAAAACGATCTTTGCTCTTCCAGTACTGTGTGAAAACCCCTTTACGAATAATAATTGTGCTTACTTGTAGACTTGGGAAGAAGACAGGACTCTCTGGAAGGTATGATAGCTTTATTCAAATAGTCCATCCAACCAGAAATGGTTTGGTTGGATGGTTATTCAAACACTGCTACAGTTGAAATACTAAATCCCCCATATTGAAAATTTTGATAATTTTTCCCCAGTCTGTCATTTTTGTTATCATCAAGTTACAACAGAAGGTGTTGAACTATAGGGAGTGTCGAACAATCGAGTGTCTACCTATTGAGTTTCTACTATAGTTCATTTCAAAATACACAAGAGGTCAATACAAAAAATCTTACACAAGTGCTTTAAACTTCAAGGCACCATCGTCAGGCTGAAATATTTGTGTTAACTAGGTTTCCTTATATTTATAATACTTAATTCAAGGTGTCTGCAATTCATTTTTAAACAAGATTGTCTGTATAAAAACTCAAGCAATTAAGTAAATGAAATATAGGCCACAAATTTATATCAAATATTGGCTAATGCTATGGGATACTTATACTAGACAGTACTTACAAGAGTTTAGTGCGAGAGGGTTGCCAGGACGGATGCCACTCCTCTGTGTCAGTGCACTTCTTGCGGGCGAAGCCCAGTCTGCAGTACAGAGAGACTGCGTTCTTCACCGACTGCGGGTCTATTTGTAGCACACTCGCCAGCTGCACAGTGCACGCAGATAATCACTCCTCTAGACTTACATAAATAGCCATTTCATCTTCACACCCCACCCATTAGTCTATTATCTCGCTTGTAAAGCAGTATCGTATAGGCTTGCTTAGAGCCTTTTAAAAACTAACTAGGCCTACTGTGTTTTTGGTAATTTTTCTGGTCGAAGCATTTATTTTAATTCCAAGGGAATGGAATTTGAGTTGTAAGAAACAAATAAAATTAATTAATAATTAAGTGTTTTAAGTGCTCAACCAATAGTGATGGGGTGTGGTTTAATACCTATTTCATAACAAATTTTAAAAAACCTGTGCAAATTTGAACAAATTAACACACTTAAAAGATTTCTTTTTGAATTAACAAAAAAAGGCTGTAGCTGTATTCAACTTTTTTTCAAATTGTATGTTACACCAAAAATTGTTTATTGTCTAAACCCTAAGCTCAAAAGAAATTATTATGCCTTTATACAATTGAACAAATTTGTATGCATATTAACTTAAATCTAATAAAAGCTGCTGGGACAAAGTTGAAAACATATAGAGGAATGGACTACTCACTTCACCAACACTTGTGTGTTCGTCGATGGATACAAATATCTTGTAGAGAAGAGTCTCAAGTAGTCGCCCAGAACTTCGGTTCATGACAAATCCTTCAAGAGGCACCACGATGTAGTTGTTCTCTTCCATAGGCACTTCCAAGTATATCAGTCCTTTTCTGTAAGCAATTTAATTTAACTTTAGTCATAGTCGAAATTTCTTCAATTACAATTTCTTAGGGAAGTGCATTTATTTTTCAAACGTATGTACAGTAACGAAAAGAAAAATTACATTTAAAAAGGTTACCCCTTTAGTAATCAAGAATCAAAGTATTTATTGTCAAAAACTATACAGCATAGACAAACGTCAACATATATAAGTACAAATTATTTACATCCATTATGCAGTGTAAAAACTAACTGAAAATTACACTGAAGATGCCTTATCTTCTATGAAGTCTTTAACACTGTAATATTCTCCTTGAAGTAAAAATTCTTTCAGTCTATGCCTACATTTTTTATGGTTATTAATATTTCTTATGTCTTTAGGCAATTTGTTGTATACTTTAGTACAAGAATACATCACTTGTTTTTGATAGAAGGATGTGGAATGGGGAAGGACTGCCAGGTCACCAGAATTGCGCAAGTTGTACTCAGAATGGCAAACTGGAAATTTCGTTGGGTGCTTTTTTTTTTACCAGACATGCAGCTTCTAGGATGTACAAAGATGGAAATGTCAGAATTCAGTTCTTTTGAAGACTCCTCTGCAAGATTCTAACGACTTGAGCCCACATATTATCCTGACTGCTTTCTTTTGGAGGATGAATATTTTGGTTGTTGTGGTTTTTCCCCATCCTTAAATAAGGAGGGCATATACCAAATGTGGGTAAAGGCATCCGTAGTATGCTGATTTCATAATATCTTGATTGGAAAAACTAGATAATATTTAGTTTAAAAATCTTAACCTTTTGAAAATTGAGCGGGGAAAGATAGTTAACAGAAAGAAGTGGAAAGCTTTTTACAAGTGACTAGACTTTTCAATCTATAGGAAATATTGTTTTATATAGTGTTTGTTTACTGTTTTTCTAATTTATATCACATATGTTTTTGTATAAAATGTACCAACTGTGAACTAAATAATGTTGTTTAACATCAATAGGGAGAGAATAAAAATATTGCTGAATTTGTAATTAACAGCAAGTACCATACCACTTTAACTGTTTTATTTAAATTCTTGGAAAAATATAACATATATTTTGAGACGTTTAGGAAACAATCTTACTTTTCTAGTTAAATAATAAACTAAATACTTCCAATCAACTTCCTATGCTGGGTTTTATGTTTTTTGTGAAGCTGCTTACTTGTATAGAGAATGCACCAACTGCTTGTTAAGGTCTCCTGCTCTTTGTTTACCATGGTCAATGATCCGATCAATGAACTCTTTCTCTGCTACGGAAACCAACTGAAAGCATTTTTTGTTGTGAAACATTGTCTTAAACTTGTTGATTTAAAAAACTACATACAGTAAAGTCACACTATTGGAGCCCCTGTAATCTAAGATATGCCAGACGTAGATGGCGGCGAAAAAACAGTTATCCACAGCCATTTCGGTATGGTTAAACAGATTTTCATGATTTTCGATACACTTGTTACAGACTGTGCCGTAATGTTAATACTACAGTCAACTCCCGATTAACCGCGATAAAGTCGGGTTGAAGCTTCCCAGATAAGCAAAATCGCGGTTAATCCGCAAAACCAAAATTAATGTATAATAAGGTATATAAAGACCTAAACAACTAAAAAAGAGGATAAGGCCATTTTCAGACGTTACGACTTTTCGCCGTGTGCCGGCGCGAGTGGGTTTGATTACAATGGCAAGCGGCGTGTCCCGGCCTGGCGTCAGAACAGCTCCATATGATTGTATTGTAATAAAAGCGCCGTCATTATCTGGCACGCGGCAAAAGCCGTAACATCTGAAAACGGTCTTATCCTCATTTTTAGTTGTTTAGGTCTTAAATACCTTATTACACATTGATTTTCGCGCTTTATTCTTTGTCGCGATTAATCCGCAACCCGGTTAACCCGATTACAGTTAATCAAGAGTTGACTGTAATTTGATTATAAAAATCGATTATATATAGTTTTAGAGCATAAAACCCGACTTTTAAGGAAAAACACCCCCTGAAAGGGCACTTCCGGTGTAAATTATCCTCCCGTTACACGACATTTGGGAATTTGCTAGGATTCACAGTAGCGCTTGTGGCTGCGCGTCAACTATGTTTAGTTTTAGAGTATTTCTATGTAACAACAAGTGTACCTAGGGTAGTTAGTTCAACAAGTTCAAATTTTGATATTGCATTTAGTTTTAATATGGATTTTTAATTCAATTGGTCTGTAAACTGTGTTGGAAATTCTATTTTCTTTTTAAGTTTTCTGAGTAACCTGGGGTATTCATTGGCCCCTGTTAACTCATATTTTCAAGACTCTACTGTAAATCAAAATCACATGTGGCTACTATAAGAACTATTTGGCGGTATTCAATATTTTCTCAGTCCTTACCTTACTACTTTACTAGTTTTATCTTACTAACCATTAAAACTAAAATAAACTAGTTATTTGCCTTAAACCTAGAAAGTTTGAAAGTTGAATATAGACTGAAAATGAATACATTGTATCAGTCACAACTGAAGGTAAAATATTTTTGAATATGTTAAAATATTTATTGAATATGCAAGTACAATCTCTTACCTTAGCAATATTAATCAATCATTTTGGTAACTCATTAATCGTTGCTAAGTACAAGTGATTTTATAAACATATTCAATAACTTTCAAACAATCTGAGGCTAACCATGAACTGTAAATGTTTAACTTACCTTGATGTCCTCTTCCACAATGCAGCCGGCAGCCACCAGCCACCAAGGCTCAATGTTGATATCTATTGGCTTGGAGGGAAGCAGATCTCGTACATTTCTCCTCCTAAAGAGCTTCCGCCCACTGCGGCATTGATTCATCAAATCTATGTACTCGTTACGTCCAATACCCAGCAATCTCAAACCTGAAATTTGTAAACAAAACTTAGCAATGCAAATATGAAACTATGCGTACATATGTGTAACATCAAACCAAAAGCAATACAAGCTCTCACTTAAACAAAAATTAAAACAAACGTTCTAGTAAGGAATTAGAGAGTGAAAAGGACTGAAACCAGGGCTGTTTTTCAGGTTATCAGGTTAAAATATTCTTTTTTCATTCCATTATTATCAAAGTATACCAAGAAGTTATACATGTTTTTAAATACCCTTTTCAGATGGCTTTGTATGGATCTAACTAGGCTTCTCTGTACTCACAGTCAGCAGCTGTGAAGTTGGGCAGCAGTCGTAACTGCGCTCCTGATCCATGATGGACTCCAGCACACTGGTGTAGTACTGGAGCGGTGTCACTCGCCCTCCACCATGATGTCACTCAGGTGGTTACGGGTAGAGTAGTAGACTTGGCGAGAGTACTCCAGCATCTCCTCGTAGTAACGGCGCTCATCTTTCGCGCTTGGCACTAAAATAGTGTTGAGTCTTAAAGTATTATTGCACAAATTTTCCACAATTTTGTGAATAAGTAGTTCACGACAGAAACCAGCTGGGCAGCTTGCTCACCAGCACTCTGCTTCAATAGGAGAAAGAGTCAGCCCGAGCTTTGGCACATCCATATGTTTTACCTGTTTTTAGCATGTTAACTAGGCTATTTATTTGTTGAAAAAACAAGTTATTTGTCAGTTTGTGACTAGTTATCTAGTGCTAATTAATTTAGGCAAAAGGTTATAAGTCATTTTGCACCTGAAGAATCAGGCTGCAGATTCCAGAGCGTTATGGACTTTTCGTTATGAACTTTTTCATGAGCTATAAAAAGTATCAACAGCAATTTTTTAAACTACAATAAAAAGTATGAACAGCAAATTTTAAACTACAAAATTATCTCACTGTCAACAAAATTTCAAACAAATCAATGTTGAGTGTTAAGCCTTCGTAACTTATGAAAACAAAAATATCTGAAGAATTTTTATTGAATGGTAACTAGTTATTTTTAGGTAGCAACAACTAACAAAGCTGCTTCTATAACTAATAGTTTTGGACTATTAGACCTCCTAGTCTCTTGAGAAACTTTTGACTGTGGTCTTCACAAAAAAACACTAGTAATATAGCCTTTTAAAATCAGGTGAAATATTTGTTAACTGAACAGACCCTTATTCAAATTAGCAAATTACTCTACTGCAGTGGACACATGCTGAATCTTCTACTTTATAAATAATTTTGGATCGCAAGACTACTCACCCAAATTCCCTTTATATCTCAGCTGGTTTTTTACACTAAAGTTTACTATGTACTTTTCATATTCCTTTTGTGAGTTACCCAAACTCTGAAAACAAAACACATTACTTAAAAATGAAAGCTAACCATAATAATCTCTATACTATAAAGCTTCGAGAACTCAGTGATCACTGACTCATGACTCACTGACATAAATGTTTGGGTACTTCCAGATGAGATGGAAACTTGAAATTTGGCATGTAGGTTGGTCTTGGCCTGTAACTAACTGGAAAATTCCAAAATAAAATTTCAAATTGGAGCTTGTTTGGGGTTTAAAATGGCTATTGTGAGGTCGGTATGTAGAAAGTGTACTGTTTGACGTAGAGCCTAAACAAGTGGTCAGATCTTAATTTATTGAAAAAATTGTTCTGTGAAATTAAACTGTCTACAAGGAAAAATTCAAAATCATAATTTCAAATGTGGGGGCCCAATTTGGGGTTTTAAAATAAGCTGTGAAATTTGGAATTTATGTAGAGGTGTACTATTTTGACCAAGTAGACCTAAACAAGTGGTCAGATCTTAATGACGAAAATTGTTCTTTGAAATTAAATTTCCTACAACTTTTTTGTATTTAGCATTATTTTCTATCTCTATACTATAAAGCTCGAAATGAGCAGTGATCACTGACTCACTCACTCACTCACTGACATAAATGTTTGGGTACTTCCAGATGAGATAGAAATTTGAAATTTTGCATGTAGGTTGGTCTTGGCCTGTAACCAACTGGAAAAAAATTCAAAACAGAATTTCAAATTGGGGGCCGTTTGGAGGGTTTAAAAATAGTCACGAAATCTGGGTATGTAGAGGTGTACTGTTTGACCGTAGAGGAAGCCTAAAAGAGTGGTCAGATCTTAAATTTGTGAAAAATTGTTCTGTGAAATTAAATTGTCAACAAGGAAAATTCAAAAATCAATTTCAAATGTGGGGGTTTAAAATAGCTTGAAATTCGGGTATGTAGAGGTGTACTCTTTTGACCGTAGAGCCCAAACAAGTGGTGGATCTTAAATTTGACGAAAAATTGTTCTGTGAGATTAAATTGTCAACAAAGAAATTTACAAAAATCAATTTCAAGTTTGGGGGCCGTTTTGGGGGTTTAAATAGCGCGAAATGCGGGTATGTAGGGTGTACTATTTTGATCGTAGAGCCTAAACAAGTAATTGGATCTTAAATTTGTGAACGCCTTGTGGAATTAAGTTATCTACAACTTTTGTTTCCAACACTTTCTATCTTCAGCAGGGAAAATGATACCGCTTAAAGTTGATCTGAAAAAAAATCAAATTTTCTGTGTGTTTGGCTATTGTCAGCTAAAAATCTATTAGTTTCGTCTTATAAAAGTAATTAAGTTCAGAAACTAGTGACACAACTGAAATTGAAACCAGGTATAACAAAATTCTAAATAGTGTGACAATTCCAATAGAATAATATTTATGATCTTTGGATAGCTATCGCTCTTAAACCGTGGGTTTTATTAATTAAAATATTGCAGTATACAATTTGTTTACAATTCTGTATATTTATCAAAACTTTCTATTGTATAGTTAATAGGTTAACGGGATTTTGAAAGTGTTTGTTTATTTGGTAAGTTCCCAGGAAGTTTTGGTTTATTTAAAATATAACTATATTATATATATAAAATATGTATGGTTTCTTCAATTATCGGCATTCCCTCTACGAATCTTTACAATATCCACTTCTTTGTGTAGTCTCTTGGTACTTAGCTGGAATGTGGTATCACTGACAATGAAAGGTAGAAAATAGTTAAGGTAAAGTAGAATAGAAACAAGTAATGTTTACCGCCCGGCTTTTATTGGGTGAGCCAGGACACTCTAGCTGGGCAGACTGTCGGCAATGGTTAGTGATATGCATTGCAGGGAGAAGAGGGAAAGACAGAGATTTATAAGCAATATTCAACAAAAATATAAGTGAATGATTGCGAACTATACATTAACTGAGCTTCTGGGAAACTTGCAAACGATGCCTTGAGAAGGCTGTCAGAGTGGTCACAACTCTGATGAAACCATTCAAGGCGAAGGTTTCAGGCTCGGTTCCTGATCGTATACCCCTTCAAATACCTTACTAATTCTCAGCGTTATAACAACTAAGTATATTGACGCAATGCCTGTGTGGCCAGGATGGGAAAACCTTCCTACCGTTACCGTTACCTAGGATTTAAAGTGGCCGGAAATATTTGAGTCAACCCCTCGGAACTAAATTGTCTTACAGTCTGTTATGTCGTGTTTTTAGATTGAGACTCTCTCACACTCACACATTTTTATTGTGAAGGAAGAAGATCTATGCAAAATGTAGACATTGACAAGGTCGTTCGTGCAGATATACCGGCTGAGGAGGCCTATGGCAGACTATGGAAACAGTACTGAGCCATACGATACATGGTCCCTATGGCACTGACCACCAAAGTGATATTCTCTGCTGGGAAAGTAAAATATTAAAATATTCCAAGTATTTCCCGAATTCAAATTCAGATGGGATCAGAATGGATTTGTTTATTACAAGCGTGATTCAACAAACACCACTTGAATCAAAAGTATAAAACAAATCTATAATCATCAATTATCGTAAGTAGTGCCCTCAACCCTGCTCTCCTGCTAAATGTGAGATGTCAAGATGAACCTTGCAATTGGCTCTGCGGAAGAGGTCAAGTACCTGTTTAGTGACATGATTAAAAATCCTGACAGTGTTGTTCTTAGGTGAAACTGGTACAAACCATGAAGACAAAATGTATAAAACCAAGCGTATTATTGCAGCCTGCACTACAGCTTGGAGGTGATAAGTTTGAAGAAATCTAACTGAAAGTATAGTCATTAATGACCGATGCATAAACCGAAGGCGAAGCAGAACCGTGGTAGCACAGTGAACTGAACATGCCGGAGCCCAGCGAGGGTCTGGGGCGAAGCCCATCAATGAGCTAGTATCCTTATACAGATGAGAAACTTTAGAACTAAATACATGTTTTAATCAATCAGTAAGTGTTTCTTTTTTTTAAATGTATACAAACCTGGGTGTTATAAACATTGGGAAATGGTTAACTGGGCCAAAATAAAAACAAAATCAAAAATAACAGATTTTTGGAAAACGCTTTGTTTACCAGACAGGCACCACTATGTTTATTCCTCGTAATAAATATTTTCATTGACAAGAAAGTTTTGCGTTTTTGCTTGTATATGCTGCAGCATTAATGGGTCTATGCTTATATTGAAACACTTTTACCATTTTAGTACTTTAATCTACGTCTTAAAACATTATAAAGAAATATTTTTGGATCAAAACCACTGAAAATGTTTTAAGGATTGAAAAACAAAAACGTTTTGTCTAAACTATGTTAGACATCTTTAGTTGTACAAAGAAGAGTATAAAACATTTATAAAATGTATAAAAAGTGTAAACAATTCAAAGTTTTATAATTTATACTCTTCTTTGTACAACTGATGTCTAATATAGTTTAGACGAAACGTTTTGTGTTTTTAAATCATTAAAACATTTTCAGTGGTTTTGATCCAAAAATATTTTTTTATTATGACCAACCACTTAAATTTAAAATTGAAAAACTTGAAACATTGTTTGCAAATTTTTCTATGTTAAATTCCATATCCTGGACAGAGGCTGCTCGGGGTCTATCCGGCCACCTCTTAAGATATCGCAATTTGAGTTTCTGAATTATTGTTTAAGCAGTTTAACTATTTCTAAAATAACAGTTCCTTACTACAATAGGGTGCACTTGTCAGCACTCTACTGCTTTGCTTACATTAACTTACAACTGCTTATTGCTGTGTGGGAGGGGTCGGGGAACTAGCCTGTCCACTGCACACACAGAGTGCACAGTCAGCTGGTGCTATCAATTTTTCCATTCAATTGAGTTCCATTTTTGGCATTATTGTTCAGATTGCCCTAATGCTAACCTAAAGTAAGGTCGCAGTTTGTTGTTCCGGTATTGTTGACATCTTATTGTAGTGCAGTGCAGTGTAAACCTATGATTTCAACCTTTGCTGATAACGCTCTGACGGTGTTGTACGTCTATGATTTTAACCATTTTACAAAGAATGTAAATGTTATTTATTGAAGATGTCAACATAAAGAAATATAACGTTTTCAGTGTGTTTTAATTTTTTTTGCCAGCTTGTCGGGAGTAATCTGTATTGAAATTATTGTGATCTCTTCTAGTGGGAGTATACTGTAATAGCTTTACACTCTGCCAAAATATTCCTCTATGGTCTATACACTATATGCTGCAAGTTGTATTAATATTAACCATATTTCATATTTTTCTTGTCTTTATTTTCATGTTATCAGTTTTTTAGTGCTAGCATTTTAATGTAATGTAAAGAAATTCATAAATTATATTTAATATGCCTAGTTTAACCATTATATTTCAGTCTAGTTGGTAATACTATGATTTGTTTCTTTGTGTAGAGTTTTCAAATGTCCTTTAGGTAACGATTTTGAATTCTTTCAATTCTAAGGGCTCACTAGGTCAAACTAAAATCTACTAATATATCTCTTTTCACCGACTTTCTGATCCACATATCTATTGTGCAGCTAAGTTTAGAATGTTGAAACTTTACACAAAGGTGTTATATACGGATGTGCGGTATATCGGAAAATTTGTATCAAAATGTAGCCTAAAACTTGTATAAACACTAGAGTCCCGCTAATCCGAACTAATTCGGACTGAACCCTGTTCGGATTAGTGAAAATTCGGATTAAGCAGATTTTTGGCATATATTGGTGCATTATATTGACCTTATTAAGTCATATATTGACTTTGAGTGACTAAGATTTCATATTTAAATGTAAGAATTGATTACTGTATGTATGTCCTGCAGTACTCTGCAATAATAAACAGCGCATATCTGGAATCAAAAACGCAGATATGACTGGCTGTACACAGATGGCTGTCGCAGTAGGGCTTACGTGCGTAACTGCAGGACACTGACTTTTCCACCCCAACCCCCGCCAAGGCCTTTACAGTACGGTCATCCGTTCTAAAAACAAACGATGACTCACCGTTTTGTACTGTCAGTATGTCGCTTGCTACCCCACCAAGTGGAAGTGTTTTGTTCAAAACTATTGTTTGAGCGCATACCTGCGTGTATAGTGTGTCATTGTGAGCGCTGGTTTGTTATTAAACACATACAGTATGACATTAGCGGATCCGTGGCGGATTGGTATTGCACGCCGACTGAGCTCATCACCCGTAGCGGGTTCAATCCCGCAGTCACCACTTACAATTTGTAATGTGACTATACGGTGACGCTAGGTAAAGGTCGAGGTTGAGTGGTAGAGAGGACTTTGTAGTCCTAATTTCGCCTCATTAAACAAGACAAACTTTACCTTTTTTTTACATAACTTAGAGAACTAGTTTTATTTATTCTACCTACTCAACAATTTTATCATTTTTTCCCCCCAACAGTGTTTGGATCAGATGGATTTTCAGATTAACAGGGTTTGGATTAGCGGGACTCTAGTGTACACAAGGATAATTGCAGAGCGAACCTGGACTCAAATCCATATTCCTCACTTGCATGGCAAGCGTGTTAAAAATGTCATATTAACGACTAATTCTAAAATGACATAACTTTTGAAGGAGGTTCATTTTCCTCTTAACTCTTCAATCAAACTACTGAGCTCGTTTTTCTGAAGGAGCCAATTTTCATCAGTTTTACTCTCTTCTTACACTGCTCAGCCAAACCGTAGTTAATGCCTAAATCCATGATTGCTAGTAAAGTTGGTGAAAATTCCATCTTTTGTAAAAGCCACTTTTGCTATTTTAATTACTTGTATGGGCTATCTTAGAGTAATCTTTAGTATGTTAGTTACTCTGAGGGTTAGAGTACTACATTCCAGAGTTGAGGACTTGGAAATCATGCATTTGTAACATAAGTCCTGGACCGCGGACATGGACGGCTTTAAATTTGTGGTCTGGAAAGCCATCCAGATCCATGGATTTGTCCACCCACAAGTGGCTACCTATCAGGAGATCTGACCACAGTTCACACACAGCCCAATTTGCTGTGTAATATTCAAATAGACACAGATAATTTGAACGAGTTGAAAATTAGTTTGGTTGCCAATAATTGCCATAATTTGTATAGATGTTTGTGAATAAATTATTGATTTACAACTTGAAAATTATTTGTTTGTGATACCGATGTAGGAAACCCTTTTAAAGTTAAAATGAATGTTGCTGGATTGTCTAATTACTTATCATTACTGATGTTAAAGATTTTTGACTAGTACAAATACATAGGTTATTCACTATATAAACTCAACTAGGTTTATGTACTTATGAGATAAATCTATAGAAATTATAGCACAAATAAAAGAAAGCCTACCTGTTTCACAATTGAAGGTAGTTTTAGCCATGGTGTATTTTGCCTTATCAAAAATTCAACATCGTTACTCATGATCAAAAATACGAGGTAAACAAATTTACTTTTGACATTAATAAATTATGTCTTTTGGTAATGTTATTATATAAATCAATTATATTATTCGAGCGAAGTCCTAACCTCTATCCGTAACAGTCAACACAACAAGTTCAACACTTCAACGTCAAACGAAACGTCAAATAACATATAAAAGGTCAGCTGTGATCTATCAAAAATATTAGTCTCGGCCTAGCATATAGAGGAAACTTTTCCAGATTATAACACATATTACTTGTACACACTATACAACATGTAGTTTTGATATGTTGAATGTAAATATCTATAAAATGTATACTAAGAAAGCTGTATATTTCATCAGTACTAATTAACAAATCGCCGTCTCTTTATGCATTAGTTTTTAGACCAAACCATGTTAACTTCTTTGAGAAATTTCTTATGGTAAATGGGTTTTCGTTGAAAAATAAATAAGTAAAGTGCTTGGATTCCAGCCGAATCAAAAACGAGTAAATAGCATTGACGGCTCATCTTAAGGGCTCTCGGGCTCAGCTCTTCCAACGAACTGTAATCGCTATACCTCCCCGTGGTCCGGAAGGCACGCCGTGGTCCATTCCATTGGTCGTTGGGATATTAATTAATGACCCAATCTGGGGAATAGCCGGTCCTAGTTTGTAACAAGATTACACCTCATCATCCATCAAAACACTTACCATTCATTTCATATTCACCTTAAAATACCCTCTAAGAGTGTTCGGTGTCTCAAAGCAAAAGTATCAAAGTATTAAATGTGTCAAACCCCCTGTTAAACCCTCGTATTGGTTGTCTTAATAGAGCACAGAAATCTGTGATCATAGTCATACAGGAATACAGGACACTCAGATGGCAAAGCTGAGGCTGTAGGAGACTGTTGTCTGTGTATTTTCCTTCAAGCCATATATTTTTTGCTCGTGACATGGCCACTCCCCGTGATTCGGAAGTCACGTTTTTAATTTGTGGTACAAAAAGATAACAACATTCTGGTAACATAAGAAATAGATTTTCTCAAGGTAGGATCTTATGTCAACACATCCAGGATCCACTCATCCAGCTACTTCGTTCCAATAAGCAATATAAATTAATTATTTACGGTACATTTAAAGTCAATGTTAAATTATTTACTCATCGAGGTAAGAGTTAAATAGATTTTACTCTCGATACTTAGACCAAAACAATTTGACCGTTTGTGTACATTTATGTGCAGGTTGAGATATCCTCATGACATGGCTTACGCCATCATTGCAAATTTGCAATGCTGAGTGTGCGTCTGTGTGAGCAAATTCCTTCCCAAATGTTTGTTTTCTCTTTGCCACTCGTCTTCGCTGTAACGTCGTCTGCTCTGCAGTCAAAATTGAGTCATAGCGGCGCAGTTAGCGGTGCTGTGTTTTATATTAATTTTGTTTTCTAGGACCGTTGTAATTTGTACATAATAATGTTATGTGTTTAAAAAGTATAAAAGAACAGTTTAAGTGAAATGCAGTTTAAGTAATTTTACTTCATTCCAAACTGACATTCCTATCCATATAGAAACTCGGCATTACAAGGCTTTATGTTTACATAATATTGATTTTCTTAGAATAAAAATATACAAAAATGAGTGACATACACGACTTAGACATGAAAATTTGTTGTATCAAACTATCTTTGGCAGCAAGGGTGATTGCTATGATTGGTTTGGTAAGTACAAAATTGTATTTACTGACATGTCTCAGTTAACTGTTGAACTAGGGTCTGGCCGGTCGTTTTCACTTTAACTAATACAATAATATTTACTAGTTTCTACATTACCCTTTTGTTACGAATTTTGAACCTCCAGAATGCATTAAACAATGGGAGTACTGAATTGACAAGTGCATTGCACAAATGGAGAGTTGGCCATGTACTGGTGTACATGTAAATTTTAAATAACTGATTCTCATTTTCACAAACATTGGTACAACAATTAATACATCTTTTGAACATCTCTAGGCTAAGTTCATAAACCAGCAAACAGAAATTTGGGTCACCAGAAGGTTTTTTTGGTAGGAGGGCTCACCAAAAATGGGGTTTCATGCTATAAAACTGGATTGCTATTTGCTGGATGCTATGTTTTATGGTAAGATTTTGATGAAACTTGCCATAAATATTGATGTTACAGTACCCAACACATGTGTATTGAATTGGCAAAATTCCTTTAGGCAGACCTTAGTCATGCTGATTGGATATTGGTGATTTTGGTAGAAATGTTGGGTATGGTGACATTAATCTTTACACCAAGTTCCATCAGAATTGATCATAAATGTAGGTTTCAGGAAGAAATGGCCGAGCAAAAATGGCACTTACGATGAAAACCCCTTGTTACTAAAAAAATTTGCCAAAATTTAGGGAGCACTTGTAACTACACGTAGGCTATATTAAAATTTCAATGATGATTAGGCCTAAGCCCAAATGTGATTGTGGATAACTACATTTTCAAAAACTCGTTTGCACGAATGTATTAGTTTGTAAATACAAAATTTTATCTTGGGACAACCATGTTGTTCATATTAGTTGAAAAATTTCCTCAATATCTATCTCAACATTGCAAACCTATGTCCTTAATGTCGTTTTTTATACCTCATGTACTAAAAGCCAAAACAGGCATACTTTGGGTAGATTCAACCTTACATTCACTGTGGAATACTATTATGTGGCTCATGTTCATAATATAAACATCAAGCATGCTGTAAATGTACGAAAGGTGTATGTTGTTTATAAAAAAATGAATATAAACTGCTGAGGATTTTTATACTTTAGAGAAAAAACTCCTTAAGAACAAAATCTCCACTAAGATACCAAGAATTTTGTCGAACAATTTTTAAATATTTCACCATTTTGACACAACTAGGTTTTATGTATTTGATAAGTACCATAATGTTTTGTATGATCTAGTGCACTACCTTGATTACCTCCTGCTGAATCCTTGACCAGCTCAGCTGGATAGACAGCGTCAACTTACTACTAACTATACTATTAAACAAACATCTGGCGGCAGGCCTATGTTTGCCCGTCGAAAAATTCGCCCAGCGATAAAAAAGGTCTAGCAAGTAACCAACTCTTGAGGCTGTCCTTAAACTTGTGATAGGCTAAGTTCTTAATATCCTGTGGCAAAGCGTTGTTCATCCGAAGAGCAAATTGAGGGAAGCAATCCTTTTTACTTAGTCTACAGTAAGGCACATCGAGGTGATGGTTTCTCCTTGTGTAATAGGGATGATAATTGCTCCTTACTGAGAATTTATATAAGTTCATCTTGAGATTAACTCGATAAGAAGGAATGATATCCACCAACAATTATCAGAAATAAATTCCAATATATAACTGAATACAATAAGACGACCTACCTTTTCTTGATTACCTCTCGCTGAATCCTTGACCAACTCAGCTGGATGGATGGCGTCAAATTAACTACTAATTTACACTATCATACAAACATCTGGCGTCAGGCCTAAGTTTGCATGTCAAAAAAATGGCCAAAAGAGTAAAAAGGCCTTGTGGGTAATCAACTAACTCCTGAGGCTGTCTTTGGGTAGGCTAGGCTCTTTAAAACCCTGTGGCAAAGCGTTGTACATCCGAAGAGCAGACTTCAAATATTAGAAGGATTACCCTCTCACGTTGAAAATTTATTTCATAATTGATTTTACTCAACATCCCATATTCACCTTAAAATATCCTCTAGGAGTGGTTAGTGTCTCAAATCAAAGTACAAATATTACAAAATTATTTTTAAAATATGCAACAAATTAATACCTCCAAATCTCCTTTAAAAGATTTTCTGATATAACAATTTTACTTCGGTACTAGCTACGCCAGTAAATATATCGATATATACTCGCTTCGCTCGCCATGAGCCTGCTTTGTAAAACTCAGCCATCCCGCCGGCCTATCTCATGGCCCAAACAATTTGGTAGACAACCAATATATTTTTGAAATCAGCATAATATTCCCTTTTTTTTGATACCCCACATCGATTTTTATGATTTTTTTTATTTCTTGCCCCCTTTAACCCCCAAATCCATATATTGTGCCCCCCGAACCCCAAAATCAGTAGGGCTTTTTGGGATAATGGTATACAACTATGTGTCGAGTTTCAAACAAATCCGTTGATACAGAATTATTGATTTGCACTTGTTGAGTCCGATTAAGAAGATACGACCTTATCCATTTAAGTGGTAACCCTCTCACGCCATAACTTTCCAATATGTGTAATAGTTTTAAATGGTCAACACAATCAAATGCCTTGGACAAATCCAAAAATACGCTCATGGCCTTGTGTTTATTATCCAAAGCCTGAATCATGTTTTCCACTAAACCATTAACTGCCTCAATAGTGCATTTATTTGTTCTAAATCCATACTGGCTATCGGACAGAATTTTTTGTTTGTCTACAAAAGACGACAACCTTTCATAAAACACTTTTTCCACTAATTTTCCAAAGACTGGTAACAAAGGAATTGGTCGATAATTAGTCATTTCCATCTTGTTTCCTTTTTTAAAGATTGGAACTACTTTACTTGGTTTTAAAACTGAAGGAAATGTACCTTCTTGAAAAGACAAGTTTATTAATTTGGTCAAAGAAGGGACAATATAGGAGTAACATTGTTTCAGCAGCCAAGCAGACATTGATAACAATAATATGATGAACGAATATAATAAATAATACTTTATATAGCTAATACTTTATGTTATAGTACACATCTAATAATAGCTGTTTTTCATAATACTGTTTTCAACCATATGTTTCTTATTAACACATGTTTTCAATGTTTATATAATTGTTACCAAAATGTAAACAAACAACCATGTTAATTTCTAAAGTTGATTAAAGCCTTATTTCTTATGACTCTTTTCAATGATTCAATGATGATTCAATTCAAATATGATTCAATCCATTATTCAGTACACTTAATATAATAATTTCAGACAAAAACAAAAGAGGTTGAGGCAGATATTAATAAATAAATGATACTTCTTGAAAGCTCTCCTCTGATGGAAGTGACTCACTGCCTTATTTAAATCACCTGTTTGCTATTCATTAGCGATACTTATACTTGAGAGCAATAGAGGAGGTTGTGTAACTGCACGTGCACTGCTTCCTTCTCTCTTGTCTTCTGAATTGTAATGATTTTTTGTCATTCTTTCAAATGGTAAATTTAATCAGTAATAGTGCTTCCAATCAGCAGTGTCAGATTTACCATAGGAACACTTGGCACGTGCCTAAACGCGGCAGTGATTTTGGGGCTGCAAAATGGGCAAGCCAAGAAAAACTATAAATATTACCATAGAAATCCGTCAAAGTAATTTAAATACGTTGCTAATGTTTGCGATGGATATGTTTCAATCCCTTGTATTGGGGATTATTTTAGGGCACCCAAAGATTTAGTAAAATAACATAATTATGTAGCAGGATCTCTCGTGTTAGTTATCTTTTCTGAAAATTAACAGATGTCGTTTATTCAACACATAATATAAAAGACATTTTGAATATTTAGAAGAGGGTAATAAGATTTGTTAATCAGAGTTCTTAGAATACTGCCGACCACTATTTATTCATTTAAAAAAACTAACAGGCATTATTTTTTAGCTATTAATACATGTAAAAACAAACTTTCATTAATTCACCCTTGGACTAGATATACATTCTCATGGCATAGAAACAGACTTTAGCTTGACATACCCCAGCATAGTTTAGCAAAAGATAAAAAGGTTTGTCTTGTTTAACTAATTTCCGAAGTTAGGATTACAAAGTCCTCTATACCACTCAACCTTGACCTATACCTAGCGTCACCGTATAGTACCATTACAAATAGTAAGTGGTGACTGCGGGGATCGAACCCGCGCCACCGGAGTGATGAGCTGCGGAGTCGTGCGCCATACCAATCCGCCACGGACCTGCTTAGCAAAGATAGGTTCATATCAGAGGTTAACTGTATTGTTTTGTTCAATACACTTGATGTAAGTGCTTAAGTGCTAAGACTAGGCAGTTCAACCACAAATTACTACAATGGCTACAGGAAAATCAATTTTATGAACTTGAGGAGGTTTAAATCACAATGTAGACTTTCCCTAAGCTGTGTAGTTTCCTAGTACTGCAACTCACTCCTCTTCTTTTTTAAAGAGGTTAAAGGAAAATCTTCCTGGACAGCTTTATCTCTTTTATGGTTTGTTTAATATTTTCGTTTAAATTCTTCTTTTTCTGCCGGCTGCCTCATCTCTTGCCTCACCATTATTGTTTTCTACCAAAGCCACATCTAATAACCATGTCTTTTTTTAAATGGCGGTTGATATATAGCTCTTACAAATTCCACAAAATATTGCTGATTTTTATAATCATTTTAGTAAGTAATTTGTTAACTGCAGAGGAATAAAATTTGTTTTGAAGGTTTATTCAAAGAATAAAAAATATAACATGGGGGGAAGGCAATTCCCTTGTTTATGCCTACGATTGAAGTAAGAGTGGAACGATTAGAAGATACGCAACTACAAAAAAATATACAAAATAAATGTTCTTTATTCACATATACATAGAGTACAGTATTGCGTCAATTTAAAATTTCAAAAGATTGGTTTTGTTGTCTTCTTTCTTTAAGTCTGTGACCAGAGTAGAATTATCTCTCTGTAAGCCAGTACACCAAAGTCTTCTTAAGGTTTTCTTTCTGGCAGTATCTTTAATTCATGTAGAAAGCTGCTCCACAGTAGGAAGGGTTTTTCCAAAAAGACTAAGGTGATGTGTGTCAAGCAAGAAGTTGTGTCTGTGCCTAGTAAGTAGTATTATAATGGTGTTGGTCCCCCGTTCTGGTTTTGCCGGACTTAACAGTTTAGGGAATTGTTTCTAGGATTTAGAGTGAAACCACTGTCAGTATCCTTTAAAGCATTTCGTCAAGTATTTCTTGGACTTGAACTTTTAAGGTTCTTATAGCTCCCTTCTGTAAAATCCATATTTTTTGTAGCAGTGTGGCACTGGTCCCTTCCCAGACTAGTAATCTATATCTTCAAACAGGGAGTAGTAGGCTGTTACAGCTGTCTTACTGTCAGAGCTAAGTTTTTTACAGAGTAGGTTTAGATGAGGTTCCCATGAAAGTTTATTGTCTAGTATTATTCCTAGTTATGTATGCAACTCCATTGTTAGCTCTGGAAGACATTGATATTGATTTGGAGTTGTTGTGATATTGATTTGGAGTTGTTGTGAAGATAAGTTGGTAGCCTTTGTTTTCGTTTAGGACCAGGTCGTTTCGGTGATGAGGAGCAGCTCCAGCTTGTTGTGAAATCAATGATGTAGGCTAGCTAGTAACCACCGAGTAAGGGACACAGACAGCTTACGCCGTGCCACTCACTGTCATTGTCACTGCTCACGCTATGTCTAATAATACTCCTCCCTCGCTCTGACAGTCCTCCCCCACATACAGATATATACTGTACACGTGACACATGAACCAATCTCAATATAACTTGCACACTGTAACTACAGCTCTTAGAAGACCATTGTGTTAAAGAATTTCTTGATATTAAATTAAATAAGTCTTTGTTTTGTAGCAAAGTTAAGACTATTAAGTCCTCTCCTCCATTTAGCAATACAATAATATACAAACTCACCAACTCATTATATACAATCATTCAAAATGTATTGTAAAATGTCTTTATTAACAAGGTAAAAATAGGACTGTTTAGTTCTCTCCTCCATTTAACGTCAAAATAAATACATAACATTATTTTTACACACAAATTTTAACTTTGTTATAGTGATTGCACAAATATTCCTTTTATTTATGGTCCTATTTTTTAAATTTCCAAAATTTTTATTGATACAGTTTTGCTACATGTTAACAATAATTACATTCTCCATTAATTAACTTACAAAAAGCAATGTTGAAATCCCTGAAATCCAGAGTTGTTTGTTAGCAGTTGTGATTGTTGTACCAGTTAAAAAAATACACCCAAACAAAATAATACTTTATTTATTTCAACTTATAAATCTTTTACTTGAATTTTTTGTATCCATCTTGGAATTGATTACGTTTAGTGAAAAAGAAGTATTAGGGTAAATTAGAGAGGATTGAAATAGACGGGGCCATTGTCTTGGCACCAAATGAGAGACATAACCATCGAGTCAAGGTTCCCGTTCCCAAACTAAACTCATCACCTTTAAATCTTTCTGTGAATCGTTTCAATTTTATTGCATCATATTTTTAGAAATCAAAATAAGGTTTTATAGATGATGTTTCAATTTGTGTCAGATTTTCAAATGTTGTTGCTGAAGTCGAATAAACCTTAAATGTTTAATTTCAAAGTCCATGTAGTTTTGTTGTTTGAACAGCAGCTATTTTCAGTTAATGGCAAATGATCAAAACGTAAAAAATGTATTTAAAAGTTAAGTTTTCCTATCAAATAGATCTCGCTACTCATTTTAAGAGTTTTATGAAAATGGAAGTGATTAATATGTTGAAAATGATTTTTTTCTTTAGTTGGAAAGGTAAGTAGTTTAGATTACTACTCTAAGGAGAAATATTGAAAGGTGTTTTGGTTTTGTGTAATTATAAGTTTTGTTGTGATTCTGTAAATTTTGGTATAAGTGCTGTTAGTTTTATGAAACATGTAAAAAAAAGAATGATTAAGAAAGGGTGGATATTTATAATTTAAATAATATGACGCTATTCTGTACAAAATATTGTATTGAAACTATATTGAACAAAGAATACTTGAACTAGGCATAAGAAATTGTTTATAAACTTTTGTACCAACTCAACATCATTTTTTAAAATCAACATTTCCTGATGAATACAAAGTGGTGTCCTTTTGGAGCCTTTGAACAGCGGTCGCACAAAAACAGTGAATTTCCAAAAAGTTTGCAAGAATAACTTAGGTTTAAAAATTTAATTGGATTTTGAGTTAAGTTTAATCTATAAGAAATTATATGGTTCGACTATTTGTGGATCAAAGCGGTGTTGAACTATGGAAATGTCGAATAATCCAGTATGTACAAGGTTTTATCCACAATATTGTACTGCAATACCAAATACTGTTTATTCAATGATCAAGTGTTTCAAAGTAAGAAAATTCAATTTTACTGTTTACAATAATTGTATATTATTTTACTGTATTTATTATTTTATTTATTGTATACAGAAATTGAATTTTCTTACTTTGAAACACTTGATTGTTGGATAAACAGTATTTTACTGGTATTTCAGTACAATAGTGTGATACAACCTTGTACATACTGGATTATTCGTCATTTTAATAGTTTTCGATTTTTTTAAATAGAGTTTCGATGTATCATTACTGCAGAACAAAATTATTTTAAAATCTTTGTCTGTCTTTGTTAAGTTGAAGGATATTTTATTTTTCTTTGAATTTGTTGGTTTAAAATATATTTTACCCTGTCAGCTAATTTTAAATCAAAGCTCACTATCTTAAAACAAAAGTAACAATTTGAAATCCTAACACTATCCGTTTTTTCTTGGCAAAAAGCTCAATTACTAAGGCTAAATTGTTTGCAAGTTGGTTCACAAATGTGGCTGAAACTGTGTTAGAATCACACACACTCTGACCAGAAGCCAAACATCCAAGTTGAACCTTAAGTCTCGCTTCGCAAATGAATTGAATGTATTGTTGTGTTCAATCAAGCAAGGGGCAGTCCCAGCAAATAGCCTACATCTGAATAAACGAGGGTGAATTGTACAATCATCTATATTAGAAAATATCACAACTTTTTAAATATCTTGCCTAATTTAATATGAAGTGATATTTTTGGAGGATGAAGATTAAATGAATGGTTTCAGATAACGTCGGTGTTGATTATAACGCAGATCTCGTCAGAGCTAGCTGACCCTGAAGGCACTGGGGGCACAGTGGGGATACTGCTAGGAGTGGACATTGACGAGTTCAAACACACCATGTCTGGAGAAACTCATGAACACCGCAAACAAAAGGGTAACAAAACATATTCACTTGTGATTAAGTAACACAGTAACTTTACAGCGTCATAACGAATAAAGTAAATAAAATATTTAGTTATGAGCAAATTTCTTTAAGAACCAGGACTCGTTTTAAGCATTATTCGAAACTGTATACACATAAGTTTCCTCAGTTGAATGTCAACAGATTTTTACAAAACAAGGTGTTTGTTTTTGTGCTTTTTTAGTTTAAATACTTTAAATTGCCGCCATTTTGGAAATATTAGGTTTATTACACAATTTATGCTGTTGTCTGCATTACTATAAAGTAAATGAGCCTACACAGTTTCAATTCAATCCGTTAATTAACCCTATTAATAATGCGTGATTGAAAAGACTCCGTACTCGAAGAACAATATCTATTCAAGCATAGTATTTTTATGGATACACACAATAAAGCTTGGTAAAACTAATCAAAGTACATTGTTTGACAAAACAAATGCTCACAATAAATGCTCAAAATGTCCGCCGTCCATCTGGAGGCACAAGTTAACTCTTTTACATAAACTAGAAATTGTTCATTTTATCATTGAAGGTATTATTTCTTCTATGGTTCTTTGGTTGTTAATGTTCAAGTCATCAAGTCGTTGGGTTGTTGTTTCGGTAAACTTGTCCTTTCAAATAACCCCATAAAAGATAATCACAAGGGCTCAGATCTGGGGATTGTGGTGGCCAAAGTCCTTTCGTAACTATTCGTTCATCAAAGAAACCACGAAGCATTGCCATTGTTTCTTCTGACATATGACACGTCCCACCATCCTGCTGCAGCAAACACATCCTCTCATCCTTTTAAAGTGAAGGGACAAACTGATGTATGATTTCTGAATAAACATTTGAGTTAACAGTGATTTAAAAAAAATTGGACCACTGGCGTAACTTTTATTCTCAAAATAGGTTTCAAGCAAAACAACTCGTTGATCTTACATGAAAAACATTTTTTCGTATGACGACAATAACAAAATGCCCACCCACCAATGAACAGCTATACAGTGTTGCTATAATCAGCAAGGATGCTGAACAGAAGTAGGAATGGATTTGAGAACAAATGTGTATATATATATATATGAAAGTGTGGTTTTCTCCTATAGCAACTTTCAACTAGAGTACGGAGACTTTTGAATCACCCGTTATTAATTAATTTATACAAAACACAAAACTGCATATAGCTGGTAAATAAAGCATTTAAAAAATTGTTATTTCTGATTGTATTTTTTATGAACATCATGTATATGTGTGGCTCTCTACAAATCACATTGTTTTCCAATGTTGTCTGTTTCTCACGCTACATATGTTTTTTTAGTAAAGTTTGTTAGCCAGAAAATATGACCCTCAAAAATTAATAAGTTATAATGTTTTGTAATCTATACAATTTTGGTTCTTGCAATTATGGTCTATATACGAGGGCTGTTTTATAAGTACCAGTGTTTACATAAAATTTAAACCGTAAATTGTTTTTCATATTGTCAGCTGTTATAGCAGCTGGCTAAATTTGCCAAAAATTATTTTTATGTTTTGGCAGCTATTTTAAGAAATTAACTCCAGAACCTTTGCTAACATGGAAAAATAACCGTAGTGATCTGTGATTAGACTTTTGTGTTTAGATAGGGAGAAATGTGAGGAAATCCACAGATTACCTTATATCTTTATACACCTCCATAAGTTTTGTCGGATTTCCTCACATTTTTCCCGTCCAAACACACAAAAGTCTAATCACAGATCGAATCAAGGTTCTTTTTCCATGTTAGCAAAGGTTCCGGAGTTGATTTCTTAAAACATCTGTCAAAACATAAAAATAATTTTTTGGCTCAAAATTTAGCCAGCTGTGGTTTACATAGTTGTTGTAACAGCTGACAATATGGAAATGGATTTACGTTTTATACTTTATATAAACACGAGTACTCATCAAACAGCCCTCGTACAATGTTTGCATTTTGATAATATTGCGAACACTAGCAATTTTTATGATTGTAAAACCCTTACAACACATATCAATTTATGTTTTAACTTGAAAAGCTTTCTAGTTTAAAATTATAAATCCAATAAGGAGTTCTATTAGATGTAACGATTTATTTATTTAGAGTAACAAATTGCAAAGGAAACTTGCCCCACTCACGCCAGTGGTGCTTAAGCGCTTAACTGCGTGTTGGCCTGGTTTTAATTAAACTATTGTTAAAATTAACAACCTTGTGTGGTTTACAGTTACCGAGATCATGGTAGCTTTCCTGCTGTTTACCCTGACGTATGCAGTCGCATGTGCCATCTTGATTTGGGGCACAATAGTGGTAAGTATTTATTTATTTCCAATGGCATTCACCAGTTTTACAAGTTGAAATAACCTGGTTGAGAACAACCGGGTGAAAATTGAATATGATATAGTTGAACACAGGCGATGATATTAAAAGTGACAAAGTGTGGTTTGAGTGTGCAATGAAATTACGATAATAGGAAGTGTAATGATAAAACGCCTAATTGTAATGATAAATTGACAGTAAAATAACAATATGTAACTACATGAATTTGTAACAGTCGTTAACAACAAGATAAAATCTATAAGTAATAACAATGAATTGAATAGTTTTAATAGATCAATAATAAATTATGTAATCCTTGAATTTGAATTAGGATTCAAAAAAAGTATTATTCTTATCAACACAGTTTTTGTTAGTTGTACTTTATTAACTTAACTTAAAATGAGTAAGAATTTAAAACAGTAGGCCAACATAAAACATTTGGTTTGCAAGCTATGATCTTCAAGCTTGTTGCACAAAGAAATACAACTGAAATGTATTTTTAAATGTTTAACATTTGATGACCAATATATTCCTGAACTCTTAAGCTCAAAGTCAAAATCTACTTTATTTATTTCCGTATATAGCTATATTATGTGTTAAAAAACAAAATTACTTACCAAATAACTTTAAATTTCAACATAAGTATAATACAAGGAACAGACACTACAAAATATTCTATCCATAATTCCATAATATTCTATCCACTATTTACAAGCAATTTGGTTTTTATTAAAAAGAATTTATGAGCAATTATTAAAAACACATTTAAAATATTGAAATTTGAAGTTATTTGGTAAGTGATTATGTTGTGGAGTACCTGTAACTTCCGCCGAACTAACCACAAGGATCGTGATTCAAACCCTGTCCAGTCGCCCATATCGGGTCATATTGGGCTCAACGGTGGATTATTATTGTTACATATGAAGTTGTATGTAGGCTGTTGTTTTATTAGCTGATAAGTAACACTAAGGTACTTTTAAGTTATTTTTGAACCTAATTTCTATGTTCTTTGACATATTGTAGAATTTTATGTGCAAAAAAATATTGTCTTATATCCATTAAGCTGTTTCAAGCTCATTATAAGACTAGAAAATTATTTTCTTCTGTGTATGCTTGATGAAAAGTGGATAAAATTAATAAATTAGACATGTTCAATTAAAAATCAGTGAAAAGTTTCAAAATGTCTAATTTATTAGAAAATTATTGTAAAAGATAATACAGTAGACTACTATCCGCCTTTTGAAGGGTAATAACGAATGATAGGCCGGAGTTCATTGAACTTGGACTTCCGGCCTATCTAGATTAATTTGTACGTTTTCAATCAGTTTATCTTGCAATCATGAACCTGTAATAATCGCTCAAAGGAAAGTTACATGTACTTAGGGTAAAATTGAATTTTAATGAATCTTTTTGCCAAAGTTTTGATCTAATATAACTTTTACAAACTTGGAACAGTGATGGGATGGTTTGTCTTTATTTTTATACAAGTTTGTGTAATGCACTAACTGTATTTGGATCAAAAGCTGTACAGTAGGGCAACATTGTTATACATACTGTAATGTCATAATCATTGAGTAAAATAAAAGAGTAGCTTACATGTCATGCAAAACAAAGAAAAGTCTTTAATAGAAAGTTGCCGCTCAGTATTTGACCTTTTCAAGATGCATTGCAAACTTAGCAGTTTCACACTCTGCTCATTTGACTGATGGCATTCAAAACCATGAGTCAAATTATAGTCTTTGTGGCCAAAAAACTTTTACAAAATGGTAATAGTAATGGAGGTTTGATTCTACTGTATATTGTGTATATATTGTGAAAGATTGTTTAACTTATTGAACTTTCAATGCTCTCAAAACCCCTTTTAGAATCTCATTTGAAACTTGTTAAACTTACAAGAATATTTAATCCTTTGTAATTCCTTTAATTCTTGTTGTAAGAAGATGGTTTCTATATGATGTGTGATTTATTTGTACAGGAGCAAAGCTGGTGTGCCATTCCTTGGCTGATCTGTGAGGCTTTCAGTTTCGCAACTCAAGTCTCCACTCTGGCCATCCACGCCATTGCTCTCAGAACCAGAAAAGACAAAGTTGTGCTCTTAGTCTCCATCCTCAAGCTTGGTAAGCATTGTCAATCACTCTCGGTTCAAAGGCATTTGACTCTTCTATGAAATATAGTAGCTTTTTAGCTTTAAAAACAAGGGTGCGGCCAAGACTCACACATTAACAATGAAAATGCTAATCAGCCAATTCCCGTAGGACAACAAAACTAGACAAAAACCTGTTGAGATGCCCCTTGTGATGCACAATCACAACAGAGTCATATATCACAATAAGATTGCATGTTATGATGAGTGAGGAAGGGGATAGTTCAACAAACAAAATAGACATTACGTATAATGGAAAGATTTTAGGCAAGGAGCAACTGGCTGATAATGGTTTCTTGTATGGATTCCAAGTCTATTTCACTCGAAGTCGAGGATCGGTTGGCTAGAAAGTCGCTTCTGGATTCAGATTAGATTTTACAGCATACTTTATCCATAATGTATACTGTTCTTGATTCTTTCTCGCAGAAATTGATTTTTTAATGGAAATCAGTAGGTATGAAAGTATTTTTGGGAGGCCGGAAGTAAATACTTACATGTAATAAGAATTGAATCAGTCACTAGCGATGTGTGGGATATGGTTCTCACTATTCGTAGATTAACTGTGTACAGGCGCAAGGAACACTGCAGAGGAGCCATTTCCCTTTTCCCTGAGATCTTAAGAACTTTTGAGTAGAACCACATGTTTTAAAACATTTGTAGTCATACTTTAAAATGTACTATAAAATATTGACTCCACCTGGAGGTTCTTGACTACTTTTCCAATAAGGAGTCTTGCAATGTAAAGTAATGAATAAATAGGATAAAGCAGTGTTAGGTAAGAAATAACTGGCTATCATTGTCGGCTTGCATGCAATCTGAAAACCCACAAGTGCTCATGGTGTGTTAATGGTCTTACCGAGTAGTTAATAGATTACTTTCTAGTGAGTTTGTAATAGTTGTGGTTTTCCGTTTTGTAACAAAGAGTCCAAAGATAACAGTGGTAAACTAAACAATAATAATTGTGGACTCAAAGAAAAGCTGAAATAGGGCTTAACATGACTTTTATCTTATATTTAATATACCAAATAAGAGGAGATGAATTAGTGACTTTGATTCAAGAGAATTTAATGAGATCATCAACTGACCTTGGGAGCTATTGTATATAAGATTAATTATGAAACAAGAGTGAATAAAGTCATTAATAACATCAAACACAAATCATAATCATTCCTGAAGTGAACTGTTATTAAAAATTATGTGTGCTTAAATCAAAATCCCTGAAATGAAATAAAGGTTTCTTGGTGAGATCTGTATTGTATTGGTAAACATTTATTGATAGCACTGCATATATTTTAGGGATGAGTCGGTTCCACCGGTTCGGACATAACCGGAACCCGAGAATTATCCCCAGTCATTGTTTAGAGATCGAAATGTCGCGGTAAAAGTACTCAATGCGCGATACTCAAACTCGACTCTTTGATTAAAGCTGAAATTGTCAGAACTGTGAACTGTACCAAGGTCATGATTTAACAAACATACAGTTAAGCGGGAATGGTCAAGAAGGCAAGCTTCAAGCGGAGATGGTGATGGTTGCGAGTCAACAGAGAGGACCAACGAGCTGAGACACAATACAGAACAGAAGAGAGATGGTGATGGTTGCAGGTAAGGGTGAACCAACGAGCTGAGACAATACACTGTACAGTTAAGCTGAGAGATCTCTGTCTTCTGGCTGGTTGTGTTCTGTGCTCAGAGGACGTGGGTGCAGAGGAGAGAGAGTAAAGCCAACGAGCTGAGACACAATACACTGTACAGTTAAGCTGAGAGATGGTGATGGTTGCAGGTCTGTCGCCGTACTTCTGGCTGGTTGTGTTCTGTGCTCAGAGGATTACAGAGGAGAGAGAGTAAAGCCAACGAGCTGAGACACAATACACTGTACAGTTAAGCTGAGAGATGGTGATGGTTGCAGGTCTGTCACCGTACTTCTGGCTGGTTGTGTTCTGTGCTCAGAAGGAACAGAGGAGAGACCAACGAGCTGAGACACAATACACTGCAGTTAAGCTGAGAGATGGTGATGGTTGCAGGTCTGTCGCCGTACTTCTGGCTGGTTGTGTTCTGTGCTCAGAGGACGTGGGCGCGACAGAGGAGAGAGAGTAAAGCCAACGAGCTGAGACACAATACACTGTACAGTTAAGCTGAGAGATGGTGATGGTTGCAGGTCTGTCGCCGTACTTCTGGCTGGTTGTGTTCTGTGCTCAGAGGACGTGGGTGCGACAGAGGAGAGAGAGTAAAGCCAACGAGCTGAGACACAATACACTGTACAGTTAAGCTGAGAGATGGTGATGGTTGCAGGTCTGTCGCCGTACTTCTGGCTGGTTGTGTTCTGTGCTCAGAGGACGTGGGCGCGACAGAGGAGAGAGAGTAAAGCCAACGAGCTGAGACACAATACACTCAAGGACGGCTCCGCACTGCCTCTCCCCAACAAGTACGCTCAAGTGTAAGGCTGTCAACATACATTGTACATACAAGCCTCGCTTCCAACTTGTTTGTATTTAAAACATTACCTTTTTAATAATGTACAGACTGTAGTTGAGTTTTTCATGAGTTTTAAACTAGTTACCAATACCAAGATAAGTTGTATTGGGCAAAGAGTCTAGTCATGTTTCTATTTTGTTAAGGAATCTCACTAGCAGGTTGATAAAAAAGGAAAGATAATGTACTCTAAAGCAGTGCTTCCTAAACCGTTGGTACAAGTGCTTGAGTGGTGACCAAGTGGTTATGATTCATTGGCACTCACTTCACTTCAAAAGTCGCATGAGTTCACCTATGAGTGCCTTCATATCGACTTTCAAAAGCAACACAATACAAACCAAAATGTCAATCATCGTCACATTGGTTTTTTGCCATTGTTATCCATTGAACATGGAATCATAATTAGAAAAGTTAAAGTTAAATTTAATCACATTGCACCTCACTTTAGATACTTGCACTTTAGGCCTGTCAATCTTGATTAGATGACTTTCTGCACTGTGGAAGGTAGTTTATACATGAACAACACAAAATTGTTAAATGCAATCATGCAAAATTACCAAAAGTCCCAAAGCCCTGTAGTCAGTCCCAATGTGTTCAGCATTCTCCTAGTTAAGTTCCATCAACTCAACTATACTAAAATATTGCTTCCAAACTTTTTAAAATGAGTTTTGAACCTTGAAAAACAGTTGCCTCAAACATAAATGTAACCTCCTACTATGTCTATGTGACAACCTTCTTAAAATTATTATATCCTCCAACAAGACTGTTGGATTATTACCTAATATTGTTTTTCCCAATGAATAATGTTTGATTTGTTTTGATATTTTGAATAGAACTGTTGAATAACATATGTTGAACTCATGGTTGCTTTGAACAAGAGAGTTGTCCCTTTTCTTAACAATTAGTCCATGTTCTTTACTTTTGGACAAACCTCATAAAAGTTAGTTCTTTATCATAGCTAAAACCAAGAGCATTTCCAGTAAAGTTAATCTTGGTGTACGATTTTTTAAATTTCCATATATTGGTCAACTTAGCCTGTCAGAGGAGTTCATTATCAGCATCCTGACAAACTGTTTTGAGAGAGAAGTATTTTATTTGTGATAAATAATTTAGACAAAAAAGGCTTTGACTTACTATGCCACTATATCAATACACTATGCTCACAGTCTTACAGTGTTAGACAAGTTGTACTACTAGATTCACCTATAGAAGTTTTCTTCATTGTTTTACACAACATTTTAAGTTAAAGTTTGCTACAAGTAATTACAGGTAGCTGCATAGTTCTGGCATACAGCTGATTGCTTGACAAGTTGACAGCAGGAACCAGTGGTGCTGAAGGAGATGCTGACCCAAAAACAGCACTTTCATAGGTAGAATATTATTTTTTTAATTGCTTTTTGTTAGACATTAATTTTGATTTGTATAAGAGCTACTTTGGTTTTACTAACCATTATTATTTTTTATTGAGAATATTTTAGACATATTGTGTAATTTTCTGTTGTTTTATGTCTGAGATTCAATGACGCGTAGGTTACTTTATATTTTATTGCTGTTTTTATTTGGAGAAACTTATCTGAAATAATCAAAAATAATAATTATGTATAGAAAATAATTTTTCAATTCAAATTAAATGTAAAAGTTTATTTGTTAATCTGTTTTAACTATTAATACAGGTATTAGTACTATTATAATGGTATTGATATTATGTGTGTTTTTTTCAATAAGTTGTTAAGATGTCAAATAGTTTTGTAACCCATCCTATAAATACACGTTGAAATTTTCAAACCTAACTGTAAGACTGTTTTGATTAAAATATATACACTTTTTAAAGTAAAAAAGTTAGGGACTAGCTTATGTTTATTATTAAGCCTAGAAAGGGGCAAAATATTTGTATGATACCAAGTTTGGTTTTACCCGTCCTTAATTTGTACAATTTGTACTGTATGTCATTAAAAAAGAAAAATATACTTGTATAATGGGGTCTTTTTGTTTTGGTAGTTTAAATATGCAAGGTACTTTTGAGTATTTCAAGTACACTGTAGTTAAATACTGAAGTCAACGCCGCTTAAATTTTTGGTTGAAATTTATTTTGAGAACTTTGGTTTTGGATCAATGAAACTATACTGTATTTACCTGTGAAAAGGTTTAGTGTAAATTAAACTAAATCTTACTGGATGTGATGATTGATATAATCACTAAATTCATCATTAATAACTACCGGTAAATTCATTGATATAATAACTAGATTTCAAACTCAAATTGAGATTCCTTGGCTTTTTCATACATGCAATGTAAGCTAGGCCCTGCTTCAGTAATTACCTACCAGTCCTGGTATAGACTTTATATAAAAGCTGATTATTTTATTTTGTCAAGTGACTTAATTAAAGTTTTATAGTAGCTAGACGTTTTAGTTGAACTTGTTTCAATGTACAAAAATTTCCCTAGTAATCAGTCTCATAAATTGTAAATATTTCCAATAACGTAAATATTTTGAGATCTGTGATATTATTTAGATTATATTATTTAATAAGTAAATCTATTAAGTACTAGATATGCTGTTGAATACATTGTGTTTTATTTTATATGCATATTTTATTTCACCTGTCTTTTTTTTACAAAATATACTTTGGTTAGGGGTCAAAACGGTAAATACAACAAAGCGAGTGACTAATTTTCAGAGATATTTAATACAAGTTAACATCAATGTTAAATATTTTAAACAACAACATCAAAAAGACAACAAACTTGACAAAAAGCCAAAACATGAAGGTACAGTTTGTCTTGTTTAACAATACGAAACTAGGACTACAAAGTCCTCTCTACCATTCAACCTCGACTGTTACTTAGCGTTACTGCACAGTCACTTACAAATTGTTAATTGTGACTACGGAGATGATGAGCTCCAGAGTCACACACAATAACAACCTGTCTGGGTCCGCTTCATTTAAAAAATAAAGAGGTCTTCAATCCGAATAAACATCAAATGAGTTTAGTTAGGATGGGTGGTAAACCCCTTCCCTAAACTTAAAACTATGCCAAACCAATAAACAATGACTGTGCATATAACCATGTCAAACTGAAATATCCGTTTGAAAACTGAAGTTACTTTTGACACAGATCAATTCTCACATTTATAAAAGGAGCACCTGGCAAAAATGGCTGAAAATATTTAAAATATGACTAGCATAGCATATACACATTTGTAGTTTAATACTGGCGATAAAGATGTTGTAAAGGTAATGAGTATCAAAAGAAGAATTATTGTGGCCTTAGTTTAAGTGAAAGTGCTTCTCTTTAATTAGAAAAAGGTTTATAAGAAATATAAACATCAAAAGCTTCTAGTAAAGTGAGTCATAGCAATAGAGATCATGCAGAAGTCTGAAGAAAGGGTATTAAACACAAGTGGTACAGGATGAAAACAAATCAAATATTTAGAATTGAATGGAGTCTTAACTGCTTGTTATTTAAGTACGACTAAAGTTTACAACAGTGGTATTTCAAGGTTAACAGAAATGGTACTACCTTGAACTATAAAAAATTTGATCTATTGAAACTCTTGTGAAAATCACACAACATTATTTCTGAGCACTTTTTAACAAAAATTTGAACATTTAAAATAATTAGATTTATGGGGAAGTTGTACTTCTTTTCTTGCGCTACTAGGCTAATTTCATCAGCTTTCATCCCTAATTTCTTAACCCTTCATGAGCTGATAGCGTAAATCTATTTTATTTATTGTAAGTTGCATTAAATGGAAACAAGAAAGGATCAACAGTCATACGAGTCTGTCATGTGAACGCCGCCGCCTGCACGCTGTGTGGTAGGCGTAGCAGTCGCTAGTTCATCTTATCTGCAGAAGTATAGTACACACCCTGCGCCAAGCAGTTACAGGCAATCGCCAAACTGGTAGGCAAAACCGCTGCTAGCTGCCTGCCTGTGGTACGAGCTTTGAGGCGACGGAAAATACCTCAGTATGTGAGATGCACCTGAATATGTAACTCTCCAACTTTAACTACAAAGTAGTAAAAGACACTTGTAAAGATTCTTACCAACATTTCCCCCAAACATATCTTTTTCTTAAGTAGACCTTTTTCAGAGAAAGTATAAGGTTTCCTGGATAGTTAAGGCACTGCAGAGGCAATGTAATGGTTCGCTTTTACGCTAAGGCACTGCTTGATGGCTTCTTGGCACTCGCTGTACTGCTTCCAAGGTCGTTGAACCGAGCGGTGGAGAAGAGACAAGTGTGCCAACAGAAAGCCCAGCTGTTTGTCCAGCTTTCCCTCCTTCACCTCTGCCAACACGGTTTCAAATATCTCTGATGACTTCTCTACTTCGTCTTTAATACTGGAACACATAGGAATAGGCTGAACAACAAACAGCTTGTATTTGTATACTTAGAAACAATGTAGTAATGGTTGCTTTATCACAAACAAAAATGAGTGGTATACAAGAATATTCCCCCCTCCTCCTCCACAGAGTTCTGGGGCTCTGCTATTGCACCCTAGTACGAGGGCTATCCAGAAAGTAAATTACGTTTTGGAATAAAAATTCTACGAGGAATATGAAAAGATTTTTACTATATACATTTTAAAGCCACACTAAAATACTACTTTTTTATATAATCGCCATACAAATTTGGGCAATTATCATACCGATGGACGAGCTTTAAAATTTCTTCGTCATAACATTCTGCCGCTTGTTCCTTCAACCATTTTGTTACTTCTTCCTGCAGCCGTTCATCATCGTCAAAACGCTGTGCGTTGCCAGCCACTTCTTCGTCGTTGGGAACAAGTGGTAGTCGCTTGTAGCAAGATCCGGACTGTACGATGGATGGGGAAACAACTCCCACTCGTACGGTCACCATAATCTTCCTTATCGACATCGTTTGCATGCATGTTTTTTTGTTTCTGAGGGAAATTTGTGTGTCCCCACTGCATTGACTGCAATTTCGTCTCACAGTGAACATGGTTCACCCATGTTTCATCACCAGTAACAATCTGATTAAGTAGTGAATCGCCATATTTGTGGTAATGGTCCAAAAACGTTAACGTTGCACCCATTCACTGATTTTTGTGATTTCATTAACTTTTTCCGTAAGTTCGGCATTCGCCAAGCTGGGTCTTCCACTCTGCTTTTCATCGTGCACATTTGTTCGGCCATTTTTAAAGCGAATGCTCCATTTACGCACTCCACCTTCAGTGATGGTATTGTCCCCATACACTTCACAAAGCTGCCGATAGATTTCAATCGGTTTACAGTTTTTTGCAGCCAAAAACCTTATTACTGCACGCACTTTACAGCTCGCGGGATTTTCAATTGACAAAGACATTTCCAAGAGTCACTATAACGTGAAAAAGTACGACACAGACCTGAGAGTTGATCGGCTAGATACAGACTGAACTGGGGAACAACCACATATTAAGATGGCCGCGCTAGCTTCGCGCCTAGCGGAGGTAACCGAAAACGTAACTTACTTTCTGGATAACCCTCGTAGTTGCCCCTCAGCCTTGTGGTTTATTGTGCACCCTCGTTTGCAGGTAGCTCCTCTGTATAGAGTCCCAGGCCGAGGTCACATAATAGTTCTCTGCATGATAAACATGCAACAAGGTGGGAGAGGAATCCACAACATTTTAAAGTAATAGAAATGTGACAAAATTATTCAAATTTATTATCTTTTTTAGCAACAGTGATATTATTGTACCGGCAAAGCAACATTGTTTAACCAAATATAAATACAAAAATTAGAATTTCATAGCAATATTCTGTTTTTATTAAAACATGCAAAACCTCAAATATCTAACATTTTTCTAACTGTAAACACATTTTACAACAGTTTACATATGATAAAGAAAAGTACTAGAAAGTAAAATAATGAAGTGGGAGAACTCTAACCATCTTCTTGAAATGTATGTAGCCGAAACAAAATCACTACTACTCACTCAAAATAAAACATGAAAACGTAATTTTATTTTGTAGGATAAGTTTTCACATAGGCTGGATTTTAATGAAAATTTGGGTGTTGAGAGAAATGGGTTTAAGACAAGTGAATGAGTCTTACCTAGGGTTCAAATATATTGGGTTCACCGAAGGTAGCTCTGCATAGACTGGCCAATCGTCGGTGCAGGCCACACATTGACAGTGGAAGTTGTACTGAGCCCACAACTTGTCCTGACGTGTGGCCAAGTCATGCATTGCGTGGTGGTAGCTGTAGTTGTCGAATATCTGCAACCCAACACAACCGATCAGCAACCCTCTTAGCAACTGAATCAGTCATGTACATTTTAAAAAAGTTCAGATGTTTCATTTTAGTAGCAAAAATACTGTAAATTAGTATTAATTGGTAACTTCCAAATATAGTAACCAAATATTGTTGATCTCTTAGAGGTAACTTACAAAATAAATTGTAATTTAAGCAAACTACAAAATTTATAATGCAATAGTCTCACTTATCCGTCCTTAGCTTATCCAACATTTTTTATTATTTGTCATCCAAACAAGACCAAAAACAATATTTCGAGTCAAAAGAAAACCACATATTTGATATCATGGTGAATGTTTTATGTTGTGTTACAAGTGTTTGTTTCACTTTTTGTTGATTTATTTTCATGTTTTAAAAGTATACAATTTATATCAAGTGGAAGATAACATTATTTTAGTCCATTTATTATTTGAATGACTTTATCTTTTTCTTAAGATTTCCTTGTTACCCAAGATTGTTGGTTTTCCGCCCTTCAGCAGGCTTGTTTAGAACAAATAAGCGACACTCTATTGTATTTAGATAAAAATGTATTCTCTAAATAACACCTAATGCAAGAAGATACTTAGCAAATTTCCATACGAAATAGAGCTATTTGTTTCTGCTTGGAACTTACTTGTTCCCCAGGGTAAATGACTTGAATAGCAGTGAGGACATTGAGATCACCTTGGTGACTGTGACGCACCACATTAGGGTCACAGGAGTGGTTGATCAGAGACAACACTGGATACAAACCACCACCAATCTCCAAACTTTCACAAACCATCCTGCCTTCCACTTTGCTCACAAACATCTCTGATATCTCATGTGCATTGGACGGAACTATCATCAAATACCTTAAGAGGAGACCACCGACCACATACTTGGATGTGTTTAAGTAGCGTACTTTGTTAAAACAGTTGTTCTTAAGAATAACTTCCTTTGAATTGTCCTCAGGCAGGTCGGCAAAGTAGTCTGTGTTTTTGTCCAACAAGTGGAGCAAGTAAGCAGCTGTTGTAGCTCTTCGAAACACATCAGCGTTTGATCTAATCTCCAAGTTCCCTACCAAGTGATGGGCAGATCTATAACTCTCAGAGTTGTATTGGCCGTTTTTGTCAAAGCCTTTTGTTTTTGGATCTGTATTGGAATCGATCTCTGGAATTTCACTGAGAAACTCTGTTAAGGATTTGAACTGTTTCGTAGCCATCAGCAGAGTTCTTATGGCGATCTTCTCAATTTTTCTAAAGTCCAGGGATATAAGGATAGGAACCAGACCACATTCAATATCATGATTTTCTTTCCAACTATTTAACCGGCAATCCTCACTGCAGTACATAGCCTGGAAGAATCATTTTCTGTTTTAGATTTACATATACATACGTTATTAAAGTCATCTAAGTTAACTATTTAACTATAAACTTATTTTAGAAACCAGGGCAAGATGACACAACTCCTTTCATTTTTGTATAAAACGAATTTTCGGACTTTGACTATGTTCTTGATATTTTAAGGTACAAGCCTAATGCCAAGAAGTATTTGCTGAGTTTAAAACTTTTGAAATCTAACTTTAATTGGATGCGTTTGAAAATCAATTATAATTTCAATAAACACTGTCTAGAATTTCACTTGTAAAATAATTTTAATTTAGGTTGTTATTATGAAATGTTGAGTTTTGTCCTTTAAAGTTGGAGGACTATTTTATGGGTTCAAAATGTTTCTCTTGCGTTCTTTTCTTTGTGGTTGACAAGTGCTAGAGTTGTAAAAACATAAAAACCTCTGTTTATTTAGCTGCTGCTGAAAATAGTAGGCGGTAGGTCTCTCACACTCTGCATATGGCATGTTATTTTAACGTACTGGTTTTAAAAATGTGAGTTTAGGAGATTCTAGGAGGTAAAAGGTTCTACTTTCGTTCCGCTGTGTTAAATTCTAATTAACTACTATAAACAATACAAGATATACTTTAAAGCTGTAGTTAAGGGTTTTTTAGTACAACCAAAAGAATTGTTTCTAATGCTACATGATAAATTACATAGGAGTATAAGATATACAAAAGCTTATCTAAAACAAAATTGTTGTTATTGCCTGAAAACTTTAACTGTTCTTAAAAAATAGAAGACAAACTATGGTATAGCTGATTTTGTATGTAAAACAACACTACAATTAATATACAGCTACTGTTAAACTGTCCTATGTTTTGTTATTCTTTGGAAGGGTTACTTTACTAGGTAATTTACCTTAAAATTTTGTTTGAAACTCGATTGTTTCATTTATTTTTTGTTTCAAGTAAAATCTTTTACTTAATTCTCTGTTCTGTAATAAAATCTTAAATTTTACATAAAAGCTTGAACATAACACATATTAACACTAGCACAGCGTCAGACTGTTTTTAAGTGCTTTGCTATTTACATGAAAACAAATGCAATAAATGTATCTGTAATAAATGGGTTTGCATTTTTAAGAATAACTTCTGGTTGAAATAAGCCTAAAAACTAAAACTTGAAACACATTTTTTCAAGATATAAACCTCATTAAATGAAATCCCTTCCAGTATTTTTAAAATGTTTCATTACAAAACTAAGCAGAGAGGACTATGAAATTTGACCCTGATCATATATATAGCGTTCCAATTGCCCATTGGGCAGTTACAAAATACCTGTTTTATTTTTAGAGGAGCAATATAATAATACAAAGTAAGCACAACATAGATTAAATGCAATTATCAAGTATTAATGCCAAAAAGGTGAGAGAAAGTGATCATAAGAAACTTGATAGACTTGGTATCACATGTGTCATCTGTTGTTCCAAGAAGAACTAGAAGCTTAATATTCATTACTGTAAGCAATCTTTCTTAAATATTCACTGAACTGATTCTAGAGATACTTACCACAACACAATATAAACAAGGAAGAAGAGAATGACATCTCTTTTTGCAATGGAAACAGAAATTGTTGTATGATGAAGGCAGCAAAATTGACGCAAATGGTTTTTCAATTACCAAGACATCACCTGAAAAGTAAGAATAGTATACGTTAATCTATGAGCCAGACAGTTACTTATCATATAAACACTTATATAAAAAAACTGGTGAAATAACTCGCCTTCTTGATGGCTAGCAAACAAAATTTTATAGCTCTGTTGGTTCATACATTGGTATCGTTAGGCGGGTTACACACTGGTGTCTTAAGTCATCGAGTCTTAAGACATGTGTCTTGTCTGCAGATGTCGCACTTAAACCAACCAATGTTATCAAATCAGAGCTTACACACTGCGTGCGACATGAGTCTGAAACATCCACTTGCTTCAGACATGTGTCGCATGAGACTGTTTGCCGGTCTTTTGTCTTATGTCGCATAAGACACCGACTCCACGCATGCGCGCAACTCATTTGTAAAATAGCTTCAGTGTCAGATCAAGCCAGTTTGTGCTAAAAATGAAGCTGAAAAAACTAATTTTTTTATAACAATTTAAAAACTTATTTCTATGCAAACGTTTTAATTTTTTTAAACCATGTGAAGTGTTTGGTATTATACCTCAAAAATATCTTTAGCCTTTCATCAACGGCTATAGATTGGTGAAAGTTACTCCACCCACAGTACACTATCTATTCAGTAAGTCACAAAGTTTGTTGAACGTAGCTTGTACCATCCTATGGGTCCAGTATGTACGATTAATGTATATCCTACGTCTACGACGTCTTCGTTTGATAACTGCTAGTAACAACATAAGTGCATCCTCATCCTATGACATATAGCAATCTACTAAACATTTTCTGCTGTCAGGTATGAGACGTAAGTCATAAAACACGAGATATACAAAAAACATGCATGTTTCATCAAATTTCATCAGACAAGACCCATGTCTTAAGACACCAGTGTGTAACCTGCCTTATAGTTACAGGCACCCAGTGGGTAACCTTTTGGAAAAACTAGACATTTGAAAAGGACTATGACGTTTTCTAAGCTATTTAAACACAAAAAAGCCAAGGTACTGGGCAGCAAACATGAGAGCAAATCTGAGATTTTTCAGCCAATTTCAGACATTATTCAGGGTTTCACTGTTTTTCATACTAAGTGTGCCAAAGTATGGAATCTTATGCATGTCTTTTCAACAAAGCTAAAGAAACAAATTAACCTTTTGCACTCCAATGGCGAACTGAGTCCGACATCGCTATTTTGCCGTTCCGCTCCGATGTCGGATCTAGTCCGACACATCGTTTATCGCATATAGAGCAAACGATAGGCAAGGACTACGCTACACTAACGGCACCAGAGAGCGGTTTTGCTGAAATTTTGCTTACAGGGGACTGGGAAACCCATACGGAGGCTTTTTACAAAAATTTAAAAATAAAATGAGAGCGCAAAGGGTTAATATTTTACTTATCAATAGACATAAAAGCCATGCAACTTTTTTGAATAATTAATGGTCATCTACTGCCCTTCGGAGATGGCCAACAAGAAATTCTTCAATGAGAGCATGAGTTGTGTTGTACATCATAAAAAGTTATCAGTAAGTTAAACGTAACAGTGATAATGACACTTTATCTTTTAAACAATTTTAAAACTTACCAGGTTCGATAGTTGCTGTAGCTACTAGGTGACGTCCGAGATCTTTCGTGTACTCAATACGTACAAGTGATGAGGCTGATATTATATTGTCACTTCTGTTCTCCGATAACAGTGGTAAACACTGATACTTTTCTTGAATGGGGGTGTCTTTTCCTGGACATGTGTTCAGTTGTTCTGTCAATGAAATAGACAACGCCTTCATTTTGTCATCACTGAGATTTGACGAAGATAAGCAGCCCAAAGCTTTCTAAAACAATATTAGTAATCAATAATAAAAAGACGTTCTTTTATGACTAGCTGTACTAAACATTCAGACTTGAGTATTTCTTAATTTGAGGTCATAAATAGGCTAGGTGGGCTGGATGGTGTAGTGGTTAGCATAATCATCCAGCAAGGGAGTGGTCCCGGTTTGGTCCACACAATTTGTCTTCAAATTTCTTTAGTATTATAAGAATAGCTATGTATCCATGTGACACCAGTAGAATAATATGGGCTTAGATTATTGGTGCCCTCAAAAGTCTGACCTAACCTAGCCGTGCAGTGCCCATATAAAGTATAAATAAAAATTTCAAAAATAGAAAGCACAATTTTCTAGTAGTTCTGCATTCTAAAATGAGTGTGCTATAACACAGTTTGGATCCTGCAAAATAGTAAAATGTAGCTTCAATTATTCATAGGTTCCTTAAAACACTGTATTCATAAACCAAATTGAACTTACATGATAAAATAAAAATAGATGGATATAAATCTCGGTTTGACTTAAACAAAAATTATATTCAACGTACGTTGGTGCCCTACAGCTGATGTCTATGTAAAAATATATCCCTACTGATATGTACTGTATGTTAAAAAAATTAATAATTAAACTCAAACTAGGCTAATGCCTTAATTACCTCTAGTTGTTCTCGGGCTGCTCTGTTCTTTCCAATACCCTTCAGACATTTTCCTTTCCTCTCATAGAGTTTATAACGCAGATGTTCAGGGTATTTCTCTTTAAGTGCACGGTCGATGTCCTTAATGCAATCAGTGTACTCTTTCATTGAGAATGTAACTGCAGAGCGGTTTGCAAAAGCCAAGGCTAGTTCTTCACTATCAATAGGAGCAAATGCTGCGCTAACCGAAAATGTTTGAATGGCAAGTAAATCTTGTTTTTTGAGAAACTCTTTGTTCCCTTTTTCACGAAAGTTGGAAGATTCTAAGGATGATTTGGGATGAGGATACATTTTATTTGGAAGAAGATTAGCTTCCTCCAATAGATGATAAGCCATACAGACCTTATCTTTCATATCCTTCAATGTTAAAAAACAGTCAGAGTAAGTCTCAACAGAGCAATTATTATTAATAAAACTTTGCAATGATTTAAAGATATAATCGAAACTATGTTCGTCAGCTTCCATCTTCAATTAGGGGCCTATCTAGTTGAGAAAATTGTAAACAAATATCTCTCAGAAGGTTTTGAAAGGTCAAAGTGGACCCGCAAATTTAAATCAAACAACTTAGGCCATGCATTTTGGTTTTTTGAATGAAAACCATGAGTAACAGTACAATATAATTATCGCTCAATAATTCAAACTTTTCAAAACTAGTTTAATTAAAGAGTATTAGTTACAAGTGTAATTACTTATTTTTATATCATAAACATAACCTAAAAGTGTGAAAATATTTTTGCTCTTTTCGTTAGTTGGAGTATGTTTAATTCGACACACAGGCTACCTAAAGCTGTCTCAGTTCATGATATGGCGTAATACGTATAACTTAATACCTTATAACTAAATATACTTATTATGCTCAAGTCATTATAAACAAGTTAATTATGAAATATACTTTTACAGCTGAAATCAAATCAGAGGATTTATAAAACTCTCACGTTCTTCAAAACAGAACTTGGTTGAATACATATGCCCTGTACACATGGTAGCGTCCGACCGCGCTGTTTAAGACGCGCATCCGACGGCGCGGTGCAAAATACATCGGAACTTATGGCGGTGTTCACATGCACCACTCTATCGATTCTGGGCGCGCGGCCGAGGTGTTCAACCTGAACCGCGCCGTCGACCGCGCGTCCCGAGTAAGTTGGAGCATACATTTTAAATGTGTATATTTAAAGTCAATGGTTGGAGCGTTCACATGAGGGCAGTCGGCCGCGCGCTTTTGGCTTGTTCACACGCAATGCAACAATGGAAGTCACTAACTTTGCTACTTTTAGCTACTCTTCAGATCAGGGCGTAGATTTATTGGAACAGTATGAATATGCTACTTTTTTTCATTTCAAATTTATAATTTGTTCATGACTTATTCTGTTAGTTTAAGTATTATTTCTACTGTTTGTCCATATGGTTAAGCTATCCCTAAGAGCTACGTAGATGCTACCTTTTCAACTTCCATTGCTACACTAGAATACGCTATAACTTTGGATCTGGCCTTCTCAAGGTATATGTGGAAATAGCAACACTGTTCAACAATCTTCCACTGAAATAATTAAAACATTTATTCAAATTTGGCCAACTTCAATTTCAACTTGCCAAGCTATTAGAAGGCCGATACAAATTATTACATACGGAAAAATTTGAGTTTTTACAGTTGACTTCCTGATCGGCCAACTGATAGCTGCAGAAATGAGGATTAAAGATTGCGTAAAACTATCTCGTTGAAGTTGATGTATTATTCTAAATATTGAATCATAGATGGGCCAAACGCGATGTTGCCATATCGAACAAATCCCAGATGCAAAGTTATAGCTGCAAAGTCAGATGTACTAGGAGATAAACGCCACGGCGGCCGCGGCAAAAGCGCTCGTCATGTGTACATCTCCAGAATATCGGACGCGCGTCGCACCGCGCGGTCGGACGCTACCATGTGTACATAGCCATAGCTAACACAGCTGGGAGGCGGGAGCAAGTGTGATCTCTCTCATTTGTTTGCGAGATTTTTCTCTTCAGTCTATTGTCCATTCTTTCAATACCGTCAACCTTCAAACGCTGAAGTATTCCACCCTTGGCTGTCATGATGTGTTCCTTTCTCAGAAGTAAAGAAGAGGTTGTACCTTCTCAACCCTTCGAAAGCCCTGGAATGAAAGGCATCCGTCCCTCGGTACTAAAAATCTCATGTGACGTATAAGTATGACTGTTTAACTTTTACTAAGTGAGAGGATTGAGGAATTCCCTGAAGTACTCAAGAGAGGACATGTGGTGTCTATCTTCAAGTCAGGTGAAGTGAATAACGTCAAGAACAGTAACCGTGAACAGTAGAACGTGTTGGCCAGTAACCGTTCTATCTGTTTTGGCCAAAGTATTTGAAAAGGTTATATTGAACAAAATGGCAGTATTCTTTCGTTCAATCATCCCACCATGTCAAAATGGATTCATACCTGGGAGATCTGTGTCCACAAATTTAATACCTTTTCAGGAGATAGTGCTGAAAGATTTTGCAAAATCGCTCCAAGTCAATACAGTATACCAACTTAAAAAAAATAAAACATTTGTTTGTGCTCTAGTATGAGTTTTAGTTTCTCTGACGATTTCATTGTAGCAGACTTTATAGAATAGTATTATTACTCATTGGTTTAACCGTTGGTAAATAAAATAAAGTATATATAGATATTTCCAGAGCTTTCGACAGAATTGATCATGGCTTGCTTATAATGGCCAAGTTGGAAAATTATGGGGTAGTACGGTATCTACTGAATTATTTTGTTTCTTATTTGTGTGATCGACCATTGGTTGTCCGGTATGAGTCAAATCTGTAACAAGTTTTACGCACTATCAGAAAATCCCAAGGATTGCACATAGATCTTCTTCTTCAATTTATTTTCTACTGACATTGTTCAGAGCATTAGCAGCAATTTTTTGCAGGTTGCAGAAGATTCGAAGATTTTTAGAGCGATGTGCGATCTAGAGGACTTCAAACGCCTTCAGAGTGATTTGGATGCCATTGGAGATTGGTGTGACGGAAACTCGAGGCTGATCAATACTATAGCAAGTCAAATATGATGACAATTAGACGGCAAAGAGGCTGGCTAGACTTTTATTGCACCCTGTGCTTAAAAACAATACAATGATTTAATGTCGACAGAGATTTTGTTTCAAGTTACTAGTGGATCTATTGCTGGCATCACAAGTGAGGTACGTTTGGTTCCAGGGCATCAAGGATGCTGGGTTTCCCCATTTTTCACGAAAGGTATAAACGACCCTCCTGCTCTGAGGACCCTCTTGCTCGATCGTCTGTTCTCTGGTCAGACAGATTTTAGAGTTTGCAGTGATTACTTTGTCTCCATACCAGCTGGGACATTTTGAGGAGATTCAGCGTATCCAGAGAGCCGACTCCTCAGGGTGGTTGTTGTTCGACAGGGAACTTATCGTGAGGTCCCGGTGAAGCCTGGAGGCTATGTAATTTCAAGATGCTGTATTTTGTGTACGATGCTAAAGGCAACATTGATAGTCCTGAGCTGTTGTTGTCGGTGCAGTTTCGAAACGATATCAAATAATTTATTCGTTTCAACGTTAACTCTTCATATGGAACCTGAGAAATCCAAAAAAACTGTTTCAAGCCCAAAAATTCCCTTCAGGGCCAATTTTTGGAGGGTAGAAGTCGTTTTGAAAATATTCAAATGCAAACCTATGTCGTGCGATACCTAATTTCAAAGGTATTTATTTTAGAAATGTTTTGCCGCGAACTAAGTTTTTAAAACTTTGTTCTTGAATACAGGGTGTGGTCAAACGGTAGGCTTGCACGGTAAACAAGGCTGTAGCTCCCTTAACCAACCTAGGCAATCTAAATTTCACTCCGAATTTTAGAAGATGTAAATACAGTACACTTAAAGTTTATTGTGTTTCACTCATTTTGTAAAGTGGCCGTTATTTGATTTTAATATGTAATTTCTTAAACCTTTCAAACTACAACCTATAATATGAAAACAATTTGTGGATATAATAAAAATAACAGTGTATTAAATCAAATTGTTTGTTTTTTTAATAGTTTTGAGTGTTGTTAAACATATTAATTATATTACTTTATCTACTCTACTACGAATAGTATAGACATAAAATGTGTTGCAAACTAGACATAATGACTCAAACTATGCAATGTGTAATGCATAGGCGATAAAGGATTATTAAACTGTATTAAACCATAAAAATGCAATATTTTATTCCTCAGGTTTAGAGGTCGGCTCTGCCTAGGTAACCTTGGGTGTTTCCCATGCAGTTATATGGCTGCATTGCCCTGGTTTAGGTCTACACCCATATTTTCTTTTTTACTATTATCTTTATTATTATTTTTTATACGATTGTATTGAGGTTCATTCTATATTAAAGCTTATGAAACCAATAACGTTATTTCCTGATCAAAATATAAAAGAGTCGATTTTTAAATCAATACAAATGAACATTATTATTCTATGTTAGTGTTCGACGAAACATATTCTAAATCGTGGTATCCTTCAAATAACACACATTTTAACTGTTTTTGTCAATAAACAAAAAATCTGTGTTAATTTACATTAAGCTTATGAAAATTAATCCAACATTGCGCGGGTAGAGCCTCGCCTTGGGCCATAATCAAACGAAACTGCCTTGTGGGCGGGCCCATAGTTGGATTAGTTTAAAGAAAATTTCTAGAGTTAAGTTACTATAATAATGCAATGTATACACATTCCCAGAAAGCCAATTGCATTGTGAACAGTTCGGTGAAAGATTGAGTGTATAATTCCGTTGCTCCTGTTCAGAGCGCCTAAAATTTTTAAGGTATCTGGTTTCCCATTTTGGTTTTTAATAAACGTCAAAAGATGTTAAAGTTATACTTTTGTTTTAAAAATGATAATTATTTATAGAACTTGAATATTGGCCTAGATGAAAGACATTTGCTAGTTAAAAGCAAGTAGAACCTTAAGAAATTTAAAACGCCCAGTAGAGTGAAATATGTAGCGTGATACTAAATTTATATTAATATTTGGCTACTTTTCCTTAGCCTAATGCAAACTTGTAAATAGTTTGCATACTGCATTCAATTACAATTTAATGTTGTACTGTAATGAAACCATTTCATTTGACAACCCTTAAACTCTTCTAAATTACTTACTAATTCAAAAGTCTACCTTAACGAAGATTGGAAAGTGAGTGGTGTGGAGTGGGGTGGGGTAGTGGGTGGGACGCATGCGCGGCGAGGCGAGAGCCCTCTGTTGCATTGCGGGAGCGGGTTGCAGCAGTATGCGGCAGGATGCGCGCGCATAGAACGATCGATACCTGTAGTTACACAGCCCGCCGCAACGCTGCGCTCACATCTAGTTGCACTGCGTAACCCGTAGACCTCACAACATTGTTGCAGTACATACAAATGAAAAAAAGTCTAATATCCACTTCAAAGTTTCAATAACTTTCATTGACAGATGTAATTTACACGAGCGAATTGTATTTTTACGACTCATTTAATTTGAATAATTTCTCAGAGAGATTCATACTGCGATACAAAACATTTTAAGATTGAAAAAATTAAAATTGTACCATATAAATTAGTAATTTTAAACCTCCAGAGGAAAATATCACTTTTCACGTCATTCTGTGATGTTTGCAATCAATTATAGTGTTAACACTTCGGGACCTCTGTGAACATCTCATTACCGCAAATTGTAGTGAAACTGAAATCACTCAGGGCTATTCAGTTACGACTGTTTGTGTCCAATCAATATCGCTTCAGGCAATGATTAAGAGTCAAAAGTTATTCGCGTAAAATATTTAAATGGTGAATACTCAAATGGAATATCGACATAAAACAATAATGGGGTGCCTTCGGACAACTGACCAACTTATTACTTTTCTTACGTCTTTTCACGAGAGACTTGTTTCATCGTCAACAGTTTAGTTTATTCATAACACTTCAAATAGTCTCCCATTCGTCTTGAAGGGACCTTACCTATCTTTGGACATCATTAAACAAACTCCTTCTCTCTTTTGTCTCTACAATAGAGAGACACATTGTATAACATTTAAACAACTATATGAGGTTTTTTTTTTTAAATTATTGGATGCACAGACCAAGAATAAAATGGTCTCGTCTGGCTTTTCTCAACATTAGGGACTGCGATTTTAATTCATCACTTTTAATTTGTTTATTATTAAGGTCTAATAGTTAGTATCGTCTCTGTAAAACTGTGTATTTTGTTATCGAAATAAAAACTAATTCTCAAATTTGTTTTATTAGATGTATCCTCATGTAATACTTGTTTAGTATCTGCATTTAAAGTGTAATCAATACGTTGCTTTTATAAGTGAATTTTATTTTAAGTAAATATCTCGTGGTATATGTATATAGTAAATTTTTGAGAAATAAACTTATTTATTCATTAGTTTAAAAAAACGTTCACATTCAACGTTGGATTTATGTAATATCTTGTATAGTTTTTAATTTAAAATGTCGAGAATTCAGCACAACAATATTGTATTTTTAAAATCATACAGTAAATGCAAAAATACACTACATCATTAGAATTACGCCTATAGACTCAATTTTGATAGTCTCTAAGACCTGATTAATTGCAACTACACTAAAGTCTGAAATTTATAGAAGATGGCTTTAAAGTTAATATATTTAGGGAGCATTAAGAATGTATCCCAAAGAATGAATTTACTTTTCAAGGTATATGCGGTGGATATACGTTGACAAGTTACTTATAAGTTGACTTTGGTAGCTAACGGCATTGACATAAATACCACTTGTTATTTTAAAGATAATTGTTCCAGATAATGTGACATGTGAGCACTGAGCAGTGCTGTGTAAACATTGTCAGTTTACAACCTGTGGAGTTGTTAACCACAATGTTATGTGGACAAGTGTAATTGCTTACAGCTGAGTCGAGCTGCCTGTGCCTGCCACAGCTGTTGTTATGCTGTGTACTATCATAACTGTATTGATTTAACACAGCCTTTGTCATCAACGTACAGTATTTAGTGCTTCTAACAACGACAAAATACGAGCAACAAAAAATGTACAGTGTTTCTCAGCGGAATTAAAACACTGTGTCGTATTTTAAAAGTTTTGACAGGTTGAATTTTGGTTTATGTATGTTATCTGTGATTTAATATAACCAGACTACAAAGACTGCACAGTACCGTACAGGAGTTAAAAATTACGATTTAGTCTGGTCGATGACTGTATAGTCTACGGGTGTGAAAGAAATTAGGGGAGTTATCTTATATTTTTGGCCAATGCGATCTTGTAGGGTTTAATCTCTGAGCTCTCAGAGCTAAGGCAGCTACAGGATCACAGACGCAGGCAGGCGGCGGTGTTCTCTAAAAGGACCCGCCTATAGCACCCCGAGCCTTTCCGTTCTCAGTTTGCTGCTCTAGGCCCAAACGGAAAAGAAAATACCACTTAGCTGTTATTTTGTCATTATTCTACAGACCTGTCTCTACAAACTTGTATTATATTCCCTACTAGCTGAGAGTACCCGCGCTTCGCCTCGGGGCTTTATTAACATAGCTGTGTGTATATTTTAAGACAATTCAAACTTGCTACCTTGTAAAAGTCATAGTAACTCCCGCCAATAACCGCCATTTTGAAAATATTAAATTATTAAACATGTTAATAGTCTATGTGTTGGCCAGGTATATAAGCCACATTTCTGTAAAATTTCATCAAAATTGGTCCAGTGGTATTTGCGTGATTGAGGAACAAACACACACCATCTCATTTTTATATATTAGTATATATTAGATAAACCAAAATATTTACTTATTAAAGCAATAAACGCATTAAATATATACAGGTTGTTCATAAAAGGGTGTCAAAAATTTAGAGGTTGGGCTTATGGGGTCAAAATAAAGAGACAATCATTATTAACTCTTTTTCGAAAAACGCTCCGTTTAACAAATATCCGTCATTTTTTTTTTCACTAATTATTTATTTGCTTCCAAACCACTTATGCGATTTTAAGATATAGCTTTTTCTCCCTCCGATAGTAGTATTAATAAAAAAAAATACAAAACTGTCAATTTAAATAGTAGTAATTTGTCTTGGCCTGACAGCATTAAACTAATAAATAATTGTTTTAAACACAATTAATCTTGTATGTTAAAGAAAAGCCTTTATAGTGAATTTCTTGGAAATAACCAATCAGCTGTTATTTTCGTGTAAATAAGCCCATCCCTCCTGGCAGCCAGGCAGGCAGCAGGCAGCAGTGCGGAGTGTAGAGGGCTGCGAGTCCGCAGAGCGGCAGACGGGAGACATTGTGGGAGCGCCTGCCGTGGCGCACTGCCACCCTCGGTGCATTGCAGGCTCACTGATAGCAGTCGCAATATTGCAGGAGCTATGCCAACACTCTGCCGCACATTCAATCACACAACACACAGCACAGCTTACCTTTTCCCTTTCCGATTATCATAAACAGTTGCTGACAAAGGGTGTAAAGATATTTGCTAACATCTTTCACCACAAGATGGGGTTAAATATTATTTAACTAATTACCATAGCAAAGAGGTATCGTATACTTTTTTCAAATGGAACATCTTGCCATGAAGTCAATATCAAATGTACTTGTTTGAAAATTAAATTAACGTTTAATTTTAAAAAGTATAAATATATATGTTTGAAATTTAATTACAAGTATATTGGTTTGCTTAGCGTTTGCATGGGCTTGTCCAAACACAACTAGGAAACCCCTTGCCACTTCGTATGACCTACAGTATTGTAAGAAATACAGATACTCGCATAAGTACAGCACCAGAAACCATTTTGACTACCCCATCCCAGCTGAACGAAACCCAAGCTATGCAGGTGCAAAACTCTGGAACAGTCTGCCTAATGAATTGAAGACCACCGAAAACAAAACTGATGAACCCTAAGTTCATTCAGTTGATAATCATAAATATAAAAATACATTGCGAGCTCCTAATTCACAGAACTATTACTAACGTAATTATCGTGAACATTTTAAGAAATGTACGAATTTATCATATTTATAATTGTACTAGCTTAGAGTACCCGCGCTTCGCCTCGAGGCTTTGTTAACATAACTGTGTGTATATTTTAAGAAAATTGAAAATTTAATTAGCCAGCGTTTAAATATAACGCAAGAAACCAAACGTTGTAGGCCTGGCCCACGGCGTTCCGTGCTTGAATGTATGGTGTGTGTATTGAGCGTCCAGCAAAGGCGGCCTATGCGACAGAACAAACTATGAAACCAATCCACGCAACGCTACACGCCACTCACAGACCAGCCACAAAACCGACGAGGTTAAGTAAGCCTATGAATAATGTAATGATGTAAGGAATAGATAGGTAGGTATGGGACAGAGTTATAATTCCGATGGAAAAGTAATCTGTAGAAATAAACTGCACACGTGCCGTACCACTGAACCAGTACCAAGTCCGGAGGACGACTGCGGTGCGGACTGCGGAAGTGTAGTTACGGTTTTCTAGAATTTCACGTTGCAGTATTGGGCTTATAAATTTTCACATGTAATGAGGTGTTATCAATGACCACCATATTGAAAATAATAAAATTATCAAACATGTTAATAGCCTATGTGTTGGCCAGGTATTTAAGCCAAATTCTGTAAAATTGCATTAAAATTGGTCCAGTGGTATTTGCGTGATTGAGGAACAGACAGACACACACTTATTTTTATATATTAGTAAGGATGATAGTTGCTGGCGTGACGAAACACATACCTAAGAGCACTTTTTGGATTACTGTTTATGGTTTACCAATGCATCACCCGATTGAGGCCTCGCATAGTGTTTATGCATCACAACCAGTGGGCGGAGAGAGAGTCGTGCTTTCCATATTTGCAAGAGGCCGGAAGCCTTCACCCATAGTTAACGTGTACAGAGCCGACCTTCAGTAAGATGAACCCACAATAATGGAACACCCACATATCTCACTTCTCATACGAGGTGTGGTTAAAAGTTTAAGACTAACTTTATGTTCAAGAATATACACAGCTACACGTCTGTGAACTTTTCTTCTTAAAATTGGTTCTTTTCGCAGCAGTAAATAAATACACTTTTATTGCGTAAAACATATACATGTCATGCAACCGTCATTTGTATTAAGTATAAATTTAGCATTCATACACATCGAAATCCCATTCAAACATACAGTATTTGCATTCACCCATTTTCATTCACTGAATTTGTTCCAGCTTGGTCCGTGGTCTTTTTCGGAGAGTTTGGAAAAGTTTATATTATAGAATGCTTCTGCGACCAAAATTTTTTTCAAGAGAGTTTTGAATGCCTTTGGCATATGTGACTTTAATCTAATTTGGTAGTCTGTTGACTGTTGAACTCGGCCAGTGAAGGCAAACGTTCCTGAGCTACCGTCCTTCTCCCAGTTCGGTAGTTCTCCCTGCCCTGGTTACGTAAGATGTGATGCTATCCCTCAACGGGGTCAAGCATTTTGTCTAATAAAGGCAGGTAACTACAGATATTGATATTTAAATTAGTTAAAGCAATGAATGCCTGAAAGATTTGTATTTTAAAATTGTCTTCAACAGTAACTAGCCAAATTTCAGTTTATGGTTAGTCTAAACAGCCAAAGATCAACTCTGATCGTTCAACGCTTATACAACTTCCATGTTGGTTTTAAATTGTTAAACTCACTCAAAAAACACTAAAATGTTCATCCGTACACTATCTACAATTATTTAAAACTATCCCCAACTCTAAACAAATGTGTTGTTTCAATTTTTCAAAGCTGCAATTTACAACATATATGTATGGCATCTGCTTCAACAATGGTGATAGTGGCCATACCATACAAGCTATTGGTTAGAAATTTCCCTGAACCCTCACCATGTAGTAAAATAACCAGGTATAGTTTTGTGTTGCTATCAAATTAGCCGGTCAAGCTTGCCAGCACTAATCATAAAGATTTATATCACTACTCTACACTCTTAACATTCTGTAGCTTAAAATTCAGCATATTAGTTATGACTCACTCATGAGTAGCCTATTTCAAAACTTCTTGTTGTGTAGAGTTTACAAACGATGAGGAGCCTTAGGAAGATGGTTTTTATAATCCACCCTCTAAAGTTAGCAAACTAATTAGTCAGTTGTAAACAAAACTGGATGAAACCTGAATTGTGGCCAGGACTGTCGACAGGAAGTGGCTAATTTGCAAATTCATGTGGGAATGTAGGTGTACACACTGCACATGTACTGCAGTGTACTCAGTTTACTGAATGAATGAATGGTATGGGCGTGGGAGCGTACACGGCAGTAGTAAACATAGTGAGTGTACTGCCATAAAACAATTAATGGCGATGGATCTTTTAAAAAATTAAAAATATTAATGGTGTGTGTGTCAAAATAATCTAAGACTTTTCATGGGCAAATAGAAGTGCTCAGTACATTACCAGTTAGTATATTACCAGCAATAAATTTTACTGTCTACTGACTCAAATTCAGAAATCAAACTTCCTTGTTGACCGTTTGATTTGTGTGATTCATACAAATCTGTAGAGGAGCTAGCAATGATGAACATCCGCAGCAAGGCATTGAAATCCAAGAACTTCGCTACATGTTAGTTGATGACGTATATGAATAACTGCACACTATGACGCTGTGCACCAAAGCATTAGAATTCTATTTAACGTTAAGTTTAACAGAATAAAAGTAAAGTAAAAAATAAAACACTTTTGGTATAACATTATTTTGCACAAAACGCAATGTATGGAAATATTTGCGCCAAACGAAAAAGAGGACGTACAATATCATAGATTGAATAGTCATTTTACAACGAACACATTCTAACGATCAAACCAAAAAGTCCAAAAAGGGTGTCCAAAAAGTCCGCCCCCTCCCTCAACTTTTTAATGACGCAAATATTTGAACACGCTTTGGCATATGTATCAAGGGCTACTGAAAAACATTTTTTGTATATTTTGGGGTTTGCACCCCACCCAAAAATAAAGGTAGTGGGGGTTGACCTTTTGAAGTATTTAATTCACCCCATCAAGTGACCCCCAACTGTTATGGGAAATCAAGTTCCGATGAAATTCGGGCAATTCCATCGATTCCATACGACCGTGTGCCCCGATGGAGCAGTCTCCGGGGTCTTCCGGGTTCATAGTTATTTTGCCACCCGATTTGATTAAATTCACCTCTTCCTTATTATTTTGAAATAACTTTGAAACGACAAATAAAAGTGAGAATTCAATATGCTGCTGATTCATTGTTTTTCTAGTTCGGTGGATTCCAGCATGTAGCATGATTTGAATCGATCCGATTTTATTTTTGATCCAGATGATTTCATAGTAAGTATTGTGAACTCGCTTTACAGTAAGACTGTTACTGTAGATAGTAAGCAAAGTCTGGTATGTAGCCACAGCCACAGTCAGCGTAGCTTCGCACTTGTTTACATAGCCACGCCCTTGTGATTATCGGTTATCACCGCTAACCGCTCACTGATAACTGCTGATAACCATGACGCACGACCTCTAACATCAGTCACTCCAACACTTCAACCACTCACAACTCACCACCAGTGGAGTTGGTGTCTAACAACAGTTATACTCCACTAGTCTCAATAAAGTATCCAGCTCCATCTTAGTTTGTGGCATCATGTAATAAATAAAAAGACAACGCTTATCAAAGTCGTATCTGAGATGTAGCCAGGTCTACAAAAGCAGAGAAAAGTGTACGAGTTTCTGTGCTACTCGAAACTTCAAAGGGATTTTAAAGGCGAAATGGCACTTTAAAACCCAGGTGCGCCACCCTACAAACTTACACACTTCAATAACCCTAAGAACAACATTTTTTAGGTAGACAGTAATGAATTATTTATTTTTGGGATTCGATATGGTACTAGGTATAAAGGTTTAAGAAGAATTAAGTAAAGGTTGGATCAAGATGATCTTCGTAATAATTGACCTTTGATAACTGAACACCGTTCTAGTACAAGTGATTAATCAATTTATTGAGTGCACATCTAACACATTTAATACACTTTAAATGGAAACGCCAATAGGCTTTTATATTGTACTGGAAAGGATAGAAAGGGAAAGGGTAGATAAAAGGGGTACAACAGGAAAATATCTCTATATTTCGTTTTAAAACAAACTTTCTCAAGAAAGGAGAGAACAGAAAGGGAAGTTTTGTAAATAAGTTCCTTTCATTGTTCTCTCCTCTGTTGAGAAAGTTTGATTTTAAAACGAAATATAGATATATTTTGGTTATACCCTTTCCCTTTCTTTCTATTCTTTCTAGTACAATATGAATATTTAATACATTCATACAAGTCCTAGTCACCACAATTTTCCTAGTCCAACCCATGACGTCTTTGAGGCTTTAAACTGCGTTGGAGCACTTCTGATTGCTTTTGGATGTTTATTGACAATCTGAGCTCCAGCCTGTGAAGGCAATCGTTCGTGAGCTACGGTTCTGTGTCTCTGTTTTCTAGTTTAATAAGAGTTTATACTATCTATACCTCTTAGGATATCCATATGAAAAGATTTAAAGATTCTAAGATGTCAAGACATTTGTAAAGTGCACAATAAAAGTGCAAAATAATAGTAATTTCATTATTTGTTACCTGAATTTCAAGGAAATGCATTTTGTTGCACTCTTATTGAGATGGGAGGGTGGTTCTTATTGAGGGCAAGTGGTAATACCACTGTGTTAGAGTGATTCAAAAGTGTTTGGAATTTTGTATTTAAACATTTTTTATTTAAATCTTGTGGTTAATGTTATAGTTTTAAGTGAGTTATGAATTAATAACCTTATTTTCCAACTAGTTCCACAAAATAACAATAGAAAATTGTAGTCTGGTGGTGGTGGTCAATTTATCTTCCAGAACGCACAAACACGTGTTTCAGAGAATATATTTTTGAATTCCATATCCCTTAGATCCCCTGGCGTGTTAGCCCCCTGGAAGATACTCTATGGGCGCCCTTGAACGGTGGATATTATTAGTTTGCTTTGAAGATTCAAGCGTTGATGGTGTTCATCACTAAAGTTGGGCATGAAGCATGAAGCACGTTGGTGTACAATGTACATTACACAACCAGACCAGGCTTCCTAATGCCGAGCTTAGCGCAGGCAGCACCGCGGCTTCCAAGGCTTCACTAATGTGATTGGTGGAACTGCTCCCGGGACATCCAGGCTTCTCCTCATCTCACTAAGTCAACCTTCTCCTTGGTTTACGTAACTTTCCCGTATTTTGGCGACTCATAAAATACAACAAGCTAAGTGATAAAGATAACTTAAAGTGGTCTCAAAGTCCTATAACATTTTTAATTGATTGCAAAATAGAATTTAAAAACTAGACCAAGTGCTTCAGCACCGCTGGCGTGAGTGAAGCGAATTTCTTTTGCAATTTGTTACTCTAATATGCGAGTCGTTACTCGTGTATAATTGTTATTTGTTATTCGCTACGCTCAAAGCCTTGTTTCGGCCTCAGAGTTACGTTGTACTGCAAGTTTTAATGCATATCATGGATTTAAAAGTATTTCATTAAGGGGAAATCACTTTTTGGCTGAACCCGCTTTGTTGGTGAAAACCCTTCCTCAAATCTTGTCACAAATACAGAATTTCATTTACACGAACGCGTAACGACTATCACGAACGACGTACGTAAATTGATCGTCCACGCACTACTTATATTAATGATCGTAGCCGCCTATTAACAATCGTCCACACGTTTATTGACGATCGTGGACTCCGATGAGCAGCCATACGCATATTTATTAACAATCTAATGCTTAATTATTAACGGTCATACCCACACACGTATTCAAACACGGACGGCTTAGGATGGTCGATCTCAAGTGCTAAACTCATGCAGCTGGAGTTACTAGCATTGATACATTGAAAACTCTTGTATGGAAAATACCTAAGTACAATAAATCTCCCATCCATTACGTATTGAAATCAAAAAGACCATCCTTATACAATTACATGTACAACTGTACAGTTATAGTATAGTGTTACACTGTTGCAGACAAACATTTATAGTGATAGTTATAGCTAGGACTGGTATAGCTTAGTCGGAACAAGCCGTGTCCGGGTACAAACTGTAATATTTTTGCTTTCTGCGTAGGATTCAGTTGAGAGTTTATGAATGTTGCAAGTCCCGAGAGACTCCCTCCACCCCCCCCTCATCCACCAACAGTAGTCTGCCTCCGGATTCGCTTATTACAAACAGAGTACTCCGTGTATTTTATGATCAGCTGACTTCACATCTGAGGTATATTTATTGTGTTATCTTTGTTCTTTCACGTTGATCCCATATCACCAGTGAAATGGTATAAACTTTCTTTTTCAAGGGGCATCGCATATTTTTCTTTTAGCATTTACGAGTACATTAACATTGTTGCAGGACTTATCTACAGGTGTGGATATCAAATCAGTTAAGTTTGAGTGAGTAACCTTGGGAGTAGCACGGCACTTTGCCATTTAAAAGCGTGGTGTTTGCTACAAAGCTACTTCTACGAGTGTATAGTGTTTCTATTTTGTTCTGTGGTAGCAACACGTAGCTCAGCCGTGCGAGTATTCTCAAAAGTTGATAGCTATTGGAATACCAATCATTTAATAGTTTTCAGTTACTTACTGCACCGTGGTAGAGAGTACGAAATAGTTTTGTACACACGTCAGAAACACGCGCCTTCCATGAGAGCTTAGGGTGTAGTTGGAGATCCAGAAGTTTGGTTATAATGAAACTTTCAGTTAAATGTGATTCGACTCAAGGTCAAAGAAGCAAAGTAACCTCTGATTTATTGCTTCGTCCATCTTTTGTTGGTGTTTGGTGTCCACACGTTAGCTCTCTCGAGAAGAGATGCAGGATACAACTCTGGTAGCATGAAAATGATAATGAAACTACAATGATTACCTACATAGAAAAAGGTTGAACACCCTTGGTGTTATTTATTTGGATTAGCATCAATGTCAAAGTGTATAGTCGTGTAAAGCTCACTATGCGAGTAGACGATCTCAAAGTATATGAAGTATACAGAAAAATAAAACTCTTGAGACTGTGTCCTTATATGGGTTTAATACTGAATTTAATAATCCATTGACGTCAGCAGACGACAAGCCAATCTACCTACTTAGAGATAAAGCCACGCTTTCTTTGAAATATTCGACATTGATCTTTATAACTTACTATGGATTATGAAACCACAAACCTTGTTGATATCTACTTTCAGCTGATTCATCAACTGAATCATAAAATCAATTATCTTTCCTAGAAGATATACCTTGTATGTGGCAATGAATTAGATCTATGGCAAAATTTAAATGTACTATACTTTGAACTTTGATAAATATCAACGAAAATTCTAATGTGACCTAAGACTAAGAGTGCCTAAATCCTTGGCTACGTGATATTCGCTCCACTCTGACCGTGAGTGTAGTAAACAGCCTAGTAACTCATACGGTAAGTTTTTTTAATTTTATAAACCTGACATTCCGGAAATAGACGGTGGACGCAGTCGTCCGTCGAGTCAAGATGATAGTAGATGGTAAGAGTTTTCTCGGTTTGTGAAAAGCTTTCGACTGTGTAGACCAGGGTACCCCGCTTCACAAACTGTTGTATTACGGAATAAGAGGAGTGCCACACAACTAGCTCAAACGTCAGATCAACGGAGAGGAGGCTGAGATATGGAGTACTCTAGGGTTCCATGCTTAGTCCTTTATTCTCTTTTATCTACGTCAACGACGTTGGCTCATCGGTACAACATGGACGACCCGTTAGTACGCAGATGACAAGACTCTCTGTTTTATTTCCAAACCAATCACGGAACTGGAAACAACAGTTTTCACCAAGATCAACAGTTCAATTGAACTTTGAGGTGAGTTCAACCTCAAAACCAATCCGAAAAAAATCACCTTTCATTCGTTTTTGCCTTCGACAGACAGTTTCAGACTGAGAAAGAAGAAGTCTTCTCGACAAAGTTCCCTTAGCACGAGGATTGACGTGGGATTTTCACCTAGATTATGTCTGTTCCTAGTTGATTTGGCAAACAGTACACAGGATACGATAACAAAGTTGACTCAGGTGGTTTAGCCAGACTCGAACGATATTATCGCATGGACAGCTGCGGGGACGTTGGTTGAGCAGCAAAGACCACGTAGTCTCAACTTAGAAAAGGTTGCAATGGAACAAATAAATGGATTTGGGCACTTTTAATTGAATTTGGCAACCTGTTGTCGAGTTTAACTGCTGCTTGCGAAGGCAAACGTTCATGAACTACCGTTCTGTGTCCCCAGGTTCCGTAGTTCTGCCTACCTCTAGTTTTGTAAGAGTGCACTATAACTCTGACTCAGGCATTTATGTTCTGCAACTTTCTATGCTATAAGTCGACTGGTATATTACGTTAAACACTTGTCATGGAACTTATTGTTCAACAATGTCTGTATTCTGCAAACACAAGAACTTGGAACAATTGGAAAACCTCAACATTTTTGAAACATATACTTTTTAAAGGTAAATTCCATCTCGTTAGATATACACTCATACGAAACTAAAGACAGAGAGAACTAATCAACTAGGAGACACATAACGGTAGTTCATGAACGCCATCGCAGACAAGAGTAAGTCTCGGCAACAGGTAGTTAAATTCAATTTAAAGTTCCCCAATGGCATTTAAGTTAGTTGATTTATTACAACATTTCCTAAGTTAGGACTACGCAGTCTTCTTTGTCGCTGAACCAACGTCACCGCAGCTATACCATGCGATGCCATCGTTCGGAGAAGACAAGACATGCTCATAATTTCACGAATCTGGATAAACCACCAGGGTCAACTTTGTTATCGTATCTGTGTACTGTTATAGGTCGAAGGGCGAGCAAGGCAATACACATGACATTATAGTAGAGCAGACTTTTAGGTTCTAGCACGAGAGCGTCAAATCAGCGTCAATCTTCATTTGCCCCGCCTTTCCTGCTGGGTTCGCCCACACGCTCGACATTGATTTTCCGTTTGATGTATGGCCCAGTCATGTGAAACCTTTATAAAAATGAGAAGCAAACATGCTACGAAACAAAAGGATAGGGGGTAAACAACCAAGGTACTGTTATAACCTTTCCTTTCAGTCAGAGAACACTCTCAGTGTTGGGGAAAAGAGGACAAATGTGTACTTTTATTTACTGTATATTTTGTTATGGAGATTAGAGAAAAAGACCTAGAACTCAGAGAAAGAATGGTTTAACAAAAAACGAAAATAAAAACCCCAACAAAAACTAAGCACAGCTATGATCGTTTTACTAATCGATAGATCCAATTTGATGTTGTAATTCCATGCATTTCTTTTAGATAAAATAAAACCTTGGAGAAAAATATAAGTGTATTGAAATGCAACGTTCAGTTGGATGTTGACTTCTAGTAAGGAAATATGAATGGAGGGCAGTTTGTAGGTACAGCTTAAATTTAGCACTCAAAACCCAATTTCTCCTGGCGCAAACTATTAAACCCAACCTCAACATTTTCAATAAAAAATGTTAGCAATTTAATATATTTATTTTCCAATCTGAAGTTTAGTTACCGAAGGAGAATGTCAGCACATTACTGAAGACATACAAGAGTTTGAATCTCAGTACACGTTAGTTTGTGAGTATTTCGGGATTCCGTCAAAAAGGTCCTCGACTGCTTAGACTGGTGAGGCAACTGACGGGGTTTGGGTTTTCAGTTACCGTACTTCTTTGGCTCTGAAACAGTTAGATTTAGCTAAACCCCCATACTGTTACTTAAGACAGTAAAATGTCTTACAAAATAGTTATTATTTAATTCCTCCATCTTAACATTCAATGTTAACATTCAATATGTAATCGATTATGTGTGTGTGATTCCCAAACTTCAGCAAGAAAAGTCCAAAGGTGCTCTAATACGTAAAGGATGTTAACGAAGACAAGGTTTGGTTAAGCTTAGATGCCTTAGAGAGACAATGAAATAAAATTAATTTTGTAGAAAGTTGAACTGCTCATTTTTCTTGCCTTGATAGTTTTGTCCAAGTAAAGTACTCGTAGTTTTGCACTGTCAGTTGACCACCAGGAATACTCCCACTTGGTACCCTACAAGCTCAATATTACCTCAGGTATTTATGTATAGTTCTTCCATATAAACAATGCAAATCATCGGACGAGACGAGTGAATCATTATATTGAGAAAATGGAAGATTAACGCAAATATTGGTATGGCAGTTTTCTTCGCATTTTCCTAGATTTAATTATAAACAAAATAGGCCGCAGGGAAATAATCTATTTTATCACTGCGTCCAAAATTGAAATATATCAGAAGTTCAGCTGTAGGGAGAAACTTCATCAGAGAAAAGACCATAAAAACACATACAAACACAACTGTTGCACTTCATTATTCGTGTCGAAATAAGTCGTTTTATAGCGTAATGACACAGCATGCTTGGTTACAAAGCATGCTTGGTTAAATATACTCGTAAAAGTCGTAATATGCCTGGCTTCATAATGTTACTCAAATAAACAATCACAGCGAAACCTCATTTGTACTTGAGCTTTATGCAGTTATGCATCACACTGAACATGAGAATACAATTTATACTTTATATCAACACTAATTAACATAAAATGTACCCCTTAAGGCTTAAACACTTTTTTATGATTCGCATATCAAAGATTAAAGTCAAGTAACAGCCATTTCCTCTATTACATATGTGAGGTAAATAACCTTTTTATAAAGGGTGAGTTTTAAATGTCCCCACCTTTAGTTTGAAAATGGAAATATTTGTTAAAACCCTGTAGGGAATATTTTTATAAAATTCTAAAGTTTGTTTTGACGTACTTTGTGCCACCCACCCCACCCAAAATCGGGGGGGCAAAATTGTGTAAATACAAACCGCTCCCTTGGGGCACCTCAAAAGAAAGGTAATTTGAATACAAATTCAACGACGCAAAGAAAGATTTTTATCTCGACTCGTTTTGTTGTTATACCAATTTAAAGATAACAAGAAATCAAGCTTAAAATGCTACATCTGGTAAAATGTTTGTCTTTGCGTCGTTAAATTTGTATTGAAATTGCCTTTTTTTGGAGTGCCACAAGGGGAGGGTTGTATTTAAAATTTGGGGCCTTCCACCCGGTTTTTGGATGGGGGTGGGTGACGCAAATTACTACAAAACAAACTTCAGGATCAATGAAAACATTTCCCAAAAGGGGCTTACGAATGTTTCCTTTTTCAACAGTTAAGGGGGGGATGTTAAACTCACCCTTATATATATAAACCATAACTTGTTATAAGGAACTAGATGGTAAACACCAACAACACATACAAGTACAACTGTGGCAATTCATTAGATGAGTCAGTATAACTCGTACTGCAGCAGAATGGCAAAGGAACAAGTCTGTTTGAATATACTAAAACAGGTCGTAATATACCTGGCTCTACACTGTTAACAAAACATAACGATCACAATGTAGGTGTTTTCATAGGTATTAAAAACAGTTTAGTGCAGATTGATACAGAATAATTTCACACCAAAACATGAGACGAATTTCTAGTAAAAACTAACAATAATTTATGTAGTAAATACAAACAAGCTTTTGCGATTTCAACATCAAACATGCGGAATCGACCGACAACCATTATCCCCATAATCTCTGTGAAGAAAATAACAGGTTGGAAAAGTAAGTTGGTAAATATCAACAATAACCTGTTGAAAGGGCTGGTGTAATAAACTGTAGTGTTGGTAGTGGGTGGGGGGATTGTGGGTGGTTGGGTGGGTAGGGGACGCAGTGCGCTCACTGCGGGGCCACCTCACCTCACCCCTCTCACACCCCTCACATCATCTGATATAACAATGCACCACGCCGCCCCACGCCCGTGCCTGCCTTGCCTTGCCGTCTTTGCGCCAAATTGGATTAGCCCCTGTCTGGCCCGCATTAGACGCATACTGAGCGCATCCCTCCCTGACCTGCGCTTGCCTCGGGGGCATGCAGCAGACCACCCGTACGTTCAACGTGACAAAAAGTCATCTTACAAAAATAATTGAATACAAATCATTTTTTGCAAACTTGTAACCGTTGCAAAACGGCAATTTATTTTACTATAGGTACACAATAGTCATGAGGTAAATGGCAATACTTTTAAAAGGGTCTGAAATTAAATGAAAATCGTCTTTATTGGTGGCGAAGTTAGGACTTTAAATTCCTCTCTTCCACTTAACCACAGTACAAAAATAATTTAAAATAATTACAATGTCATATATACAAACAATTTTAAATATATACTATACAAATAACTGAAATTAAAGAGCTACAAATACATTACGCACAATGATATTATTAATAAATTGGATAGTGTTTTAAAAAATCACTACAAAATGTATATACATGTTGTTTATCATGAAGAAAAAATTTACTCAAAGAAAACAAAAAAGCTAAAAAATTTATTCTTAGAAAATCTCTTTTAAACTCGCTCATTCAGACCGAAGGTTCGCCCCGACCATGGGCGCCGTCATACCAGACATCACCGCTTTTGAGACTCCTGCAAGAGCCAAGTCCTGACCTCCGCCCCAAAGCGAGCTCGCACCTCAATGTTCCTATCGGGAAGATCGTTCCACAATCTGCAAGCTGTAATGATGAATGCATTTCCAAAATGGTTGTTCCGTACAAAGGAATGGACAACAATAGATCACCTCTTCTAGTGTTATAGGTATCCTTTGTTGCGTCAAAAAATTAAATATGCAAACGCCCAATACGAACAGATGCAACAAATGATAACATATGAACTTTTCGCTATTTGAACTATGTAGTTCTATGTAAGTTCCCAGTCAACGCTAAATAATAGTGATTATCAAAGTTGTCCCTCCTCTTCGATACTTACAAAATATTCAATATTTGTACCTCTCGAAATGATACATTCATGAAAAATTCCAAATTCCAGGCTACAACATTTGTTTAAACTATAAAACAAAGCTCATAGCCATTCTTGGAGAAGTGTTTGTACAGTTCAACGATACAAAATATAAACATTTGTTTGAACAAGAGGTGTAAGAGTAAGTTACTTGTCAACCACCCTGTATACTTGCAGCTCGAGGCTACGTCACAGAATCTCGCTTGGCTGCATTTAACATGTGAGAGGCCCGTTGTTAAAGAAGTTCAAGAACAACGGACCTCTCCAGAAATAAGGTCAAGACCTCTCCATTCTCATCCCCTCTAAACTCACCCTTTACATTTTTAACTTGAAGTTTTCGTGCCGAATCTTTATCCTCTGCTTTTGTCTTGCTTCTAACAGTCTCACTTACTCGATATTTTAATCTGATATTTTTTAACTATAGCCCTTTCAGTTTTATAATCGAGCTGAAATATGCAATGAAATAATCCATATTCATTCGATTCAACCATGCAACCTATAAACGAATTTTCTCTCCATAGGAACGGTCATTTACATAATATAATTGCAAACAATGCTGAAAGTTCAACTAAAGAGAAATTCTGTTCATGGCTACTCCACTCTTAATATAAATAAACCCCATGACGTAGGATGTAAAACTTCTGACATTTCGTGATTGCGTTGAATTGGTTTTAAACGTGTGAATAGCCTTTTAATTTCCTCGTAACCAACTGTCCCTTAAAAAACTCGACAAACCCCAAAGGCTAGGGGAGGTGTCCACTGTCCCATCGAGAGAGAAATAATGTTATTTTCCTCCGAAATCAAAAAGAACTTCACATGATCAATCGACATTTGTTTCAAACGAATATATAGTAAAAATTTAACAAATAACATGAAAACGATGGCTCAATAATTGCCAAAAATATGTTTCAAATCAGCCTTTTCAATTATATTGATCAACCTCACAAACATGCAAACAAATCTTTTTTAAATTGCCAATGAATATGTCAAAGATTCTCAGAGTTGCAGAGGCAAATTCAAGAAACTTTTGACCAAAACCTAAAATCCTCATAGTTCACCTTAAAGTCAGCCACCTTTCTTTTCCTTGTGGAGTCCGACACATCATGGCTCTGCCCCTGTAACAGATAAGAAACTTGACGGATGTTAGACATTTATCAATTTAAAATCTCAAACGACACAATCCTGGACCCAAACAATGCACCGAGCACTTGTTTACACCACATATGGAACTTTTCCTACTTAAACTTAAAATTGATGAAATTAGGTTCATATTTGTTCAATAATAATGTACAGTTGCAGCGTAGATGAATACTTCTAGTCTATCACTCCCAAGAGCGAGCGAGACGCGATAATTTGCCGCCTCATCACCAGCTCTCGTCGTGCCAGGAGTTCCAGGCATGTCTGCAGCAGGTGTTGTTCACGGGCATAAATAAACACACTCGAACAAGTTGCGTATTTAGTTGTCGAGTATTTAGGTATAATTTTAAAGATAAAAATTAATATAGTGAAGGTTTGTGTATGCTGTTAATCGCAAGTTGTATTGGGAATGTAAATATTTGACCTTTTACGTTAAAACGTTGCTTCGCGTGGATTGCAGATGACATCCATAATCACAATAAGTCAATAGCGCAGGGAAAATCAGATTATCTTTTTATTTTCGCCACTTTCAATCCTGAAAGATTCCATGGCAGTTTTGACTTCTTTATGGAAGAATTCGCGTTAATATTCAAACGGAAAACTTACATGAGAAACTGTGTGAACAGAGTAAACCGTTTGCTTTTGATATTTCAATTTAAAGTTAAACAAAAATAGAATTAAAATAATTAAAAGAAAATAAGTATATTAGTTTTTAACACAATGATACTGAAATCATCTGCTTTACTTCTTCGTCCTGAAAGGTTTAAAAAGTAAAGTTCTATTACAAATACCCTTTACAACAGAATGTTCACTATGCCGTCCTTACATATGTGCTAGAATTCCTGATTTTCTTCTGCCATTGTCCAGCTAGGTGCCGTGGCGACGCTCGGATCAAGGGTCTGTAAGAGGCCAAAATACGCCGACATGTATCATCAGCATAAAACCAAAAAAAATTATTTACGAGGGTATAAAGTGATTTTTCGAAATTTTCCTAACGCAAGTTGTTAATTTGGCATTCAAAACACTGAACACAGAAAATTGAGCTTTTTTAGTCAATTTAAAGAAATAGTACTAGAGTCAATTAAATCTTCTAATTACAAGAAATATGAGTTGTTTTAGTTTAAAATATTTGCTTTGAAAGGTGAAATACGTACTGCGTAAACCTTTGCTAGTGCTAGTTTTGACAGTTAGGCCACATAAGTTGAATGAGGTGCGTAGTTTCACACTTGATATGTGTGAAGTGTCGTGCGATCCTTGTGCAGACGAATTTACGTTTTCCTTGTTCTGTTATTTCGTAAACCAATTCTGACAGTGAGTAGCCCATGCGGGACCTGCTTCTACCTACTAGTAGTAGTCCTGTTCACCGACTCCTGAGGAGTGGATGAATGAAAGTCTGTCTCTATGTACTCGGTATCACCATCACGTGACGTGTAAGCTTGTCCTTCACAGCTTCAACCAGTCTGTGAACATCGCCGTGACCGGTATATCCTGTTCCTGTTCAACACGCGGTTCCATAATAACATATACTGTACTGTACTCACCTCAGTGCATGAGCATCTGCAAACATTGCAACTGACTCCATTTCTTCGAGTATACACCTATTGCAATACTGGAACTGGTTGTGGCTTTGAAGCACCTTTACTTAGGACCATATGGATGTGCTTGAAAATAGAAGCTTTTATTTGTTGCTCAGGCTGGCCTTACGCTCCTCACTTGCGCGTGTGTTGTGAGGTCCTCCGCCCTTCGCTCAAGACGTCTTGGACTCACGCTCCTGCATGCACGAGCGGAAAATGTCGATGCAGAAGGCTGCGGTCCGTAAGACGCTGCAGATATAAATAGCGCTACTTAGGTTTAGGTTGGGTAAGGACTCTCAGACGAAAGTTCTATATATTCTACAGAGCGGTCTGGAGTTCTAGAAAGCAATTTTTACATGTTATTGAATTTGTAAAACTTGAAAAAACTTTAAAACGCGGTACAGTACTTTTAAAGCGTCATAAATCCCTAAATTATCACACACAATATGTGGTTCTGTACCGCTTTTAAAATTCTTTAACAAGCTACTCGTATAATACTCTAGAAAATATATCACTTGAAAGAGTATTAGGGCTGCGATCCCTACAACTTTGACGGGAAGCTCCCTAGTTTTGTCGTTCATTTATACGTTGCACATACATTTGAAAAGTAAACTTATTACGGGAAACAGTGGATTGGAAAACTAGAAACAAAGCAGGCTGTGAGAAACAATCGCATGACCTTGTGAAGGATAGAAATGTCGGTTATCACTACTTGTATCACAACACTGATATCTCGGCTGTGCAGTGCACTTCTCGCGACCTTGGCCACCTAACCTGCCGGAGCCGCGTACACTGCACACTGCACAACCATGGTTTCCTTCCTCATTCAAAATGTCCACACTCGTAGTTACACACTACATACACTTGTGAGCTTTTGGCAGAATTAGAACTCACAGCTGCAACTTACTCATCGTACAACGCAGGCGATCAGAATCTCGATCTATAGTGGCGAAGAATTGGCCGTTATAAAAATTATATTGTTGTTATGTAGCAAATAAGCTATTAACATTAAAATTTAGTACAATTATAGTAATTAACTTTAAAATTTTTATGGGCAGCTACTTCCTAAGTTCTGCATACTAATATACAGGGTCATCGAAAAAGGTGTACGGTATTTGAAAGTGAAATAAAAATTTTAATATAATTGGTAAAATGTTGATTTTTACATCAAAAGACACAGCAAATCTTAAACTTTTCTTATGTCATTTAAAAAGTTTCAATGTGAGCTCCCCCCGTTGCACGGCAGACATCTAGCCGATAGTCAACATCCCACCAGGTGTTTTGGAGCATTTCAGGAGTCACCGTTGAAATGGCTACGTTGATTCCCTCTTCTTATCTGTTGCCTCAAGTTGAAGAAATTGAAACGGAAAAGGGCATCAATGTCATTTTCCAGCAGGATGGAGCTCTATGTCACTACAGTCTAATCGTCCAAGAAGCTCTCAACAACAGATTTCCTGATCGTTGGATTGGGAGGAATGGTCCTGTTTTGTGGCCACCTAGGAGTCCTGATTTGATACCTTTAAATTTCTTCTTTTGGGGTTAAAAAAAGCTTAGTTTATTCTGGGAAAATACGTGATCTAACTCATCTACAGCACCTGAGAAGAAGAATCAACGTAGCCATTTCAACGGTGACTCCTGAAATTCTCCAAAACACATTGGCTAGATGTCTGTCGTGCAACTGGGGGAGCTCAAATTGAAACTTTTTAAATCACATAAAAAAAGATTTGCTGTGTCTTTTGATGTAAAAATCAACATTCTACCCATTATATACAAAATTTTATTTCACTTTCAAATCCCGTACACCTTTTTCGATGACCCTGTATTATCACAATAATCCAAAAATGTTGCATTTTACCAATGGAGTGTGCGTTTTCCAGAAGATTGTAATACGAATCCACTAAAAGCTACGTTTATTAAAAGCCGTCAATAGATTACCGCAAATACGAGAAAAATGTGGTGTGACGCTTTAGTTGTAGAGGTGTTAGCAAAACATGCGTAAACTTGGTTTCGCACCACAAGTTCCCTCGAATCTACGTTGTTTATTACCGGATTTAGACAAAACTGGTATCAATGGGGGTATACAATGGAATTTTTTAAAACAAGTTTAAACATGTTTAATGGTTACCATTTTGAACCTAGCCGTTGGAACCTTATGAGTTTTTCTCTTATTGTGTTTTATTGGTAAAAAGATGAAGGCATGACAAGTTACAAGTTTCATACGTCATGTAATCTGTGAATTAAACGAAAAACAAAACCATGGCAGCTGTAGAACTAACGAAGGGGCTTTGGACTTTATAAATATGAGGTTCTGTCTTCGCCTAGGAACAACACCTTAAAATACCCCAAGGTATTTGAGAGTTATTTTATACTACCTGTTATAAAACAAAACCTTTTACTGTGACAACGTGCTTATGCTGTCGTGCATGAAGAAATAGACCCAGGTACACCAACTATTTTACGAATGTGCCAATGTACTCATTCTGTTCTATTACAGAACACTAATAGTCCTTATCAATTTCTATTTTTATATTTAAAGTTGAAACATCCAACCGTGCTATGCTAATTGGATCCAAAATGCAAATCCGAGGTGAAGTTGTGGTCGGTAAAGAGGGAAGTTCGCGCGCAAATGAACTTGTGTTTCAAACTTTCCATTATGGATCCCCGGGGTTCCGGTGAATCCCAAACCCCTAAACAAATTAGAGCTTGTTTGTTACAATAATTCATCGCACAGCCTCGCTACTCTCTACAGCCTCTTCACTCTAGAGACTTCCTCTTTACCCAGCCATTGCCGAGTGTTCCTAGACGTTGCCATGTTTGTCAATTATCATAATTATGGCTTCATTATGTGTATGTTTTGTTATCGAATTTCCTTTGGAAAGATGAGATATTCATGCCGTCAGCATGGTAAGATCCAGGCCGGGGACCGATCTTGACTCCCAGAAAACGTTTGAGAATTGTTTCAACACTTTATATATATAGCCTATCTATATAAGTGTATCATCTCTACAAGGCCTAAGCTTTTATTGTTCTATTGTAATGAGTGTTATAGGCTTTTTGCTCCTCTCACAGTTTCGTCTCAGCCTTCGGCCTCATCTTTTCGTGGGCTATCACGGGCTTCGGCCTTAAGACTTCAACTTGTTCTATTACGACGAGTGTTACGAGGCTGTGAGCTTTTCGTGGCCTATCACGGGAGTTACAAGGCAGTGATCTGCGCTCAAAGTCGCTTTGATATCGGCAGTCACACTTATGGGGATTCTTTTACTGGCAAAGTTAACTCCATATGATAAAAGAAAAATAATTCTAAATTTCAAAATGGACTACCTGAATCCATTGTTTCAAAGGAATCACCTTTTGGCTGCGTATTTTGAAACGGCAATGTATTTTCACGAGGTATTTTATATATCAATGTATAACAATTTCATAATTTGCTGCCCATCTATAGATATCTTTGATTTTAGATCATTAAAACCACTTGGTGAAAATCCAAATTGCCTATTGAAACTCGATCAAAATATTTACAAAAAAACATTTGTCACATTTTGTGAGGTTTTGCACTTATTTACAATATACATATAGCTATATAAAAACGGAAAAATGTTCAGTCTAGCTAAATCTTAGTCATGCTTAAACTTTATTAAAAATGCGATAGTACAAAATATAAAATAAAATAACTACTTTATGAAGAGTCGTTTATACTCTTTTCGAAATTGTCTCTGAAGCACCACTACATATATTAGTCATATCTAAACCACTATCTAGTACATCCCAAATTTGGTTGTTTCAAAAGACTTCATCTAAAGGAAGCTTTCACTGCTTGCCTTAGAGAAAAAATTAATCTATTTGGGGTAAGACCATTTACGTGTAGCTATTAATTTCTGAAAAATATAATTTGTTAAATTAAAAGTATATCAATTTATGTACCTAGCCAGTTTTGCCAAAACAAATTTTGAAACGTGTTACGTACCTAAGGATACCAAAGAGAAGCCCTCATATACTGACCCAAATGATCCACCAACTTACAAAATTTTTACGATTATTTTTTTTATTTTAGCCTAAAAAAGCTTTATCATCTCTACAAGGCCTAAGCTTTTGTTCTAAAAAATTGTTCTATTAAAGAGTGTTATAGGCTTTTTCTCCTATAATATTTTTTCGTATTCGGCTCAGCCTTCGCCCTCATCTTTTAGTGGGCTATCACGTTTAAAACCATTTTCTTGTAATTCGAGAAGCGACTTTTCGCAATATTTATCAAACTAAGAGCTTCGCTTCGGCCTTCGGCCTCACTTTGATATATAGGATAAAGATGTGAATTTAATTTTATTTCATTTGTGTGAAATGTACTCTCCATTGTTATTAGCAAAATCACCTTTTGGCCGCCATTTTGATACGGCAATGTATTTTCATAATATTTTTTATATAAACTTTCTAAAAGACATTAAAACCACTTCTTTGTAAACCTCGATATATTTAAAGAAACAATTCATTTTGTAACAAAATCGGATGTATTTCGACCTAATACACATATATACATACAGTACTACCTAAAAAACTACAGACCCAAAATACTTAAACATACTACCTAGGTACCCTAACGTTACGTTGTTTTTTTTTTTGTATATACACTAGTAAAAACAATGCATGGCTGTGGGGTCGTTTAAAAATAGAGGCAAAAAACTGAGTGTTCGCTTTAACAGCTGAATAAATAGTCCGATTAAAATAAAATTTGAAATTAGTTTTCCTTTATGATGAGTATAAAGACTTGCAATAAAAGAACATGTTAAACTGAGGCTGGAGGCTGAAGCTTGGCTGTGAGTGGAGCGATCATACACGAGACCACGCTGAGGGCGAACGCTGAAACAAGGAACCAGAGTTACAATTAGCGGATTACGGTAGCAAACTAATTGTAAAGGGAATCCTCTTCAGTCACGCCAGCGGCGCTTTAGCGCTTAGCAACGAGACAGCTCGGTTTAATAATTGCTTTTTATAAATTGCGGTTTAATATGTGCGCACCAAATTCAATGTGTAAAAGGCCATCATAAGCGAACAGTTGTGTGTGAACAATGTCAGTTTTTATCCCCCTTCCCCTCCGTCACTGATAAATGTAATAAGTCAAGTCAGTGTTTTGACCAAGACACGAAATCGATACTCGAGCATTGTTCGATTTAATGGAATATATTATTAGTGTAATGTATTAGGTTCCACCGAGTCAGGTGATTGATACTCGATAGTCGACCTTGAATGCCAGACACCAGTCAACAATGAAACACAAACCTGCATCGTAGGACCTATACACCTTGTACAGTATTTAGTATAGGCTAACTTTTCCCTGAATAGGCCGACTATAAGTATAAATGTAGTAGACCTAAATAAATAATTTAACTATAAAATTCTATACGCATTTGCGGAATGGAAATATAACATCGAGTCTTGTTAATTAAGTATTTTTATCGAATTTCCTTTGGAAAAATGAGATATTCATGCCGTCAGCATGGTAGGATCCAGACCCAGGACCAAAAAATGCACCAATCTTGACCCCAGAACACGTTTTGAGCATTTTTTCAAAACTTTACCAGCAAAATTGGGCTACCGGAAGTATCTTTTTTGGCGGGGGACTTTTCACCAAAAAAGGTTTAGTTATCTAAAAACAGTAAAACTCATCCGATTGTGATGAAATTGAAAATAAATATGTATTTCGTTTAGTTAATCAATTTAGTAAAATTTATAAAAATCCGTCTGTTTCAAAATTGCGGCCAAAATGTGATTTTTCGCTATAACATAAGAATGAGTGGTCCGGTTTTATTGAAATTTAAAATGTGATTTCCTTTCATGACATGTATAACTTCCAATAAAAACCCCCGTAAATCTGAGGCCGAAGACCGAGCGAACAGCCTCGTAACGCTCGTGATCATACAAGAGGCAAAGCTCAGGCTAAGGGCCGAAGCGAGGCTGTGAGCGTAGCGAACAGCCCCGTAATTACTTACTTGTAATACTTGTAGGCTGCATCGGAGACTGGTTTCCCAGCATAGATGGCGTCAATTTAGCATGGCTCTGATCTCTTAACCTAAGTAAGTCTTGCGGCCTCTTCAAAAACTCTTTGAAATTGTAGACAGGATTCTCAAGAAGCCACTAGTGGCTAAAAGCACTATCACTTTTCCCTTGAAGCTTACAGACAGGGCGTTGAAAAATCTCATTCCCGTATACGGGAAACTGTTTTGTACTTTTGATATCCTTGGCATGGAATATCAATATCTTCGGCGTGCCTCGTATTGTAGTTGTGACTGGCTGAGCGGAGGGTATAGTTGTAAATATTTTCTTGTATAAGTGACGGCTTTAAAAATGTATAGATTAACCACAGTAAGGAGTTTCCATTGGATAAACAATGGCTTACAGTGATCATTGTTAGAGGTACATAATTCTCACTATATTTTTTTTGAATGATGAGCAGCTGGTCAACTGAGCTTGCATGGCTAGTCCCAGAGAAGGACTCCATATTCAAGATGTGAGTGGAAGAAGGCAAAATCAGCCACTCTCAGGTAGAAGTTCGGGAAATACAGTGTTAGCTTCCTCATGAGAAAACATATTCTTGACAGTGTTGTACCAACAGCCCTGACATGGGTTTCCCACTGTAACTTAGGAACAATTTGGAAGCCAAACAGCTTTATCGTCTCATTTTCAGGATGTATATCATTAAGAGTAAATAACATGGTTTGTGTCTTTGCTTCATTTAAGGCCAGCTTAATTAACACTTGTCGAAACATAACATAGAAATCTGAGGCCGACGGCTGAAGCGAGGCTGTGAGCGTAGCGAATTAGAGTAACAAATTGCAAAGGGAATTTGATTCTCTCATGTCAGTGGCGCTTTAGCGCTTAGATGCGTATCACCTGGTTTATTATTTGACAAATGCAGAATTTTGAATGTTTTCATTAAACGTTTTATTGTGGAAAATATTGTATACCGGTAACATATTAAACGGTCTAATACGAGTATTTTTTGGTTTATTAGTTTCAAATGTAAAATAATTATTGTGGATTTTCTTTGACAAATTTTATTGATTTAAAATATATATATGCCTAATACGGTTAATAACTTATGTTCATAAAATATTTCTTCACAAAATTCTCTAGCTTTTAGTTTAACAATGGTTGTTAAAATTGCTGCTTTTTGTCGAATGAAAGCCGTATACACACAAGTACGTTACTTCTTTATTGAAGTTATTATAATTTTAATTATTTTAATACATACATTAAAGACAGCATCAAACTTTCGAGAAGCTGGCAACCAGTCCTGAAGAAGACTTTTCGATAGTGTCGCAGCCAATCAGAACATCGACAGTTGGCATCCCTGCTCAAATGGACGGTTGGCAGCCCTGAGACCAATACGATAGCAGACAGCAAGTATCTCAGCTTCAGCAGCGGAATATTTCAAGCAAATCATAATGATGTTTTGACGTGGTGTGAACCGGAAGAACTAGATTATAGTACTTCAAAGGAGTTTGTTTTAAGCTAGCCCTATAGTGTGGAACACAAACTCTCATGTTTACAAAATATAATGGTAAAGGTACAAAATGTTTGAAGACACAAAAGAATATAATAAAAAGCCAATATGGTGGAGTCTCTAGGTCAAATTGCAAAAAACAGTATCAGATGCAGTCACCTAAAACAAATTCAAAACAAGGTAATTTCAGAATTACAGAGAAAATAAAATCCTTTTGCTTACTGTATTAGCGATAAGCACATTGGTAGATTGCTCACTGAGGTAGACTCAGACACAGGAAGTGGCTGCAGTCACTGATGACTGATGATGTATTCATAACCAAGACAAAGCTGTAGCAAGCCAAGTGATTGCTATGCCTGTCAGTGTCACTCCCATCCCATCCCATCCCATCGACTCTCCATCACAACACCATTTACAACACCGAATACACGAGAACAGTAGTTGTTTGACTGGGACTCGTGGCGTGGTCCTGTAATCCAGCTTCATGAAGGTCAGGTTTTGAGGATGATATAGGTCTAAAGCGGCTCAGATGGTCTCAGTGATCATCTGATGATACCCGCATCAACTCCCACCATCGTTTAGACATATCAGATCATCACCTGCGTGGTTCGGAAGTCACGTTAAGCCGTTGGTCCTTGTATTTCCATTGGTCAAAATCAATTAATGACCCATTCTAAGGAAGAGTCGGCCTTAGTTTGTAACAAGACTACACCTCATAACTCATTACTACCACTCATCACACTCATCCTTCACCACATATTTGCCTTAAAATACCCTCATGAGAGTGGTCGGCATCTGAAATAGTGATTTAGTGATTCATTTTCACAGCATACAATCAACAACAACAATTAAATTCTACCACTTTTTTAAATAGCGCTATAGAGAAAGATAATTTTGAATAAAATCTCCCGCTTTCAAATCGGTAGCTGTAAAGGCTTTGACGAATGACGCGTCACTGCTAAACGACAGGCAATTGAATAGAATAATATAAACCTTATGTATTAAAATATTTAATTTTCCCAGCTGTAGGACCTTGTGTTATTACAAGTTACCTTTTTGGCACCTGTAGATCCTATTGATGTTCTTTCTTAGATGTACATTTCGGGACTGGGGTGTCCCATCATCAGTGTCCTCTCTCTTCCTATACACTAATGTTCATTATATTGGTAGTGTGTAAGAAGAGAGAAGAAACACTGATGATGGGACACCCCAGTACCGAAATGTACATCTAAGAAAAAACATCAGTAGGATCTACAGGCGCCAAAAAAGTAACTAGTAAATAGTAATAAAACTTATATAAATCACAACGGTTCATGTAAACATAGCCGACACGTAGCCACAAGCGCAACGGTGAATCTAAGCGAATTTCCAATAAAACAGAACAAGTTTTCATTTATCTATTTTAAATTAGACGAAATTCCTTTATTCACTATCCCCGCAGTCACCCCAAATGATAATTATTAAAGATATTGTCCATAATGGGTATGCCAATAATAGAGGCAAAACGTCTTGTTTAGATTCCTATCCATATCATAAAAATTTCGTACCTGTAAATTAATTCGACAATTTTACAACAAAAACTGTTTAATTACTAAATAATCTATGGAAACTTAAATGTTTTAAATGCCACTCGCCCAAACCGGCATCACAAAATTTTGTAGAATGCCTATTTTAGGATATTTTATTACAAGCACAATGATACCACGTCTGTCAAAGTCCGTTCTTAAACAACGGAGATATGTGGGAAACTGTGGCGCGAAACGTGGTTTACATGACTGAATATTGTTTAGATGGATGATTCTGAAACATGTTCTCCGTATATCTCCGTTTTTACACACGGATTTGAATAAATGTGTTTGTCATCAAATCCACTAAACAAACGTAAGCTTGCATAATTTCTGTGAAATGCCATACGTCCTTGAGATATAGCAATTTAAAATATAAAACGGCCGCATCCCGAAACCACTTATGCTTCCCTTAGTCTGAAACCGCCTCGTAACACTCGTGATCATATACAAGAGGCAAACGTCCGTAATAACAGAGAACGAAAATCTGAGGCCAAAGGCCGAAGCGTGGCTGTGAACGTAGCGAATTGGAGTACAAATTGGACAGGAAATTCACTTCACTTACGCCAGCGGCGCTTTAGCGTTCAGTTGCGTTTTGGCCTGTTTTTTAACCGACTTCATTTATATATACTTTTTTGCGGAACTATTGGAATAATTTTGGTGTGCAAATGTGAATTAAATGGGAATTTTTAAGACCATTACTCCAAAATCGACTTCCGATTTTAGATCCGTCATTCCATTTCTTTTAGAATCCAAACACCACAATAAAAATTGTCTCATTTCCTCTATTTTGAGGACACCACACCAAAGACTTCCTGTATAATTTAATATGGTTTAGCCTTTTCAACAAACTAGTCTGTTATCAAACACAGTTTTTCGAAAAAGTAAATTTCTAAATTGGCAACGTTTATAACGGTCAATAAAGACAAAAATCATAAAACATTACTTTTTTAAATTTGGTTTTGGAGCCCCGTACTTTTTAACGAATTTTTAAAGGTTTGAACATTTGTGTTACTCTTATGTTATAACCATGTTGATTTATTTATTTTCCAACCGCAATACACCAATTTACAAAAATACAAGTTTGAAAACTAACACAGTAGATGTTTGTGCTTAAACTAAGTTCACATAATAAATAATGAATGATTACATAGTTGATATAACATGCAATTGGTTTAACAAATGACTTAACGATGTTGAACTAATAATAATTGAAACTGAATACAATGACACATTCGTGATTTAATTTTTTGTTTTGTTTAAGAATACAATAATCACTAATTATTATTTAAAAAGAAATGTTTTTTCTCATGTTATTGTGTTAAATTTAATACTACATTTATTATCTGTATACTAGGTTTAAAGGATTAAATTAGTTTAAAATTCCATTCTATGTTTACCATTAATTTTATAAATTATGAATATAAAGATATTTTTGACTTTACTTGGAAGGGAATTGAGGCTTACTAGGACACACTACACCCTATAATTTGTCGCTAACCTTTGAATAAGGTGTTATGTTTTCATTCAGTTCAAATTAGTGTGCTTAAAAATACTGGTATAAAACCTATAGACGTAATTTTCATTTCAATTCTTTGTTAACAAAATTACGAGGGGTCCCCTAAGCCCTTTGGCTACGTTATACGTAGCTGCAACGCGCGGGAATTTCAAATTCACACAGTTCGCGCGCGCACTGCGCAATGCCTCGCTGGATCGCGGCAACTTGAAGGTTATGTTTAAATGAATTATAATGTTTATTAAGTCAATGATATTGACAGAGCCATTGGAATAGTTAGACTATACGTTGTGAAATTATACGATACTAGAATACAAATCCGACTGACCTAAAAAATAATAATTGCCGAGAAAAACTTGATATTTAGCCTTCATGAAAATCTATTTCTAGTGTAAAATAAGAAAGTTATTGTTAGTACAGTACAAACGAATAGAAAGTTTATTTGCGAAGTCCAGTATAAACTCGAAACACATAAAAAATAAAATAGTTTAGCTTTCGTTTTCAAAATAACATTTTGAGGTATACCGGTCAATGCAAAGCTTTTGCACAGACGCGACTTCTACTGTTCACGCCATAGCTTGACGCATTGCAGGTGCGTATTGGCCAATCAGAAGCGAGCTTACTCTGCTTGTAGGAGCCTACAAGGAAGTCTTGTAAACAAGACCGCACCCAGCAACTATAAAGCTCATAGCCTTGCATTTAGACAACGTTATCCACATTCAGAGTCTGGATAAGACTGTTGTGTAGTTTCCTTTGGTGAACAATTAAACAGTGCTCAGAAAAAGTGGTGTTTATTATTTTACTTTGAGTTTGTGTTGTGAACTAGTTTTTTATCGCGCATCTGTCTCGCGGAGGAATACATAACACTGACGTCATCATCAGCTCGAGCTCGAGTCGACTATTCAAAGTATTCTGGGTAGCCGGTGCAGTGTGGCGTTTTAGTTTTACCGGCCGTGTTTATTAGTCTTTAGTGCTTTATAATGGTAAGTTTCAGTGTTTTATATTACTCAAATATATTTTAAGTAGCTTTCCTTTAACATGCTCTTTTGTTAGAAAAGTTAAGGATTGCGGAGATACCAGTGGATATTTTTAGGGCATGAGTAAGAGTCGTAGGAACGTCCATTATGTAGTTGGCATACATTCTTGTTCAGTAAAAATTAGGTAACTCCAATACAGATCTAAGGTCTATGGAAACTGAATTGTATTGTACATTACACCTAGATTATTTAATTTCGAAAAAATAATCCATGTTCGAAAACTAACGAAAAGACTGAGGCCTTGTTTTCGTTGAAGATAGCGATACTTTATTTTTATTGAGAACTAAATTTAGTTTTTGTGGTCAAGTTGTGTACCAAGGTAGAAGACCTTTTGACCATTTGTTCAAAATTTTCCTTGTTCTTAAAAAAATAGTTACTTTCGTGTTTATTGCACCAAACCCAGTACCAGCCAACACTAGGATCACTTACAATAACTTGGGCAGACTAGTCCATGTCAGAGCCTAACTAAGTTTAGAGAGTAACTTAACATCATTATTTTTTTAGACTGCATGTTAGTAATAGCTTATAATATGACGTTTAGGTTTTCATTAGTCTCAAGCTATGCCAACTAGTGAACTTGAAAGGATACATATATAGTGAATTAATGACAAAATGAACATGAATGTGGCATGATAGCTTATTATCTAGGCCAAGCTAGGTCTCTATCTAATTAGTGACCTATGGACAGACTTGAAACCCTTAGGTGTTAAAAACACATTTGCGCAGACAGGCTAACAATTCAACTGACATATTGATTCTTAAGTTGTAAGCCGACTTTAACATTTAGACTTTTTTGTTCTGAGACTTTGTTTGATTCTTAGCACTTTTGCTCAAATTATCTAGGCTCAAAGGATGAGTGCTACTCTTCTTCACATTCCTTTTGTGCAATTAATTGTATCAATTAATATTAAATATGGTTAACTATTAAACTTTTATACAAATTTAAAAAAATTAAAAATGTTGAGAAATAATTTAAAACAAGTAAATTAGAGTCACTCTAATCTGAACTAGCTAATCGGCTAGTTTATCCATTGGAAAAGTACTTGGGTCGTCTAGTTTACTCTAAATGTGTACACAAGTAGCAATGTGTACATATAAGTAACAAAAATAACACAAGCCTCTGCAAAAGATATTAAGCCACTGCATTGTTGTAAGGTTATCACCTGCAATGTGCCTTAGTTACACTGGCCATTGGAATTTGGCAGTGTTTAACTTAGTGATGCATGCCACCGCCCCGCCCGGCAACGGGTGTCAGCGGACACTAGTGAATATTAGTAGAGATGCGTACATGAGTAAATTTAACAAATGAAGTGCTAAACAAGGACTGAGCTGTGTAGCGTTTCTATCCTCTTAGCCTTCAATTAAGATAAAATACTGTATGTTTAGATTAACGTTTAGCTTTTCAAAAGCATATATTAGAACTTCATTCAGCTTATTTACTTGAAACATTGAAGGATTTTGTTCCAACTTTCCAACAATGGTCATTGACATATTTTATACAATGTATTGACAATCGTCAAAAGTAGTCGCTATAGTCGCCTAAACTCAATGCTACCCCGTTTCAACTAGGTTAAATAACTTGGGCATTGCTTAAAAAATAGCTATGCAAGTTTGAAAAGATCTTAGGGGATACTAAGTAAGCCTGTTTAGTGTTTTTCTTTTATAAAAAATCTAATTCATGCATTGAGTGGGTTGAATTTTATTTTAACTTCCTGTTTTAATTTATTTTTTGCTGGTTGCCTAGTTTTTCCATACCTTAGTTCATACTATTACCATCCCTCTGGAACCTGTTTCTTACTGGATCCATATAGTATTTGGGATTACCGTAGGCAAACAATTGAACTGCAATGATGTTTCTGATTAGGAGGGGAGTGGCAGCACTCAAAAAAGTGCTGTAATAGGATTTCTGGAGTCTCTCCTTACCCTTTCCTCCCGTCGCTTGTATCAATGTGATCAAATCTCATTGTATTTTTACTCACTGAGCAAATTGTATGCAATAGATCTCGTTAACATAAATGCACAGAAACAAAAAATATCATAATACTTCAAAATTAAACATGACATTTGAAACGTTAAACAATTGAATTTTGTTTGTATTAGCAGAGTAATTTCCTCAATTCATCAAATGTAATTTTTACCAACCAGTCAGTTATCACAGGCTTAAATATTCTATAGGCTCTAACATGATGAGATTTTGGCAATTTGTTTAATATTCTTCTTCCCACACTTTCAAAAGGCAAAGCAACTTTACTATGGCTAGTAGTTTTGTCTGCAGATAAGGCTTGAACCACGAACACCGTGTGAACTTGTCCACATTGTGTTACTTGTGTTAAGAACAGGACATTAGTCATTTATCAAACTTCTCAACATACCAAACTAAATGAAAGTGACAAAGGCCGCTTTCAGACGTTACGACTTTTCGCCGCCAGATACGGCATGGCGCGAGTGAGTTTGATTACATGGCAAAAAGTTGTAATGTCTCAAAGCTGCCTAAATTATTACGTAATCAGCCCCTAATGCCGAAGACGGAGAATGCAACCTTGTCTCTAAGAGTTAATGGCTTGATGTCAAGAGCTACTTTTCTAATCAGAAAATGCCACAACTTTTTAATTTCATCTTTAAAATTAATGAAAAACCAGATTTTGAAAGCATTAAAAATAAATTTAATCCTGGAGACTTAAAATGTTCAATTGAATATAATAACATGTGTATTAGGTAGGTTGTTATAGCCTGTATTAGAAATGGTTTCTCTGAAAAAATTGTGTTCCCCTTGGTAGTAGAATCGTCGGTTCTTTACTGAGTCGAAAAGAAAAAAATTAAATAATTGAAAATGAAATAAAAATGGAAATTACCATTTTGAGTGTAGGTATACTATGATTACCAAAGTTGTAGAGTTGAACAAAGTGTGATTGGTTCCTGCTGAAAAATAAGAATTGTTCTGTTTATTGGTGCTAATATTACTAGTATGTAACCTACTTATCATGGTTGAGTCTTATTAACTCTCACAAAATCTTGAGGATGGTGCATCAATAGGCACATGTACTTGTTGTTTAGACATACCTAACTTCATAAAAGTAATCAATTTTTAATTATAAACTGATCTCTTTACCGAGCTTTTTTAAAAAGGCTCTAGACTTAAAACTATAATCAAATTAAATCTTTACTAATCTATTAATCTATAATGCAAATTATGTTGTTTTAAAATGTCAGTTATGCTAGCTGCTGTCTGCAGCCCCACTTGCCAAACTTTACCACTAGACAACCTAAAGACACTTAAAAATTCTTCTAAAAACATAATAAGGAGAAAGAGCAAGCCCTAACTACCAGAAAATGTAGCTAGTTACTTTCATCCTAGTCGTAAGTGAAATTTAGAACCGCTTTTTAATTATAGTAAGAAGGTAACCTCAAACTTAGCGCTAGGCTACAATCGTGCTTAACACTATAATGTTTGGCGCATCCTGCTGCAGCAGCACTTATGTTATTTTTGAATATTTTAGTGCCAAAAGCTGAGGAAGGAATGAGCGTTAATAATCGTGCTGACGCTAATAGTTTTATGAACTAGTGCAGCTACTTCTTAAAGCAAAATATAGGTAGCATGCTACTACCCCAATAGAGCTCATGTTGCACTGAGCTACTCCTCCCTCATAATTTAAACCTTTTCGTGAAAATGAGCTTTGATATTCTTTCGGTGTGTTGACATAAGTGGTGGGATCTGGTTAAATTCAAACATGATTTATGGTGCTACAAATCTTTCAACAATATTTAGTACATTTGGGATAGTTCTGGTGTAAGGAATTAAGTATAAATCAATTTCAAGCTGATGAAAAAACTAGTTAAAACTTCTAAATGTTTAAAATTAATTTTGCCGGTGTTGTTACATTTTTAACATGTAAATAGTAAGACTTTTCTACCTGTTTATTGTGTTTAAAACTACAGAACATTTTGAGTGGTATAAAAACTCATCTCGTTATCAAGTGAACCTAAGCCTAAATCATATCATAAGTATAGGTTGATTGTGTTGTTTCTGTCGTAAATGGTATGTTGTTTCTGTAGTTTTAAGAATTATTGGAATATGATTTAGGCTAAGGTTCACTTGATAACAAGAGGAGTTTTCATACCTCTCGAAACATTGTGTAGTTTCAAACACAATAACGGGTAGAAAAGTTCACCTATTTCAATGTTAATTATTAAAACTACTACATTCTAGACAGGAACTTATTTTACTAATGTCTGAAATTAACATTTTAAACAAAACACAGTCCTCTTCACATATTTGGCAGTCTGAGAGTGCAGGTGTGTCGGCTGGTTTCATATGTCATCTTGCTTTTAACACACATCCACTCATCTGTCCTTTTTAATAATCCAGCATGGTATGATCATTCCAATATAAGGCTGGTTTAATATAATCTTTTTGTATATATATCTCCCATATTGTTTTGTTGCTAATCTTTTTCAGAGAAGTAAACATGTTTGTTCTAAAGTTGTCTTTTTTTTTAGGCTGATCAATTGACTGAGGAGCAAATCGCTGAGTTCAAGGAGGCGTTCTCCCTTTTCGACAAGGATGGTGATGGCACAATCACAACCAAGGAATTAGGAACAGTCATGAGGTCGCTGGGTCAAAACCCAACAGAAGCTGAACTACAAGACATGATCAACGAAGTGGATGCTGATGGTTTGTATTTTCTTAATTTTGTTTTAATAGTTTTATAACAACGAAAGAGCCAAAACACAAAGTGTTAGGGGACATTGTGACATTGGCATTAAGCTGAAGTAGAAAGATTGATCCCAATTCTGGCTACCTTGCAAGAGTCAAATTCACACAGGCCGGTAAGACATTTGGTGAGGTAGTGAAATCTACTGCCGCGAGCTTAAATGTAGAACTTTAAACTGAATAGTTTAGAGGGAAAAATCAGCTCTCTTGTCAGTATCTTCCTGCGTAAACTTGAGAATTAAGTAAGCCAAACACTTTACTGAAGCTCTGGACTTCAAGAATTGAATGGAGAACCTTAGACGATTGAGCGTTGTCATGTTAGTAGTAGCCTCCTGAGCTAGTTCAGAAGTGATTGCTTTTTCCCGTCCTGCTCTCTCAACCCTCTCTGCCATTGACGTCACTTCGCTCTTCTCTTTTCACTCCTGTTTGCTTATTTATCTTAATTATAAAAACATTCTGTCCTCTAATGTTCAGGATCTTTCTACTTCAGAACATAAAATCATCATTATATATACTTTTGAACATTGCTTGGGTTGATTTTAATAAAATACTTTCTTATAAAATATACTAGCTGTTTACCTGTGCTTTGCCACAGATTTACCTTTCTTGTGTAGGCATAGTATATGGGTTGTAGCAGCATACTTCCAGATCCAAACACTGTTCCAAGGGGTGTTTTCTCCTCAGGAGTAAATGTTTTACGCACCATAGGGACTCCGTATCAAACTTCCCGTAGCTCCCCATGTGTGAGACTCCCTTTTCTTCAGACCTCATAGTGACGGCATCTGTTTTGGTCAAGGTTTACCCTCTAAAAACTCCTGCGCTTCTCTCCTACTGAACTGGAATCACCAATATGGCATTATTTCAGCCCAGAGGGGTGTTCCAAGGGTTGGTGTGGATTTTGTTGCTGGCCCCGGCATGTATTTTGGCAGAGTATCAAAAATAAGCGCAATCTTTTTATTCTCTTGTGGCCTTAAGTACTTTGTATTACATAGCTAAAGTATGCTTAAGAAATAGCGTCAATAAGTGAGCACTGAGTTTGTGACACCGCTACCCTTGGTAATGTGTCATGAAGTAAGACATTAGCTATTAACTACCATTAAATACTGGGAATTGTAGAGTTTATTGCTAGAAAACCAAAGTATATGTTTACAAGAAGTTGCCAGTTTTCTAGGTACTGCAGTAACTTGTAGATAAGTTCAACCTGTTGTTTTTACTTGCTATTAACTTTAGTCTAAAAAGGTAGTTAGTACAATGTCTTCATTATATAGTCTTTATGTTAACCTGGGTGCGTTTGTAAAGCTAATTTAGCTAATGTTGGTCTTTCTGTTCAGGTAATGGAACAATCGACTTTCCTGAGTTCCTCACGATGATGGCGAGGAAAATGAAGGACACAGACAGTGAAGAAGAAATCCGAGAAGCTTTCCGAGTGTTTGATAAAGACGGTAATGGTTTTATCAGTGCGGCTGAGTTAAGGCACGTTATGACCAACCTCGGTGAAAAACTGACAGACGAAGAAGTGGATGAAATGATCAGAGAAGCAGATATTGATGGAGATGGCCAAGTAAATTATGAAGGTAAATACAAACTATTGTTCTCCATAGCTTGTTAATTAAAAACACTTTTAAGAAATTTCTTCGTTTACTTACTAAGAAGAACTACTAAGGAATAAATCTATCTACTTTGAAGTAAATTTTGCAGTCTAGAGCTATTAACGTATTCTGGTGTTGTGACTTAAGAGGCAGTCGTAAAGCGACTGTGGGTCCAACTCTGGGTAGCACTTATAATAGTGGAGTAAAATCTGCAAATTGCTCTTTTAGTTAGTTAATGTAATAAAATATGGAAATTTGTCTTTAGAAGCAAAGATGAACTAAGGTTGTTTGTTGCATAATACATATAATTAAGTTTGTAGTATAAACAATGATTCAATAGATAGGGAACTCGCTTCATCGGATGTATTGAATCGATATGTTACAAGATTTTGCGATTCCTAGTTAAAACACACCCAGAATCTCTGACTTTATGGACATTTGAGCAAAACCTTTACCCTAGACTAAAATAGCAAAGACTGTTTTTAGAGTCTGTAGACAACTATAGAGGAATACATCTGAGTATTTTACTATATTTAATTTGTGGCCTTCACTTACAAAACCAATTAATTAGGCCCCCATACTTGTGCCCAAATATGGTACACATAATCTGTATGCTGGGTACGATGTCAGCTACGATCGTAATGTGGTAATATCTTGCTTGATAACTATTTACTGTTTGGCATAAGACACAACAAACCAAAGATTTGCAACAATGTCACTGCATACTTTTCAAAAATCGATTTAGGCTACAGCATGTAGTCCTTTTTAACAATAAACTTCTCTTCACACAAGTCGCACAAGTTAGCTTTTGGTTAGAGCCTTTTGAAAAATGTGAAGGCTATTTGCCTTTTAAATTTTACTCTTTTAGTAGCCGCCATAAAGAGCTTTTTCTAATCCACTTGATTGTTTGTAATAAGTAGTAGTAAAAGATAACTTAATACACTATATAGTAGCCTAGCACTTGCAGGGTTCAACCGATGATTTCATGCTAGAAAGTGTGTTAGTAGAGTTTTCCTCTTGCAGATTTCCATTCGCTTGCTCAAATAGTTTTCTCGCGGTGTTGAGCTACTCGAGGTCAGTGCTACTTTCTGTGTTGAATGTTTCTGTTAGTCGTGGGCATGCTCTGCGACCTCAGCATGTTTGTACTTCACAATACATTCAGCAGTTTGTCTCGGTACTTAAGATGACCTGCTTTTTGTTAATGGGTTCATCTTTTGGTTGGAAATAAATTGAGGGCTGACGGTATTTAATTTTGTAAGTAGAATTCCAACCCAGCTTGAAGTAAACCTGGTTCTGGATTCAGTATTTGAATTATCTCTTTAGTTCTCAATTTATCCAATTCAGAACCCTGATAATGCACCCACACATCATATTCCTCGGTCTTCTATCAAATTCTTTGTTCGGGAAGAATCCACATTGTTTACACCCGATTCTGCTCTGTCCTTGAGTGTCAGCCATGCAGTTAAGTGGTGTGCATTGCTCTTGTATGCTCCTATATTTTTTCTTTAACTTTCTAGCGATCACATTCCAGTGACCCCACCTAACGCTACTGGACCCAATCAATTTCCAGCTCGTCGTGTCTGTTGACTTGTTTGTCTCCTTATTTTTAGCTTGCCTTCTGCTTTTTTAATCACTCATCCCGGACCCTCACTTTCCCCACTATCACTACCGTCGGTTTCACGATCAATCTTACTGTGAAGTCAAGAAACTGGTGATCTTCATTTAGCTTCCATTAATGTTTGTGACTACCGCTGTCCTTGTTAATTACGGTGGCAAACTCTCCCTGACTGTTCTCATTGAAACCATAATTCTCTAATATGATATCACTTAACCTGTCCTCTCATAGAGCAATCACTTCCTCCGCCATATCAAGTTATCTTCAAATAGTCATAGTTACTCCCGCTAGCACTGAAAAATTACAATTATTCTCATTTAGTATTTTTTCAACCCTTTGTACAAAGAATAAGTGGTTTTGGTTGGGCATTCAAGATTCAAAAATTCTTTATTCAACATAACAAGTACAATACAATTTGTACAGAATAGCGTCATCTTATCTCTAATATACTGTATACATTCAATCTTCTAAATCATATTTTTAGCATACACAGCATCATATACAGCATTTTGAAAAGAAGGCTGTGTAATTTCATGTGGTAGGTCAGTAGACGCACTGTACTGATCAAAAGACAACTAGATAGGGTACGCAAGGAGTCGGAAGAGAATGTTGATTGCAAGCCTAGTTCATGTGGCAATAATATGGATCACTGATCCTGTGTAAAGTTAGGACTTGGGTCTAATTAATTACAGTAAATGTCTTGTGAAGAACACAATGCTGCAAACCGAAATTAACCTAGGTAAAGGTTGACCATAATAGAAATGGAATTACAAATATCAAAACTCTCAAACTGAAAACAACCACCATTAACTGCTATTCGTCCCCTCTGTCACAGGCCAACACATTTTTTCATTATTTTACTAAGTTTCTAAGGTTTTATGATTAAGGTAGGCTATAAATTTGTCATGGAAGAAAGTAAAATAGCAAATTACCAAATACTACCACAGCTTTATTTTTTTCACCATAGTAAGTCTTGGTTCTAAAGTGTGACACCTGAGCTCTTGAATCAGCCTACATTGCCATACAGATCTTTAGTGACCCAAGCTCTGATTAGTGTAGTTATCGACTAGATGTAGTTCTAAACTTGTAATTGCGGTTGATTCCTTGTAACAACACTGTACATATGTATGTGAAGCACAACTTAGTTGACAGAGCTCACTCATGTGGTAACTGTCCACTCTCACCTTGATGTTTGTTGGTGAACCATTCACCATTCCTCGTAGATTGGCTAACTCTCCTCATGTGTTAGTGGATGGTGATCGACAAGGCTGTGTCAGTTTTTGAGCAAATTCTGTTGTTCAAGGCACAACCCCTTTGTACTTTTGACACAAGCGTCCTACAGCAAACTTACCCGACTTAAGTGACTAGTTTCTATATTGAATTTAAATTTAGACCAATAAGAAAATATTATGTGTTCTTAACACGTTCAGCACAATGTGTGCCACGGTGGCGAACATTTCTAAAATTTGACTCACTAAAATAATGGCTGGTTTACATAGTTGCATGACATAAAATACAACATTGATATTTTATAAAAAAAGATTCTTATGGCGGACTGTTTTTTAGGCTTATTTCATGTCGACGTGCTCCACCGATGGTACACAATATGTATAAAAATAAAACCTTCATAAATTACGACCTGTAGTCTTACATTAAAGATAAAACCTGAATGTGCTTAAAAACAATATAGAAATCAATGGAAAGCGTGCTCCACCGGCGCGTCGGGGTTTTGAGAGAACCAGAGTGTACCACAGGTGGCGCACTTCTAGGTTTTAGTTGTTACATTGTGCTAAACGTCGTGCTGAAGGTGTTGAAAAGCATGATGTTAACAAGAAAGTATCTCAGCCTCTTTTGAAACTCACTTGTGATAGTTGAGCAAAGGAAAGTGACAGTGTAAAGTACTTAAAACTATGTAGTTCTTGACTTTTACAACATGAACTTAAAGGAAAGGTTTCTTTTATTTAATGATGTCTATTCTGAATAACATTGACCTAGAAACTTGCATGGTCAAATGCATGTCATTACTACATTATCAAAATCAATTATCCTACTTAAGCTTTAAAAAGTCTTTTTAAATATGTATTAAAATTTTTTATGCATGAATATTACATCGGCTCAAGAGTTTTATTATGAACTACCAAACAATGAGTTAAACTAATTACAATTTGGTGCTATTAGGCACTTATAGCTGGTTTTTTAAACATAATTATTATTCAATAAGCAAAGAGCTGATAATGCATGCATAGTTTAAAAATAAGCCAAACTTAAATTTTGATGTCCATTTTCTGATGGTTATTGCTACTGTTTTTATGTTGGTTTTAATTTGACAACATAGTCATGTACTTAACAAATACTCTTTTTTATAACCGTTTCTCGCTATCGAACACAATTTTGGAGTTAATAATCTGCTGTATCTGTACTGATTTTTTGTTTGATCAAATTATAATTAGGGTTGTCACAGTCAGGGGTTTTATTTGTTATTAAAGAAACTAGTCTAGAGTTTCGGGAAAAAATTGAATATGTCTGGGGAAATGTATAAATAAGGTTAAGTTTAACCACTGCTTGGCATTATCTAGTTTTCTTTTGAGTTGGATCATTAATATACTGGTTTTGGTTGAAAGAAATACCACAGACTGCACACGATCAGCCTGAAATGTTCCTAACTAGTTTTGGTGGGTTATTCCTTGCTTTTCTTGTTGCCAAGACTACCGTGAATACAATCAACTTACAATTAAATCAATGACTGTATTGTTTTGTACGTGGTATAGGAAACCTGAATAAGTCAAGAAATTTTGTCTTTGAAGAAAGTGTAGCAACCCATGGTACAAGAATGTTTCCTAAATGTGAAGCGTTTTTGTTAAAGAGTGTTGGAACTTTCTCAGATGTGTATTGTTGTTAGAAACGCTATTGAATCATGTGTAATTCTATACAATTCAATTCCATTCTACAATTAATTAGGCATTATCAAGCTAGTACTACTTTTACTTGATGATTAAGGACTTTTTTACGAACTTTAATAAATAGCCAAGAGTAAAATGAAAGTGACCTGGTAATGTGATTTGAAAACTAAATTTATCTACGTTAGAACCGGAAAATTTCTCATCATAAATCAAGTATTACCTTTTTCTTTCCACCAAAGTCAATAAAGGGAATGAGTAGCTGTCTGGTATGTTGAAGGCTATTCATTGGGTTAGTTTTAAAAGTTAATCTCTAAAAATTATTTTGTCATTGGCCTCATTGAAAATTAGAGACCCATGATCTATAGATTCCAATTCTTACTTAGGCTCTTGTACATTGCTATGTATTTTATATACTTGACTGTCAGGTGAATACATTTTTAACACTTTTGTTTTCTGTTTGTTTCAGAATTTGTAACCATGATGACATCTAAGTGAAAGGTTTTCGGTAATCTAAGTGCGATCAGACCTGCATTTCTGCTTTCAATTCTAACACTACAATGAATTGGAAATGAGAGTAGCTAAAAACACAAACACTAAAGTGAGCTTTGATGTTTTTGTGGTGAACAACTTTAATATGTACGTGTAAATTTTTGTAAAAAAACATACTGTTATATATGGTACATACCGTAATCTTTTAATTGTGAAACTGTGTCCGTAAGTTAAATTTTAGCTGCAAGTGATCCCGTTCTTACCCTCGAAACGGGTTTCTCTTCGGGTCCCTCTAGTTACTTAGGAGTGTTAGGGACATTCACATTCCTTAAAAAGATCCCATGGCAATTGAATTGGTGTTGTTATTTAATTAAGTTAACAAAATTGTCACATAAAAGACATTAAACGTGATTTATTATACAGTAATATTTATTATTTATCACTATTATTTTGTAAATTCTGTCTTTAAGTAACAAAGTAACTTATGTTTACATATACATTATTAAGTGGTGAGGCACTTTATTCATTGTATTAATTTTAAATTATTAAAAAAAGTGTACATTGTATAAAAATTCTCTAGAAAATTGAAATGACATGTAAACAGTTTTAATTTGATTTTAACTCACTTAGATTGTTTTTTAATTTTGAATTGAATTAGTATTTCTCTGTATAAACTAACTTGTTTGTAATAAATTTAAGTGTTTTTGAATTGTTCTGATTTATTGCCTAAATTAAAGTGTACTTGAACTGTTTCTACTTGAGAGTGCAGTGTGCAGTAGCAAATGCAGAATGCACTGTGAGGAGAAGGAGTGTAGGCTAACATTACTTGCTGGTGCCTTATCCTCCTTACTTCATTCCCTTTCTTTGGTGCTTTCCTCTTTCTTTCGTTCAACGTAGAACTTCATTCATCCAGTGTGTTTCTCCTCTGCACTCATGTGGTTTCATTTCAACTTATTTATTTTTTACTGTTATTGTATTTCTTACCTAAATTTAATATTTCAGTTAAATTTGCTATATTACTTTGAGAAATAAATTGTTTCCACACAATCATATTTTGTTCTTTTCCTAAACGAGAGTCCCAATGATCATTGTAAACTACAGAAAATATGTTATGGTTAGTAGATTGCACATATATGCCTCATGGTTGAGCAAAATTAAGATAGTGCGGCAGCCCAAGCACAGATAGGGCTGCCATCTCTCTCCCCTTCCGGCACCGCATACTCAAGTTTGTCCCATGTCACTTGCTCGTGTATCAATGGCTCTGCTTGAGAGTGGCTATCTGTGCTTGGGCTGCCACAACTATGTTGATTTTCCTGCCTCAATTAATTCAGCATCCATGAACAATGTACTTGGATAACATTATCTTTGGCTACAGGTTTAAATTGAAAGTAAACGTTTAGAAATTGACATTTTAGATGTTTTAAAGTGATTTACTTAGTGATAATTAAAACTTGTTAAATTTATATCAGGTACTGTACTAAGTGAGCATGATTTTTTATTTAAAAAATTACTTAGACACATTAAAACACAATGAACAAATACTCCACGATGTGTATTACATATTTTGCTACTCAGTGAAAATTTTAATCCACCTATCTGGTCAAAACTGCCTCAGTGTAGGAGAGAGAATCACTGAGATAGCCTTTGACAGTTGTAGCTTAATAACTTGTATCTCACTTACAAAGAAAACCTTTATATTTCAAACTCAATAAAAAATTCCCTTAAGATTTGAGCTGATGAGGTTTACTGAATAGCAACCCTTAGTGTACATACATTATGTGGTGAAAACCCAACAACCTTACCTTACCAACTACCTTAAATCAAGGAAAAACTATATGTGAAACTCCTAAAAGGTTTAGTCTACTGTACACAAAGTATGAGAAGTTGAAAATAAGTATATACAAGGTGAGCTTTAAATGTCCCCCCACCTGAACTTTTGAAAAAGGGACTATTTTGAAAAACCCTTTATAGAAAATATTTTTATAGGGTCCTAAAGTTTAGAAGATTGATACCTCCCCCCCAAAACCGGTGGAGGAGGGCACCTTGAAGAACACAAATTCAGTGCCAAAAAGATATTTTATCTCGATAATTAGCTTTTTTGTTATGCCCATTTAAATATTACAAGTTGTCAGGTTAAAAATGACGCATTTCACATTCAGTTTACTTTTTACACATTTTCCTTCAAAATCCCCTAAGGAATATTGTTATAGGGTTGTGACATTTCCCTTTGAGGACTTTGCAGACAAAATAATATTTAATGAGTCAAAATAAATTGTATATGAAATGTGGCATTTTAAACCTGAAAGGTTGTAATCTTTAAATACGTATAACAAAAAAACTACTGTAATTGAGATAGAACATTTTTCTTGGGGCCATTGAACTTGTGTTAAAATTACCTTTCTTTTCAGCTGCTGCAAGAGGGTCGGTTTGTAATTAAAGTATTTGGGCCCCCTGGTTTTTGGTTGACTAAGAATAAATTTTAGGGCCCTATCAAAACATTCCCTAAAAGGTTTAAAACTCACCTTGTATAAAAATAACAGTAGTAAATTAATTCAAAGTAAAAAAATTTATAATGCTAAATAAGTTAATACAGAACACGTTATAAGACAACAATTTGTTATAACCGCCACTGAAAATTAAAAATATATTTCCCCTAGCAGGGCATTATCTAATGTCCTTGGCAGAAAACATAAACAGCAAGGAGTCTTGTGCTAATTAAATATATGCCAATTTGTACTGTGTGAAATAAAAACTTTATTTTATGAATTAATAAGAAAAATAATCACTATTTGAGATGCCGACCACTCTCATGAGGGTATTTTAAGGCAAATATGTGGTGAAGGATCAGAAATCAGAAATTTTATTGTCATTAAGCACATATACATTGCGATAGACAAGGTCAATTCTTATAAAATATTATTTATAATATATTTTTACAAGACAAAGTCACTTATAAATTAAAAGTTACATATTTTTTTAATTGCTTAGTTTGAATTACTTTTGTTAAAACCCTTTTCTAGGCTTACTTCCCCTGCACATAACATAAAACACATACCTTTAAAAATCAACATCTACTCGTTGATTTAAAAATTCCTTCAATAAAATCAATAATAATACATATACTACAATTTAACATAACATACAATTAAATAGCAAGGGATATTAAAATATTTTAAATATAAACATTCAGATTAAAAAGTTAAACTTGTAATATCACAGGTCAGAAAATCTGACACTGAGTAATAAACATTGTTTTTAAACCATTTTTCTAAGGCTCCCTTAAATTTTCCCAATGGTACTATACATGCATTTTCTGGTAATTTGTTAAATAGTTTAATTTTCATGAAAATATGGCTGCCTTTTGTTTTTCCAACCTTACTTGAGGGAGTTCGAGAAAGTATTTCTTTCTTGTGTTATACTTGTGTATTTGTTCTCTGACTGTAAGGCTACCAAGCATTTCTTTTACACCAATCAAACAGCTGAAAATGTACAGATTTGGCAATGTCATTATTCTATATTCTTTAAAGATATGAACACATGTTTCCTTATCTGGTACATTTTTCATTGCTCTTAGCGCCTTTTTTTGCCAAATTAAAACTCTTTGAGCATTGGCACTATTTCCCCATAGTACTACCCCATACCTTAACTGCGATTGAAAAAGAGCATAGTAAACTAATAACAACACATCATTTGACACACACATTCTTAATTTTCTAAGAAGATAAACTACTCTAGACAATTTTTTACATAGATTATCTGGATGAGTGTGATGAGTGATAGTAATGAGTTATGAGGTGTAGTCTTGTTACAAACTAAGGCCGACTCTTCCTTAGAATGGGTCATTAATTAATAGCCCAATGACCAATGGAAATACAAGGACCAACTACGTGACTTCCGAACCACGCAGGTCATGGTCTGATATGTCTAAACGATGGTAGGAGTTGATGCGGGTATCATCAGATGATCACTGAGACTATCTGAGCCGCTTTAGACCTATATCATCCTCAAAACCTGACCTCCTTGAAGCTGGATTACAGGACCACGTTTGAGGAATAAGTATACATCGATGATGTTTTCGCAGTATTTGACCGACAGCAAAATATCACACAATTCGTTCAAGACCTCAATTCTTTTTACGGCTCAATAAAGTTCACTTTTGAAACAGAAACAAACCAAGCTCTTCCCTTCTTAGACTTATTAGTAATCAGAAATACAAAGAAATTGGAATTCGATATATACAGAAAAAAGACTTTGACAGACAGATACATTACTAATGACTCATTTCAACCACCCGAACAAAAAAGAGCTGTATTTCAAACTTTAATACATAGACTTCTCAACGTACCGTTATCAAAAGATAGATTTAAAAAAGAACTAAATTACATTAAAAACGTTGCAGTATTCAATGGCTTTAAAATTTCACTTGTTGAAAACATGTTCCAAAAAGCAAAAATAAAAAATCTCAGAAAACTACACTAAGTACATCAAGAAGAGAAGACAAAAGAAACATTGGATGAGCACCACTTACACTACACTTTCAAAACCCATACAAAAAATATTTAAAAAACACACAGACATCAACATTTCTTTTTAAACCATTAATAAATTAAAATCACGCCTACCAAATCCTAAAGATAAAATTGATCCCAATAAAAGTTCTGGAATTTACCAAATCAACTGCAATGATTGCGATAAATTATACATAGGACAGACTAAAAGAAACATCCATACAAGATGTAAAGCATATTTGGCTCACATAAAATTCAATCGTCCAGAGAAATCAGCAATTGCAGAACATTGCATGGAATCTAATCATTTAATTTCAGATAGAAATTTAAAAGTTCTTTTTCTACAAAACATTTAAACGCCTGGGAAACATATTTTATAAATTTAGCTGAAGAAAACAACATTTTAAATTATGAAGACGGACCTATTCAAAACTCTAGTTTATTAAGAAATGATTTTATAAAATAATTTGTATAGTATAATATTATTTTTAAATCCTATGGATTTATATATGATTTATTCAATTATATGATTATTATTGTTTTATATTTACAAACATGTATATAACCTTACTTTTTGTCATTTTTGAATGGACCTGACAATAACCTCTGAAAGGCCTTGCCCGAAATATAAGTTTTAAATATTGGTTTTGACGTTTAAAATTATATTTTATTGAGAAAAGTAATACTTAATTGTATTACACCACTAGCAAAGACTCAAAAGTAATAACATTAAAACATGTATAAAAGTTTCTCCCTCTTTTAGCCGATATAATTGAAATTAAACATAAAAAGAGAAAGGAAAAATCATTTCTATTTAATTGTTAAAACAAGCAGGCACTTTGAAGAGGAAGGGTGGCTTAATACTACCTCTGGGGATCCCTGAAAATATAGTTAGATGATTATCTGGTACTGGTAGTACGAAAAGATTTGTCTCAATAGGTAGCACAATCAAGTTGGACTACTATTTTGCTCAATCTGATTACGCTTTTGAAATTAGTGTACAGTTTAAAAAAAATAACTAGGTTTAATCTTGGTACATTCAAAATTAGTCTATGCGTTGATTTTAAATGTATATTTAAAGTCAATGGTCTATGCAAAATTCAGTGAAAGTTGAAATACCTGGCAATAGAGAAAAAGTAATAATGATAAAGCGCAAATACCTCAATCGATAAAATCTTTATTTGTTTTGTGTGTACATAAATAGTGTCAATTCTTAAATTGAGTTTACTTTTTGTTTCATATTATTATTACAAAACTTTTGATAGTTTGCTTTGATACACCGAATTCTCCTAGAGGACTTTAGAAATATGGGGTAAATATGGAATAATGGTGACACTGATGAGTGTTTTGATGCATGACGAAGAGATGTAGTCTTGTTACAAACTAGAGCCGACTGTTCACCAGATTGGGTAATTACTAAATAAACAAACGACCAATGGGATGTACTAACGGCTTAACGTGACTTCCAAACATCGGGGAGTGGCCATCGTGAAAATTTATCACTGTGCCCGGTAATCGAACCCGGGCCGATTTGGTGCAAAGCACGCACTATACCGGAATACTGAGCTATGACCACCCGAATAGTTCCAGGGCCAGGCCTACTATTCCCGTATTCCGGCAAGACAGCACAGGAATGCCACTGAGAGCTGAGTTGACACCTATACCATCCTCCCTTTTCGCCCCGCCAGAGTGAAACAGTGTAATTTAGTTAGGAGACAGCTTCTAATTGGAATTTAGTGTAAATAGTGTATCTACATATTTTAGAAACGTGAGTTGTGAAAAGTGAAGTGCTCCGATGATAGCCTCATTACGCCGAAATGCATAAGCACCATTGACTTTTCTACAGAACCTCTACCAGAAGAAATACCTTGATAAGTAGCCTGAATACTTATAAAGGTATTTCTTGCTTTAAAGAATCAGAAAGACAGAATATCGCTCTAGTGTTATCCGTGATTTTGACAAGCCCCGGTAAAATCTGAAAGTCGATGCTGTCAGTTTCGACTTTATATTGCCTCATAAAAAGATTTCAAAACCGAAAAAAAGTATTGCACATGTGTGTTGTTCTCTGATTTGAAGTTTGTATTATTATTTATATTTGAGAATTGAGAGGTTAGGTTCAGTACCTTGACTGTTTGTTACACTCTGTTAACTGTCCGCTGTAACCGTGATGTTCTTTGATGTATCATAATTTTCAAAATACAATACTGAAATGGATGATCAAACTCAAAGGGACGATGAAGTAGTCAAGTTATTATTGCCAGAACTGTTAACTCACGAAGAATTAACAGAAATCCTGAAGGAGGTAGGCCTAGGATAAGCTACTATAAATAGATTTTTACCGTAAATAGAAAGAAAGAAACATTTAATCCATGGCATACAAGATGCATAGAAAAACATAAAAAAATAAACGACCAAAAGACCCAGGAAATCAACATAATCTTAACACATTTAGAATGAAAGTGGTAATGATTCACGGAAAGATAAAAACACTGACATTACAAAAGGTTTCTGTTGCTGAAAAGAATGAAAAAAATAAATCCATGTTAAACTTACTCATAGTAAAGAAAAGTTATTTGAGTTTCAAATGAACAGGCCATTTAAAAAGTCAAGGATGACGGGTTTGAATTTTGTAACTTTCTTGTGTGATTGAGGGTTATGTTGTACGTAACTAGGGGTAAGCAAGGCATATGCTTTGTTGAGTTGCGTAAAATGATTTGAGTGCTTAGTGGAAATTTGCCATGCTCACGCCACGTCTGTCCTGAGTTATTCATGACTAACAATACTAGCTACCGCTTACAATCATTGCTTAGTACAATAGCTGGACCTAGTCATAATGAGCCTGTCCCAAAAATATTGTGGACTAATTGTAAAATTGGTTACATAGACATGGATTGTGAAAAGTCCGTCACAATAGCCATGGATTTGTCCGCCCAAGTGGGGTCACTAATAACGAAGAGACTAATCTACAGGGTATTCCGTAAAATATCAGTTACTTTTATGTATCGGACACTATTATAAAATAACTGTATATTTTGCACGTATTTGATCTAAATTTAAAATCAAATACACTTCTTTGCAGGGTTTCAAAAAGACTCTGTATACTTAAAACTCATAGACAATTTTCCCTCATTCTGAGTTAATTTTGCATGGATTTTTCCTTCCTTTGGTTAGAGGTAAAATTTAAACACACATACAGTTTTGTTCCTTTTTTTGTCGTAAATCCGAATTTTGTAATATATCATCTATATCATGCTCCAAAGTTCATTACATAGACAATAGAAGAAGAATGGACAATTGAATAAAAGTGGGCAAGCTAGGTCTAACTACGTTATAAAGCGGTTGGCAGTGAGCAGACGATGCTAGCCTGGCAGATGCTGTAATGTTGATAAACAAAGAATTTCACACCCAAAACTCTGTATGTATAACTTCATATGATATAAGTTTTCTACCTTACACATGTAGGCCTATATAGGTTCAAACTATTCTCTAGGTATTGAAGCTAGAGGTGCAATTGGTACTAAGTAACAGTTGTTAAGATCTCATTAAGGTAGGCTACAGAGAGAGAGAGAGCTACAGTAGTGTTAGTGAGATTTATGAGAACAATACCCAATCTTAAGAGTCAACCAAGCAAGAACCCATGTTTACCACTGAAATAGTGGAGTATTGATTATTTATATCCGGTGGACGAGTAGTAGGTGGAAATCCAAGTACGAGGGTCATCCAGAAAGTAAAGAATGTTTTGGCATGGTCAAATAAAAAATAAAAATATCAACACAAAACTTAATTTACAAATGCTTAGAACTTTCCTCTACCTTTCTACGCAGTCGCCATGGATTTCAAAAGACTGGTTTTAACGTGGGATCAGTTTTTCCATACCCATGTTCTACTCATTTGCGCCAAAAACATAAGCCAGGATTTCTTAGCTTCTTTGAGTTCCTTATCGTTAGCAAACTGTTTTTTACCCAAAAAATCCTTAGGCCTCGGGAATTAGTGATAATCACTCGGCACCAAGACAGGGCTGTAGTAATTGTTTCTTTTCTTGGCATAAATTCGACATGGATTAAGCCCTTTCGATCCCAAAAAACAGTTGCCATGACTTTTGAGTGTTTAAATTTCACACTTTACATTTAGCGGGGTTTTCAATTGTCGATGCCATTATTAATCACTGTGGGCACGAGACGCGTAATCACACAACAACGAACCTACACTCAAACTGAAGAGGAAGAATGTACCTAGCAGCTGGGCCGCTCGTGAGTGGTGAGGGGTGTGCTGATGTAATCGTTCTTTACTTTCTGGATGACCCTCGTATATCTTCTGTTTTAAAAACATCGGCTCTAGTAGGGTTGTCCTGTCTGGCTCAGTTCTTTGAAGATTCGTGCTACCGCCGTCCTTGCCAGTCAAGAGAAATGGTAGTAGCGATATTCCAACTTTGCTCCGCTTACTCAAAAAGGGGCAAAATATGGTTTCTAGTCCCCTGTTTCCGACGCTGTTCATTAACCGAAATGTACAAATGCGGGTTTATATGATAGGGTAGGAGGGGTTCTATTTTCCTTATCCACGAAAAAGGCATAAACTGCTTGTGAAAAAAATATAATACTTTTTTAAATCAGCCTTTTTTTAGCCAACATAACATTTTTTGCTAATATTGGCATACAATGTTTTTAAAACCAGGTTATACATACCTAGAGAGAACCTTTAAGATCATGAAAAACAAATAGAATTCTAATCTCTACTCTAACCAAAAAATAGCGTCCTAAACGTGAGACTACGAGCACATGTTTTGAGCAACTTTTTCTTAGCAAACAGTCTTCTTAACTCTCAAGATCTCAATCAACTAATCAAGTTACTTTAAACTTTTTCAGAGAGGTGTCTCCGATAACTTACTAACGCAAGAAAAGGCTGGCCTTGTGTCACTGTTTAAAAGAGTTGCATATCCTCTTCCTCAGAGAGATTTCCCCCCAAACTACAGAGGTAACCTTATAATGAAGCTTAGAAAAAAGTCAGAAAGGAGAAAAATCAGTGAAACTTTTGCAAGTGACACGTAAGTATAAAATAATATATCTTTCAAATTTTTAGAAATTTTCCCACAAGCTTTTAGTCATCCCACAAGTGCTTACAACCAGACAAGGTTGAAACGGTATACTCTAATAGTTAAGCAATTTGTGAATCTACTGTAACACATATTTTTCAGCTAAAGATATTATTGGCATCTATGGAAAAAGAAGACATTTGTATTTTCATTGTATATAATAGATATTTTGTGCATAATTTCATATGGTCATATTTATCTTGGGTGTCTATTTACCAGAAAAATATCTATCAGTCTGTAAAACTTGATACATGGTTCATCTAAGACTTTAGACTATTTAACCCTAGTAGTGACTGTACTCTACCTAAACCTTTGTTTTGCTCAATAATGAAGATTCTGAATTAGGTATCGAATCCTACAGAATCCTATAGGGGTCAGTGCCAATTTGATTGTATTTTAAGGTTCTATAGTCATTGAGGCTCCAGCCCTGGAGGAATTTGAGCCTGAAAATTGGTTTTCTTACTAAATCAGCTGATCGCTCTTTGGGCATACCAAAATTATGTTATGGTAGGTAGATTGCACATAGATGGCTGAGGCAAGAAAAGCAACGTTTGGTAGCCCGAGCACAGGTAGCGCTGCAAGGGAATACTTTTAAGTCTCAAGTAGAGCCATGGACGCATGCTCAAATTTATTCGTTCTCAAAAATCGTATGATTTGGTCACATTTAAGTCATTGACACCGGACAAACTCGATCATGTCAAGCCGAGAAGGGAGGAAGACAGTAAGAAATGGCAGCGCTCACAGTGCTATCTGTGCTCGGGCTGCCGCAACTATGTTGATTTTCTTGCCTCAGTCATGTATAATCTACCTACCATAGCATAATTTTTGGAATCACTGAGCAGGCACTAATTTGGCAGTCATTTGGCTATTGTGGCCAAATTACTGCTAAGAAAAAGCATCTTTATAGTACTAATCATAAGCTTTTATTTGTTTACTTGCTGTTAGTTAATTGCAAAAAATGTTTTCATTTATAGAACTAGCTTCATGATTGGTACAAGTACAAACTCTAAAGTATCTCCTGAAAGCTCCAGGGAAAAACTACTGAGTGATAGACTAAAACCACCCCCAGATATGATTAACAATGAAAAAAAGAGAATCAGACTCAAGAGCTCCAGCAGTAGCTCTGACTTAGACAAAATTATAATAAAAAGGAGAAAGTCTTCAGATACTTCAAGTGATAGTGAACTTCCAAAACCAAGCAAAAGTAATGCTGAAGAAACTGAAAATAAAGATGACCTCAAACAAAAAAATCTTAACGAAGAAAAGAAATCAACCGTTTCTAAAAAGATCTCGTTAAAAAGAAACTTCACCTCTATTGTAAGTTTTATTATTTCAATATTTATCTTTATTAGTTAAATAGTTATCAATAATCTCTGATTTTTCGTGCCTCACTCACTTTAAGGTTAGCGGAAGACTAAAATGTCTTGAAGATTGTAGAGATCTTTACGTCAAATACATACACAGACACACACACACATTTACACAACAGTCTTCCGCACTTCCCGACGTTTGCGGCACATATAAATGTACAGCGTTTTCAAGGGCTTTCGTCCGGTCTTTTACACGTTGTGAATGTGTTTTTGCTTGTGAAGATCTCTACAATCTTCAAGACATCTTAGTCTTCCGCTAATTTTAAAATGAGTGAGGCCAAAAAATCAGAGTTTATTGACTGACACCTCACCTAGTAAACATGTCATTTAAATATATCAATAGTTATCTTGGTTTACAAACATTTAGGAATTGTAATGGTGTCCAAACATAATTAGTTTTACAAAGAAATATTTGTAATTTAATCCTTTCCATTGTCAAACTATTTATTAAGGCTGTAGAAAGGGCGGCTGCACAGCCAGTTGGGGAGTGCTGTCTTGAGTGCTACACTGAGGCTCCTCACATCCTCCAGTATTTTGGGACTTGGTATAGACAGACTCAACATAGTTTATTGTACAGGTTGTTTCAAAATAAAAACTTCACAAATTTATTAAATTTCGAGCAAGATTTCATATATATAACATAGGAAACTATTTATTAGCTGCCGTAACAGAAAAAGAAGATAGTTTCATCCCAGCTGTCAACTTACTGCAACTTACGTCTGAAAAATCACTCTGTGTTGTAGAGTCGTGTGCAAATCTTTGGCGTGTTTAAAAGTCGCCGGATGTAACACATTAAGGTTTATGTCTCAAATTGAACTTAATTCGCTCCACCTCCACTTTATCTTTCCTTTGTAAGGCAAGAAATTTTGGAACTAAAGCTTTGGTGCACATATAGAATGCACAAAACCACAATGACCATATCTATTTAAATATCATGATATAGTTAATAGTTAAAATTAAAAAGCCCATGTATACTAACAAGCCCGCGTGTTGCCGGAAATCATAATTTTAAATTCACATATTTAATTGAAATACACTTTGCAAATAAAATGAGCCAAAATGATAAATGTTGTAAGCTCTATATAGTAAGTAAAATATTAGCCTAGGGTTGGAATTTAATGGAATGAAATTGTGGCTTTGAGCTAGCATGGACTCCTCCATCTCCGTCAAGTGTTCTCCCTGTACTGTACTCAGCCCTGTACTTTCGACAGCCTGTGCGGCTTCAACATGGTCATTGATGAATCATTCAACCACTGACTGCTCAGGCACATACACCCACCCTGCCTTGGCCACATCAGTTGTGCAGTACCTACACTGTCAACACTGTGGACCTAACTTATTTTTACCGTAGAAAAAATAAAAAGTTAAAAAACTTCTAAAATAAGTAATTTTTTTACAACACCTCTTCAAACTCAGATGTAACTTATAGTTTTGTATAATACATTATAGAACAACAAATAACAATATCATTTAATAATATTAAACCACATGCCATATTTAAAAACATAGGATTAAATTTAAACAAACAATATTTTATACTAGGATCTGTCAATGAAAACAGTTTGTCTTTATATGAGACAGATAATTAACAAATATTTGACAAAATCATTCTTTACTAAGTTTTATAATTGGATTATTTTAAACCCATTTTATGCGTTAACAGAATTTTTGGCTCTCAGAAATAGATTTTCAATACTGACTTAAGTTTTAAGCATTTAATCGTAAGTTAACTTCTCTAACTTGATTTATTACTTACTAACTTCATTATATAGTTATTTGAATAAAATTTACTTTGCCAATGCCACATGTAAAAAATACAATAACAGCTAGTTATTTGTTATTTCTCATTTGACTTTGAAGTTATTTATTCACTCGCAGTGTTATTTTACGTCAACTAAGCAAACAAGAACTGAGGAGTGTGCTAACTGCTAACCATTTAAAACTGTTGCTTAGTCAACCTATATCTAATGGTTGTTGGTCTCGGTCATGCTAGTTCAAGTTGTGTATTCTTTTAAAAGCCAATCCATTGAGTAGCACAGATAAGTGTTCTGTACGAACAATCCATTTATATAACATGAAACATGTACGTACGTTGTTACTTTATTAGTCAACTGTTCAGCATTTATTCCAACTGAAAACGATTTTTTTAGGTCAAATATTATAAATAATATGGTCAATCGCCAGTGTTTTAGGTTATCTAAAATTTTCCATTCATTCACATCGGCATATCTTTCAGACATTACAAGGTATTCATTCACATTTCATTATTTCATTCAATTTCATTCATTTCATTCATTCATTCATTATTCATTTCATTATTCCATTCATTCATTCATTATTCATTATTATTCATTCATTATTATTATTCATTATCATTCATTATTCATTTCATTTCATTCATTCATTATTCATTCATTCATTATTATTCATTCATTCATTTATTCATTCATTATTCATTATCATTCATTTCATTCATTCATTCATTCATTCATTTCATTCATTTCATTCATTCATTTCATTCATTTCATTTCATTATTCATTCATTTCATTCATTTCATTCATTCATTCATTATTATTCATTCATTCATTCATTATTCATTCATTCATTCATCCATTCATTCATTTCATTCATTCCATCATTCATTATTCATTCAATTATTCCCATAATCTGTCTGTCCGTTTTAAGAGGTTCCCCATTATGAACTGTTGTCTGTGCTGTAAAATGCTGAGCTAGTATTGTTTTAAGACAAGATAAATGCCTTTGTCATAGTAGCACCTGAAGTCTGTTGACTAATAGAACTCATTGTGAGTTACAGTACTCTACCTCTAACGGGTCGCACTTGGATCTAAAAAGATACATGTTTCAAGGATATAGAGGCAAAGTGTCAACAATTTTAGTTTTTGAAAGGGTTTGCTGGCTTTTGACTCTCCCATTGAAGTTTTACAGATTGCTTGCTTTTGCAAAATGAAAGCCTAGCTTTGTATTAGAGCAATCCCATAAGTAGGTAAGGTGTGGGTAGACAACTCCATAATACGCCGTCATCAGTACTGAGTTGGACATTTTTGAAAGTTGTCTCAAGACATACTTTCAAGATATAATTATGTTTTGTTTTAATAATAAAACTGTGTCAGTACCTTCCAATACATTTGTCTTGTTGCTCATTTTCAGGTATCAACACCGAAACCTGAGGAAAAATCAGAAAACTCAACACATTCAGAACCAGAAAAAAAACACCAACTTATTACTTGGCCATGATGGTAAAACAGCTAGAACTGTTTTGACTAGGCCATTACTTAACACAATATTTCACTTATTTTAACTGGTTTATCAAAGAACTCATGTCATAACTCATAATACATTATCAACTCAAAATACTTCATGTAAAATGTTCAAAGAGTATTTTGCTACATGTGCAGTAGTCTTAAATTTAAGTTTTGTTTTGACAGCCTTGTAGTTTGTCCTCTTAAGTCAAACAAATTTTGTTGAACAGAGAGTACATTTCTAGAATGTTAAATGGTTAATCTATATTTTGGCTGTATTCAAAGTATCTGTTTTCATCATGCATCGATTTGAAACTACCAACCAATTACTAAAGGCACAAGTGCATTTCAAGATGAATGTGAGGTGAAGGGAGAAATGTGAGATTTTTAAGGGGCTGTGTGAGATGTAGTCCAGTACCAACGGTAAAGCTGTTACTCTCAACAAATATTCAAATAATGATTCAATACTGTAATGTTAAGTGTCCATTTTCCTGCAAGAAAATATTGGCAATCTAACTATAAATATGGAAACTACACAATATGATGATAATGTGCAAATAAAGACAGAAGTTTGAGATTATCTTTTCTCGGGATATTATACTTGGCACAATATGTACTGTTAGTAACCAATAAAGCTTTTAAAGTACCATGAACAGATTTAAACATATTATCAGTGAGATTTTATCTGTTATGATTTTACCTTTAAAAACTTATCAATGAGATTTTATCTTTGTATGATTTTACCGATTTTGCATAAAATAAAGAAAGGATTAATTAACAGTTCAGCAGCAGATGTATACATAATGTAAAGCTGTTCTCAAATCAATCTCTTAAGTGTCGAGCCAAATCAACAACTTCTTTGAAATGTTGAACTGGAATGTTGAAACCTAGATTTTAGTTTCTGCTTAAATGCTTAAATTATTTATTTAAGTTTTAAATAAGTCAAGGTGTTCAATGTTATTTAAATTTAAAAACATGTTTTATTGGTCTGAATGTTATAACCCAATGGTTTCAAAATAAGTGTCAACCATTCTAAATCTAAATATATAGAATTTTCAAATCCAAATAACACTCATCAAGAACTGAATATAATTAATTTTGAATATTATAGAAAATTCAATTGAATGAATTTTTTAGGAATAACTTTGGATCAATGCTTGAAATTTCACCAACACATAAACTCATTTTAAAGTTTCAAAAGCCATTTTTTTAATTAGAAGATAATCCTCATATTGTGATTTGAAAACTCTTTGAACAATATATTATGGAATAAGTGTTCCTCATTTATTTTAAAGAAATTCCTACGTCTCAGTGTTCAGTAATAATTTTAAAAACAGTCTAACCAATTCAATTTTGGTCAACTCATGGAAGCAATAACAATGTATATGTTGTGAAGCTATGGTAAAGAATATTTTGACCTATTCTTCAAAAAAGGGGCCTTGCACTATCCATTTCTGCATCCTTCTCATGTGATTCACCCCAAATTTTGTTTGGGGTAAACTCATTTTGAACCACAGCTATTCTTTAAATTTTAGTGTAAACTTTAAAAGTCTAGGTGATAATAATTCTTCCAAGCTTTTACTTTCGAGACTGTTATTTTTAAACAAAAAAGTAAAATTTTAATTTATTGCAGAATAAAATTGAAAGTAACTTTTTATTCTTAAAAATATGTATTTATTTCACCAATCAAATTTTAAAAGAATAATTTTAATTTTTTCCAGGGAGGGAGTTAAGTTTTTGACATGCCTAAATGTGTGAATGGAATTACCAATTAGTTTTTATTTTGCACACACATTTTTAATGTTTAAAGTTATTTATTTATTTAACTATTGGAATAAGTGTTCCAAAAATATTATATCTAAATTAAAGACTTATGTGATTTTGAAAACAACCTATTCTTGTGTTGTTAAAAACAAACAGAATTTTTATTTTTATTTATGAATGTTAAGTTTTTTAAACCAACACACAGTGATCACAAAACAATAAAACAAGTTTCTATTTAAGATTTCCCTTACACAATATGGTTTTCTTTTAAATAAGTATTGTACTCTATCATACCAACGCAAACAAATTTGTAAATTGGTAAATAAATTATAGTTATGTTTAAATCAAACTTTATAATAATCTATAAAATTAAATGAACAACAAGAAAAATTTAAAATTGAGCTACTAGAAAAAGCACTTTATTCTATAAAAGACTTTGTAGGAATATATATATATATATCAACATTGGACATTAAATCTCAAAATTTTGAGTTTATAAGTCATTTTTTATGTACTTGTCCTTGCAAGCTTTTGTTTGATTTGAAAATAAAGCATATTATTATAAACTTGATTTGATTCTCAATCTTGATCATAAATTATAACATATTGGAACCGTGGGGGTTTGGTATCGTGCGTGACTCCGGAGCTCATCACTCCTGTGACGTCGGTTCGATCCCCGGTGTCACCACTTACAATTTGTAAAGTAACACTGCGTTGACGCTAGGTAAAGGTCAAGGCTTAGTGGTAGGGAGGTCTTTGTAGTCCTAACTTCGCCTCGTTAAACCAAACAAACTTTACCTTTAAATTATAGTTAGTTACAGAACAAAATGAGGTTTACTTTTAAAGGTGCTAACTTTATGTATATATGTGCCAAACTAATATGTATAATATATATATCTCTGAGAAAAGATTCTCAGAATCCAACAGCTAATTTAAACACTACATAAACCGATGATGCAGAATAAGTCTTTACCTAAGATATTTTATGTTATCTTGCTAAGACTGAGTGAAGTATTGAGAGCTGATTTGAAATAAACCAATCAAATAAATCTTGGTAATTTGTTTTGATTTCCAGTTTGATCTACTTGGTTTGTAAGTTAGTTTGATTAAAAGTCATCGTAGCAGTGTGAATGACTATGCCACTCTCCAAAAGTTGGGAACGTGCATGTCAGAAACATATAATGGGATATGGGGTGTAATACATTTTGAAAAAAAAAACCTTTTATTATTTTGTAATCTGGCGTTTTGATGCTATCAAGCCCAGCTGTGTGCTGCAGGTTGATGGTTCTTAACTTCAATCAATTCCTTTGTGTCTTGTTAGAAATAATGCATGTAACATAATAATAATAACTTTATTTGGTTCAAACATATTCAAACATACCGAACTGTAATGATTTGAAAGTTTCAAGAATTATCTAGAAAACCGGAAAAGTTAGGGTAGTTTTGACTTAAGAAAGTGTAGCAACCCTAAAGTTGTGTTAATTAAATCTTGGACCTTTTAATTCCAAGACTACGAGTATATTAGTATAACTATAATGAACCATTGTTATTTGTCTTATTGTAAAAAGTATGTACAACATACAGCCCTAATGAACAGGGTCAAACATTGAAGTTATAAACATGGTACATTACACGTACATATGTAAAGAAACTTACTCAGATTACCACAGTCAAATTGCCTATAGAAAACTAGGAGTTTTTATTCATAATTGACCAGAAATTTTGTAATATGTTTTGAACTTTGAATTAACAAATTTGTGTAAATGAGAAGAGTTCTAAATGAAATACCAGGTGGCCCAAAAGTCAGTTGGCAGACATGCATTCAATGAATTAATATACACCGCTAACAATTTGTAAGATCCGCTATTGTTATTGTTGTCAAATAGTAAAAAGCTAAGTAAATGTTAGTGACCTTTGGTGTCTACCCATGAACTGTTTTTTAGACTTCAGAATAATTAATAATATAAGAGAGTCATTCCGAAAGAAAGGGAAATTTGCAAATCACAGCCAGTGCAGATGCTCTACCAATATGATTGCATATTCACCTGATAGCTACATTCCTTGGCCTGTTAAGGCCGGTTTAGCTAGCTTAAATTACAAACATGAGTCATAGTTCTACAACGCTTTTAGTAAGTGGCGCCAATTTCAACGCCTGGGTGGTGGACACAGCGTCTCCTGTGTGTCAAATGTAAAATACTAGCTTGTTGCACAGTTCTTTGATAGATTCAAGTATCGGTTTTTTCCTATGGAGTTTTATCATTTTATGGGATATCACGATTTTCTATGAAATTGGGCGCATTGCTTAACTAGTGTATAATATGTTTAATGATTTCCGAAAGAAAATAAAACCAAAAAGATGCACATAAAACCAAAATATTTAAAAAGCTCAATAAAAAGTGAAAATTTAACGCTAGTTGAGGCGAATTTCCTCAGGCAGATGTTAAATTTAGCAAATTATCGTTTTGAGGTTTCCATCATTTGCAAAGCGGTTTCTATTTGATGGTGTAAATGACGGAAGTGTTGCAAACCACACAATGGCTTTAGATTATGGAATACATGTACCTCAGATCTGTATCACCACTTTTCTTATTTATGGGATTTAAAGGGAAGCTGAAGTCATTCTGTGGTGATACTCTAATGACATCATTTATTTCGCTTCTCCAAAAGTCATAATTTTCCCATACAATTCCAAAGGAAGCTTCTGTTGAGTATCAAAAGAACCAAAGCCAGATTAATTTTAAATAGACATTTTACGACCAGCTTTTGTGGTTAAGTTTTATGTTAGAAGTTAACAAAGTGACACAAACCCGTTTAAGGCACTCTTATCTAGCTTTTCAAGAGGGCGATCAAAATTTTTATTTCAAATCACAACAACATAGTGTTCTGTATCTGCAATGCCAGTTTGAGTTCCTTGTTCTAATTAGCCATACAGTAATTATCATGCTTTCCTGTAAGTCATTCTGTGGTGATTGTCATAATTTTTCCCATACAATTCAAAGGAATCACTTAGATACCCAAGGTGTAGCTCTGTATCTGCAATGGCCATGGTGCGCAATTGTTCCTTACTTTCTGAATGGCCCTTGCATATGTAATCAGCTTTGTTTTGTATTATTTCATTGACTAATGGGCCACCCAGTATACAACAAAGCCAATACATATATACCATAATTATATTTGTTTTCTTTTAAGGAACACAAAAATATATTTCTACATATTGCCCCTGTTGTAAAAGCTATTCTCATTACTATGTCAATAGATCCTTTTAAAGACTATTTTGTACAAATCAATTCAAAATAAAAGTGAACTCGGACTTGCAGGTCATTGTGTGTGTTTGGATAAACAGGGTACCTATCAATAATTTGTAGTTCCACTACTAAATTTGACCAAAAGAAATTTAAAGACACTAAAATAAGGATCCCTTCTTTTGCCTTCAAACCCTAAAAGTGACTTAGAAAACAACTATAATTTCAAGAACTTCTTCAACAAATAAAAAATCTTGTTATGTTGAAATTGTTACTTTTTATAGCACAATTCAGTTTTATTGAATTACAATTCAGGAATAAATTGGTATAACGTGCTAGACACATTAAAAAAAGAAACATTAAAACATATTGTTAAAAAGTATTGGCCATTTGATAGCTAAACCCAGATGACTTGTATTTTGATGGGGTTTTGCATCACCACAGTAAATAAATAAATAATTCTAGTATAATTTAAAAATGAAGTCAGTCCGATCATCCCAAATGACAATACTGACTCAAAAGTATGGAGAGGGACTTACGTATGCCCCCATGATAGTGCCCCCAGACGGTGGGTGGGGCTGGGTCATTGTTCTGATTGGTGTTTCGGCCTGTGCTATCGTGGATGGGATATCCTATTGTTTCTTTTTGTTTAGAGATCCCATGGCTGAAGAACTTGGTATTGATACAGGAGATATATCTTTTTTATCTGCTCTTTTCACTGGATTTTACTTTATTGGGGGTAAGTTTTGATCAATTTAAGTAGCTCCGAGAAAAAAGGACCCACAGAAAAAAGTAGAATAAAGTTGAAGTTTATGACCTCATATCACAAACCTTTTCAATAAATGGTGTTTTGACATCCTTTAACACAGTAACTTACTAACCTCTTCAATAGTTTTGGGTATGAATTTTGAAAACTTACGACTTATTTAAGAAAGTTTCTCAGTTCTATAATGATGTAATTTCTATAATTTTAAATTGTATATCCAAGCCCATGCCAGAGAGACCCTAGAACACAGGGAAAAGTTAGGAATGTCATGTCCAAAATGTCAGACAATAATATGACAATCACCTTTATTGACATATTCATAGAGAATAGTACATGGGTCCAGTAATAAGGGGATTTTAGGGGAATAGACCTATTATCTATCTTAAATCCAAACAATTTTGTGTTGTAATCCAGTTTTATTTTGAGTGTATATAAATTTTCACAAGTTCGGACAAAATAATCTTTTTTAGAGCATGCATTTAATTGACCCAAAATGTTTTGTTAGTGCAATGGGTTATAAAATGTTCATCGTCACAAAAAATGAGAATAACATTTGATCCAGTCAGTGAAATGACGAATAGAAGGTCTTGGAAAAGTCATGTGGTTTTGTTTAGAGTGGTAAAGGTGTGGCATCCCTGTTCATGCTTCATTTAAATTAACATTTGTAGACCTTTGGCACTGTGCCTATCTTGATAATGACTAAAATGTTTTTAGTAAATTGTATGAAATCTACATTTACTATTGTTGATGGAGAATAAACAATTACTTTCTGGATAGCCCATGTAATAGTTTGTAAACTGTAGTAAGGCACTTAGACTAGCACAGCCTATTTGTGACTATTTTAGAATGATAGGAAGTTTTTCCATAATACAATAGGTACTTACTAGGTTGCCATTTATTTATTTACTAATATATAAAAGGAAGAAGTGTGATTGGTATACATTTGAATTAAGTGCTACCAAATGAAATGATTTGTCTAGGTAAACTCAATTTTTACTTTCATTCCATTTACTTGAATGAGATGTATTAATATCTGTAGAGACATTGTAATTGTTTAATAAAAAAGGTGTTTCTATTCTAGGTATTTTAGCCTGTAGTGCTGGAAATTATTGTGGGTTTCGAGTGGTGATGTTGATTGGAGCAGTTTTATTGTGTTTAACTCTTAGCACAGGTTACTTTATGTTGGACATCATACTGTTTCTAGTTGTCATAGGCTTTCTTGGAGGTAAGATGCTCTTTTAATGAGTCTTTTTTGTTTAGCATTAGAAAACTAGTAAGCAGAACCAAAAACTCATGGTTAATTCCTATCATAACACACCACAATGATTTACTTTAAAGTGTATTAACACTCCATCCTTGATAACTTTCATGTAAGAACTTTGAGGAGAACAAAAACGAAACCAAAGACTCCAAATATGACACTGGGGATGCATATCCTAGGTCGAAGGCTGTAGATTTCCTGTTTTTCAGAAAGCATGCAGAGTTATTTACTAACAAGTTTTATTACTAGAGTGCAAAGTTTTATTACTAACAATGTAATTACTAATTATACATTGATTGATTTTGTTACTACTAGGATTGTGCTAAACTTATATTTAACCCTGAGTCGGGCGCTTAAAATTTAAAACACCATTAAAGCCAATGGCGCTCAGGTTTCCTCAGGTGTGAAAAAGGTTTTTTTCTTGAAAACAAAGTTTATTGATATAAACTTGAATAAGAAGTACATATAAATAATTATTAATTATCGTTTACTACAAAATTTAGTTCTACAAAAAATGTAAATTAAGATAATGAACCCTACAAAAAAACAACATACCGGAAGACAGAAGTAAATAATACAAAGTAAAAATTAAATAGTAAATCAATACAAGGTTGCAACATTCAATGAATGGGTTTGAATAATTATTTTTTAAGGTAGTTGTAAGAAAAATGCAACCATATCAATATGGAACTAACTCATCAGGAAACAACGCACGCACTAACTCTCCTCTCGGTCTATTCACAATTTTGTACTGTTCCTTCCGCTCCACAATGTTCAAAAGTCTTGAAATACAATCTTCTTCCCTCTCCATCTTATAGAACTAGTAAATTAAGCACGAAATGACAAACTGATTTTCAAACTAGCATAAACCAACACACGGAGGTTTCATCCAGCAATTGTAGTTTGTGATCGGCGCCACGGATCGAAAACCAGTACGCTACTAGTTCGCTTCACACTGACCCTTTGTTAAAAACTAAGAAAATAGCGTAGCTGGCGTTTCAGAAGAGGCGCATGAGGTACACACCCGACCTTAGACCACTGACAACAAAACCCTGACTTTTAACACAAAAGGAAAAAGACACGGAGGAAACCTCTGTGGAGCGACCGACGCAGGGTTAAGCAAAAATAATTAACTAGCATTACACAAGGTTTTACAATAGTCAAGGGTTTTCCTTCTTTCCGTTACATTGACAAAAATACATTAAACAAATTAAGGTTCACAAGCTTTTACTAACTTATTTCTACTAATCAATTTAACATTTTTCGAAATATGAGTCAGCTGTTGTTCAGTGCAGACGTGTTGAGTGAGTGCTCTGTAATTTGTATTGTTTATTTCAAAATGTGGCTATGTTAGTTATGATACTATTGTGCAACGATTCCTCAATCAATATATTCACAGTCTAATTATACTACACAGTTTATTCGTGGGTTTATTTTTCATTAGAACAACTGATTCAAGGTTCTGTCAACTTAACCTCAAAATGTCTGACTGCAATGTTTGTAAGAAGGCGGTAGCCACTACTCGACAGAACAGTAGCATAGTGTGTTCAGACTGTAAGAAACTGTGTCATGGTAGCTGTGTGAATATGAATAAAGAAGATGTAGAGTGTATTGTATCTCAGAACCAAGCCTGGCGCTGTCCACCGTGTACTAGGCTGAGAAGGAGCAGCATGTCAAGCACTCCAGACAAGCAGGGTAAGCCTGATATTGCTCAAGTAATTAGCCTACTTGCTAAAGATGAAAGGAAGCGAATCGAAGTAGACATGAACAAGGCTTTGATTTTGTGCACAAACAAATAGATGACCAAAAGTAATTTTAAGTGATCAGGCCAAAAGTTTTCGGATCTGATACAAATGTTAGAAGACTGCAGGAGGAGAATAAATACTTAAAGTCTAAAGTTAAGGATCTAGAATGTAGGCTAGATGACAGCGAACAATATTCGAGAGCAAATGGTAGATACACAATATCCCCGAGCTTCCTAGTGAGGACACATATGAAATTGTGAGCAAGGTCGGTGTAGCTTTGGACTTAGATATCTCCAGGGACATGATTGATGTATGTCATCGACTGGGGAAAAAGGGCGTCCTGCTGCCATCATTGTTAGGTTTGTGAGACGAGAAGTCAAACAGAACATGCTTGTGAAGAGAAGAGCTAGAAAAGGACTTCAACAAAACATGTTGGCTACCAGACTTCAGACCCAAAAATTGTGTACGTCAATGAAAGCTTGTGCCCGGAGAAGGAGAGTGTATGCGGCTGCTCGAGAGGCTCAGAGAAGCAAGGGCTACAAGTTCTTATGGATCAGAAACGGAAGGATTCTTATGAGGCGAGATGAAAATGCACCAGTGAAGGCACTCTATTCTTTAGATGACGTCGATTGTTTGTAAAGACTTTTTCAGGTTGAAAACTCCATTGTAACATTGAGGTGGTTAGTTTATTTTGTATTTTTTAGATGCTTGCTTTTATTTCATTAGTCATACTAGCTCTTATGGATTTAATAGGATTAGTACATCATTTTCAGTATTTTTGTTTTTAAATGAATAGTATTAGTGAATGTATCAAGAATTTATTTAATGGGGAAAACAGGTTTAATGTCATTCACCAAAATATTCGTAGTTTGAGGGAGAATTTCAATGCTTTTCTAATAACATTAAGTAATTTTAAAACACTGCCAGATTTAATTATTTTAACCGAGATTTGGATTAATGATTGTGAATCTGACGCATTCTCGATAGATGGCTACTGCCACTATTTTAATTGTAATAATCAGTACAGGGCGGGCGGTGTAGTTGTTTATGTTGCGTGTCGGTACTCGAGTCGGCTAGCTGTGCCGTCTGTTGACATGCAGTCAGCTGACTCGCTCAAGGTCATTGTAGACATACGGCCGTCTGTATCCTCTCTGTACTTGCGCTCTACCGCTCACTACATCACAAAACAAATATTCATTGATGAGCTTGACTCTGTTTTGTCTAGGATTTTCGACCGTAATCTTTAGTAATTGGTGATATGAACTTATGCCTGTTTCAAAATTCAACTGCTACCGATAATTATCAATCTGTCATGGCTAGTTACGGTTTAGATCAACTAATAAGAGAATCTACCCGTTCATCTTATAATACTAATAGCTTAATTGATCATATTTATTTAAGAACCATTTCAGGTATTCATTCTGATAGTGCAGTGTTCTCCTTAGGCCTGACTGACCATGATTGTACATCCTGTAGCCTTATTTTCGATTGTAATTTAAATAACCACAACAATGTGTTATCTCAGTTTAAAAAAGTTGACTATGTTAAACTAAGAAGCCTTTTTGAAGAAACTGATTGGTCTTCAGTGCTAGATTGTTTAAATACTCAATGTGCCTTTGAATTATTTTTGTCTACGTTTGTTTCCTTAGTTAAACAGTCAACATATTATACAGAAAAAATAAACAAATACAAGCTAATAAAACCTTGGATGACCGTTGATCTGTGCAAAAGGCAGGTTCGCCGGAATGCATTATACAAAAAAGTAAAGAAACGTCCCAATGATGTTAGATTAAATAATTATTTTCAAGCATTTTCTAGTAGACTCAAAAATGATATGTTAATACAGAAGGAGTATTATTACTTGTCTTTATTTGAATCAAATAGAAATGATATAAAAAAACAATGGCGTACAGTAAATAAAATTCTTGGTTCCAATTCTCAAGGCAAGGAAATAGGAGTATGTACTCATATTCTTGCCCAGATGTTTTATTGGAAGATAAGGTTATTGTGAATGAATTCAATAACTTCTTTATTCACGTTATTGATAATCTGCAAAATAATTTAGAACATATTGATAATCTAGACAATTCTAGATATTTCGATTTATTTCACAAAAATATTCTAAAATCATTTTTTAATAACTGACCCACCTCATTAACTATTGGGATTTTTAATAACTGTAATGACCAATATCCTACTCTTATTTCATTTTCAAAGATCTTTGAAAAAATTGTCAAGGTAAGATTCTATAGAATTTTTTTTTGATTCCACTGGAGTTTCTTGGAATTCCTGCCCAATTGGGTTCTGGCCAAAAAGTCCCAAAGACAGCTTGCTTTCAAATTTTGCTCTGATTGCCAGTGGCTTAAATAAAAATAACAAGGTGTCCAGTATTTTGTAGATATCACAAAAGCTTTTGATTCGGTTGACCATATATCCTCTTATCAAAACTTTGGAATGCTGGGGTACAGGAGTTTCTTGAATTGGTTTAACAGTTACTTAAATGGAAGGTCCCAGTGTGTTCGCTTGAATAATATTTGTAGCTCTGAAAACTTATTCGTCATGGTGTTCCACAAGGGTCTGTTCTTTCCCCATATTATTTTAGTTTACATTAATGATTTATGTTCTGGTCGTTTTCAAGGTAATATTACTTTTTGCGATACAGCTTTAAGTTATTCGTATTCAAATAACGACGTTTTATTAAGAAATATGCAGATAGATTTAGATACATTAAAGTTATGGTTTACTGTGGATGGCTCTCAGTGATAAAACTAAATTTATAAGCTTTTCACTGAGAAATACAAACGCTGATTTCAATCTTTTTATAAATGTACACAGTGTCTCATGGCAAATTTGGCTTCATGTCAGGACTGTTTAGGAATTGAACAAGTTAAAGAGATAAAGTATCTTGGTCTGATAATTGACGAACATTTAAATTGGAAAGTACACATTCAAAAAATAAAACAATACATGTACCTATGCTTGAGAAAGTTTATTGTCTTAGATCAGTCTGCCCTATTTCAGTATTAAGAATGGTATATTTTTCAATAGTAAATTCTAAATTGCAGTACGGCATTACTTGTTGGGGTGTATATTTTCAAGTATAAGTCCTTTAGTTGTGTCACAAAAAGATAATGAGAGTAATTATGAGGGTTAATCGGCTTGAGCACTCTTTTCCCTATTTAAAACAATGAAAATTCTTCCTTTAAGATACTTGTTTGTTTTAGAGTGTTAAGAATATTTTTTCACGTTCAGGTCATATAAAAACAAGTTTATTCAAATAGGTTAAGAAATAGAAATAATGTTGTAATTCCGAGACCATATAATGAATTTTACAAGCATACTTTCCTGTATTGTGCTCCAAAGTTTTTAACTTCCTCCAATAGATATCTCTGTTGAGATTTCTCTACAAAGATTTTTAAAAGATTGAAATCTTGGTTGTTTGAAATCACAAATGTTGAAAATTTATTTTTACTTAAATGTTTTAACCTAAGTTAGTTTCTTTGATGTACTTGCTTGTACAATGCTTTTTCTCTTGTTGTTCTTCTGTATTTTTTCGAATCTTGTGAGGATAGTTGTACTTTAATTTAATTTTTATACTAGCTTTATGTATTTATATTATTTTGGTATAATTTATTTTTCAATCACTCAACCAGTCTGAGTATTCTTTTGATGGTGTCTCAACACATTCTAAATGAGGCACCTAACTATTTGTTCTTTGTTTTCTTGTAGTATATTGTTTTGTTACTTATAATTTGTTACTTACAAGTTGTTATAATTATATTGTCTCTGTAAGTTTGTATATAAAAAAGAGCAAATAAAGATATTTGAAATTGAATTGAGAATTTAGATATTGAACAACATAAATCACTACAAGCATATACATGAACCTGTGCATCTACGGTATATACACAATAGTAATACAATCAATTGTTAAAATAATGCTATGCAAAACAAACAAGTTTAGGTTTGGTAACACAACAGATAGAATCTATGAGTCAAGTACTCCAATCTTGATGCTCCTTCCTTGACAACAGATAGCTCAGTAAAATAAACAAGAGCCAACTAAAGAAGAGTGTTAATGACAACGAAGTATCTACCAGTGGCGAGGGCGAATGTGAGGAATATCTGTTCCGTTTATTGGCTCTATTCTGTTTTCTAATCTATCTTATGTAAAGGAAAAATACACCTCCAAAAAGAATACTAATTCTTTTTATTTATATTTTAAAATCCATTAAAAACATAAATTTTAAAATAAAGGGGTTTCGCAATCTTTTACATTTTCTTTGGCATTAAACTCCCCCATTAATGTGCGTATGTTTGTGCCAAAGAGGCAAAGAAAATATATTTACCTCACAGTTTCTAAATGTACTTTTGTACAGCTTCAAAGAGCTATTCTAAGATCATACAGGTAAGAACTAAGAAACTAAATTCATTATATGTATCTGCCGGACTTTCTGTACAAGGTGTGTTGCAGGTTTAGCATCTGGGTTTGTGGCTGTCGCTGGAACGTTGCCGGCAGGGTTCTACTTTGACAGGAAACGGTCAATAGCGATGGGTGTCATAGGTTCGGGCTCAGGCATGGGAGCAATCATCATGCCTCAAGCCACCAAACTCTTCATGGACCACTTCGGATGGCGAAAAACTTTTGTGTTTCATGGCAGTAAGTTATTATAAAACAGCCTTCCACATTTTTTTTATAAATATTTTGGTCCATTGAAAGATTTATAATAAAACTTAACAACAAATGTAATATGTTTTTTGGAAAGGATCGGGGGTTTATCAGGGGTATTCACAGCTGACTGTGGAAGAAACTATGTTGTTTTTTTAAACATAGACCTACAAATTTTAATGGTTTAGTTGACTGCTAACATTGCTAAGTTAAAATCAAGTAATAAAAGTAATTTAACACACTTAGATATAAATCTATTAGCCAGACGCCAAAGTGGGGTTGGCCTACAACGATGTCAAGGCTGCTCCTTAATCCTCAATTTAAAAAGTTAGCTACACTTAATTATCTAATTAACTTGTGTTACTTAGCAATAATTATCTAATTAGTAATTTCTCATAAGTGTCATAACTTTAATATTGAAAACACAAATAACATTCACCACTCAACGCTGCCGAATTGTACAACCTTTCCCAATATTCTGTTTCAGGTCTATGTGTGATACTGATATTATTGGGATTCCTGATTCGTCCGATAAAGCCAGTGATGGTGGTGTTGAAGCCTGCGGTTACGGTTGCATCTCGGTGGTCTGCTTGGACTCTGGGAGACAGAGCCGAGAGCGTGGAGATCTCTCTGTTTCAGTTAACTTCCAGAGACACAGCCGTCAGTATCACTCCCACTGCTTACACCATGGGCCAGACTCTGCAACAGGCTGCTCAAGACATGGACGTGTGAGTAGCTATCATGACATTTCACTCTTAGTGAGTAAGAACAGTTTTAGATATACACATCTTACGGCTCATTGATCAACCTTAGATCATACTGAGAGGAATAAAAATATATGTTAGTTATTGAATGGATATCCCAGAATGTTTATAGCAAGTGTTTTTGTTGCTGTAATTAGACTAGCTGTTTACAGCTAGACACAATTGTGTATATTGTGTTGTGCTAATTATTAGACTAGCTGAAGATTTCTTGTTTCAACGATATACTATTGTAGCTGCAGAGTATTTGATTTCAAATAGTATTTATATGAATGTAATTAGTCCTTTGAGTTACAATTTCAATCAAGTCAGTGTCTGTCCAATTTTTCACTTTTGATTGCAATGTTCCACCATTGCAAACAAAAATTATGTTTGCGTCTAAACTAAATCCTCTCAGTTAATCAGCAGCCAGCAGGATTGCATCCTGATCTACACGATTCATTATCAGTTGGTACATGTCTATGAGTATTCTTTAACGTGACAATCGATAGAAATTCAACCGTAATCAACCGATATTCTTAAGGTAACACTGTTAGCAGTAAAAACTAGCTGGACTCGCTCACTGGTGTCTCATTACAAAAAATAAATTTTGGAAGTCCCAAAGAACTTAATATTTAACAACCAACTTTACAGTGTGAGTATTTTTGTGAGGGAAAACACTTCTGCAACATTGCTGACGCGGTTGAATACGATGACTCGCTCCCGCATGCTGCAGCCGTCTGTGTCAATGCTGGTAGTGCCGAACATCTCCATAGAAAGGACGACATAGACAGTGTAGCTGACAAGCCATGGTACAAGTGTGGCTGCTGCTACAGACGACATGTGCCTGAGAATCCTCTCCTCCGCACAGATCTCTACTACACCGGCAGTCTCACTCGCCTGCGAGAGTTTACAGACAAGGTACAATACGAGGCACAGCTTCTAGTCTGGGAGACTACTGGATTCATTTTCAATTTAGCCATATGGATTCGATCATAAGCAATGGAACGTTCAAACAAGTCCAAACAAAATTAAAAATGTCCCTGGCCTAATTACAGCAAACCATCATAATAATATAAATGATAGATGATTACGTGTGTGATGTTTTTAATTAAATACACACAAAAGTTGTCACTAATACATACTTCGTCAACAATGCTGATGGGCTATTCAGGGTGTCCCAAAATAAATGGTTATATGGGTCAATAAAGAAAATCAAGAATAAATTTTCCAAAACGCTTAGTTAACCAGATATGTGCCATTTTATTTTCACTAATTATTTACTATTTCACTTTATTATCTCACTCATTTATCGGATTTAGCTCAAACTTAACATAAATCTGTATCAAGTAAAACCATTTAGGAAAATTACCAGCATGATCTAACTTATCATTTTAAAAGCGGTGCTATTTTATGGTGTTTAAGTTTTGGCGTTACACCTTAAATAGCATAAACGTGAGTTTACGATAAAATGTAAAGAATACTGTTTTGTAGCAAGATTCATCACCTATCTATTGACACCAAGGTCAAAGAAATTGATCAAGAATCAACAAAGTTATAGTGGAAACTGTGGCAAACATCAAGATAATAAGGAGGAAAGTTGTCTGTTTTCAGCCAGAGTTTCCACTATAACTTTGTTGATTCTTAATCGATTTCTTTGACCTTGGTGTCAATAGATAGGTAATAAAATTTGCTACAAAACGGTATTCTTTACATTTTATTGTAAAACTCACCGTTTATTCGCTATTTAAGGTGTAACACCAAAAATGCCCTAAAAATACCATTAAATAGCGACCGTTTTAAAATGATAAGTTAGATCATGCTGGTAATTGTTCTAAATGGTCTTACTAAGATACAACAGTATGCTAAGTTTGAGTCAAATCCGATAAGTAGTGTGGGAGATAATAAATAATTAATGACAAATATAAAATGGCCAATATCTGGTTAACTAAGCGTTTTGGAAAAATTTTATTCTTAATTTACTTTTTATTTTGACCCATATAACCTTTTCCCAGAGTCTGGCACTTTACTTATGGGACACCCTGTAATTATCTCCTGTTGATAAACTAATAGTATTCACTCTATAACATTCGTGTTTGAATACTAGATTGATTGTTAAGCTTGTATAACTTGTGTTGTTACAGGACATGGACATAGAGTACCACATGCATGTGACACAAGTGCCTACGTACTTTGCAGCAATGCAGAACCTGACTGTCACCTGCACAATGTGGTGCTGCAAAACCATCCTACACGGCATCAAAATCCTGCTTGACTACACACTACTCAAGTCCCCAACTTTTGTCTGCCTCGCCATTTGTGCCTACTTGAACTACGTTGCATTCTTCCTACCATTCCTTTATGGCAAAAGTAAGTTTATTTTAAAAATGTTTGTACTATTTTGAAATAATTTATTTCTAATCATATTCCTTCTATTAATACAGTTCGAATACAAGAGTCAAAACCTTTTAAAAATTACTCTGTATAATTACAATGTGGCACTCTCTCAACGCCCTCCCATTCCAATGAGAGTGCCAAAAACTGTGTATTCTCATGAATTTCCAGGTGGCATAGAATTAAATTAGTAAGTTTAGTTGTAAAATAAAATATCTATAAAACTTTTGTTTGAAAATAAATTTTCCTGGAAGCCAAGGGTAAGCCATGTCCTCCCTACCCACAGGTAACATGCTACCATTCATCGTAAAAAGATATCAACATTCCACATAGAAAAATCAAAAATGCTATAATTTATTTATTACTCAATATTATAAAATATCACCTGTACAAACCATACTATAGTAGAGACTCGATAGTTGGACTATTTGTGGACCGAAGGGATATCACAATATCCAGCATAATACATAGTTTGTTCCATAGAGAGGTATTGAGATACTACTATAAATACTGTTTATTCAATAAGATTTAGGAAATAGGGCACTGGGCCAGGATATGCTATCAAAAAGGAATAGAAAGGAGAGCAGGCTCACCTGGATAAAGTAGATATACATAAAAAAACACAGACTGTCAAATTTTCAGCCCTACTAGGGCTTTCGTCAAGGCAAAAAGCAAGTAATAAGTAAGTTTTCTGAAGTGATATTGTTGCTTTTTACAAATGAAAAGAGGGTTTTCAAACCTATTGCTACACTATTGTTTCCAAAAATTATAATAATGCTTTACTTATAATGACAGAATAGTCAACTAATGTTCAGACAAAATATTGGGGTGGCACACATAAATAAATATTTTATTGCGAGAACATTATAAAAAATGTATAGCAATCGTCACAAGTTATCTACAAAGCTTAAAATCTTCCATTCATACACATCGAGAACCTTTCAGACTTACACAAACACCAAAGTTTGAGTACAAAAGAATCATTCGGTGATTAAGTTGACTTATAAAATGTAGTTGTTGTGGCAAAGACTAAAGTGACTGTAACACATTCTAGTGTGTGTGCAGTCCACCTGGAGCGGGCGGGGCAGGGCGAGTACGGCACTCTACTCATCTCTATGCTGGGTCTGGGTAATATGACCGGGCGCCTGGCTAGCGGGCTCATCGTCACCTTGTCACCACACTTCGGCGCTCGCACCACTGCCGCCACCACCTCACTCCTCGCAGGCGTCACCATCATCTGCACCACTTTCTACTCTCACCTCACCTACCAGTTCACGCTCATGTACATCTATGGATTTACTGTTGGTATGTAGCACACCTTTCTTTCACCCTAGAATAAAAAGAAACTTTAAATTTTTTTCAAAATTATTAAAATGTCATTACAAGACTATTTTTACCCTTTATAGTAAAAAACTATTAAGAGCACTTATGTTTAACAATCACAAAGAAACAAACAATTCCAATAATACAATCTTAGTAACAAGTTCACAATTACTGTCCACCTTACTGTGAATATTAGCTATTTTACAATTTTTTAGCCACCACTTTTGATAATTTTTTTGTGGACACGGGAAATGTACTTAAGAATAACCCTGCGGAAATTCAGACCATACATGCAGTTTTACAGCATAAAACTCACATTAATAGGAAAAATCCCCCTCCCCCCAAAAGAGGGGATTTCCAATTAAGTTGCAGTTTGAGCAAACGCTTCCAACTTTGCTCGGACTGGCCGGCCGCGGCAGCTGGATTCACCCTCTGAAATCACAGCTGTGTGTGATGGTACACCTTACTTACAGCACTACGACAACACAGCCTGTTGAGCAACAATTTCCCGCTCTGGTAATTACAAACTTGCAGACGAGCACTCCTGTGATCAGGAGTGAATGTCAGGATTGAAACTGGCAAGGAAACGCAGGTTGAAGGTTTAATTTAATATACATTATAGATATTGCACCTCTCTTGACAAAAACTTCATTTAAAACCATTTAATGTGTTATTTTGTTGCAGGTTTTTTCGCTCCTCTCCGAAGCATAATAATAGTTGACTTTTTTGGTTTAAGTAAGCTAACAGCATCCACTGGAATTATGATTCTTTTTCAAGGAATGGGTTCATTCACTGGAGCGCCTTTAAGTGGCAAGTAAACTAAGGTTTTGCACACTCTAACTGGATCAAACCGGGCCTAAGATGAACAGAAAAACATATCAAGTGTACTGTTGACAATGCTCTCATTTATGTTGTATGTTCAGTAGAACCCTGTTCAACCGAACTAATGGGGGCAGAGTTGTTTTGCATAATCAATTTTTTCAGTTAAGCCATGGTTACGTAGTTTGGGATGGGGAACCACAAAAAAAGCTTCATTGACCTTTCCAAAGTCTGAAATTTTCATCGTCTTACAGTTGGGGATTTTTATTAAATGTTCAGTAAGTTTCTCCTTATTCTTCATCCAGTCACTTACACTCGAAAGTATATATTCCGCTGCCACTCATCGTGATAAAGCACCGTTTTCAACATGTCTAACGGCTTCCAGTTTATCGGCTATGTAAGTGATTTAAAATAAAGCAATATTAAATAACCGTACTAAAAGCTAAAGAACTGAGATGATTATACTTTCGCTAGTGTCACAATGCTTACTTGTTGAATAGCACAACCATCAATATAACTGCTGTTCAATATCTAACTGAAATGACAAGGTAGTGAATGAGTAAGAGAAAGGAGTGTGCGGGGGTGTGAGGAGGGGTAGTTTCTAGAAACGTCAACGTTGCACACGGGCAGCGAGAGGGCAGTATGGGTTGAGGAGCTCTTGTAGTGACCACCCTCTCAGCGCATGGTTTGGGTTTTACTTGGGCAATTTAGTGTTAATTTAGCTTCTGTTAATAATTTTGCATCCATTTCGGTTAACCCGGGTTTTGGTTGACCGAAGTTCGGTTAAACGGGGTTTTACTGTATTCAGAGCACGAAAGAAATAAGTATATTGTACTTGTATTTTGCACTAACACTAATTGGCTTCTTTCTAATAGTTCAATTATATATTAGAAAGAAGGTATGAAATCAATTAGTGTTCAATAAGTCTTGCATACATGTAAAAAACACTATTTTCAAATGTTCCTATTAAGTACTGATGATATATCACCAAAGTCCAATTAATCCAAACTAATTGGGAGTGGACCCAGTTCAGATTAACCGAAAAAGACGCTAAATGACAAGATTGAACAAAAATTAGCATTTTGTATGCAAAATTAAAAACTAAACAATTAAAACAACGTACATTATATTTTATTCATCAGTACTGTATAAATGTTAGGCCATTGCATTGTGAAGGGCTGCAATACTTTTGTGTGAGGTTAGCTGCATGCACAGCGACTTGTCACTGTTGCGACTGACTGGGGTGCCGGTTCAAGGTCAGGTATTACAGTACAGGGCACTGCGGCGTCGTAGTTGTGTCTGTGTCGCTTACTGGGCATGACAGCCCCTCCCTCACCTAACCCTCCAACCACCGCCATTGCTTCTTTGATTATTTAACGTGTTACTATCTGTACTGTTTTTGTACTAGCTTTGTACTTGTAACTGTTTTATTAAAGTGTGTTCTAAAAGTTAGTACAGTAGACTCTCGACTATCCGGCCTTTTGTGGCGGAAGGGTAGGTCGGATAACGAAAAAGCCGGATAGGCCAGAGTTCATTGAACTTGGACTTCCGGGCCTATCTAGATTGATTTTTACCTGTTTTACGAACTGAATCAAACGTTTTAACTAGTTATACAGTACTGTATTAAATTAGGCTATCACGTTTTGATCTAATATAACTTTTACAAACTTGGAACAGTGATGGGATGGTTTGTAAGGAAAATTAATAGTGCACGCAAAATTGTTTGTTACAAGTTTAATTAATGCACTAACTGTATTGATCAAAAACTGTACAGTACAACATTTAAGTCATACATATACTGTAATGTCATAATCATTATCATTGATTAAAATAAAAACAGTAGCTTACAATATAAAACAAAAGAAAAAACGAAAAATTACTTTTTGAAAAAAGTCTTTAATAGAAAGTTGCCGTTTGGTGTTTGACCTTTTCCTCGCCGCAGTGTCTCGCTATTTTCTTAGGCATATGATGTCAGCTGATGTTGTCTCATCTTGTTGGGCGATGTATTCCGACGTCTGTCTGCGATGTATTTCACAACTGAAGGCGTTCAAAACCATGTGTCAATTTTTAACGTTCTTTGTGGCCATGAAATGTTTTTAATTTTTTTACAAAATGGTAGGCCGGATAGTACGGAGGCCGGATAGTTGCGAGCCGGATAGTCGAGAGTCTACTGTATTTTGTTTTGTTTCTTCCTTGTAATAACGAAAAATGTCTAAAAATTGCTAGAAAAATTCAAGTTTTTTTCCAATTGTTATTTTGAATTAACGGGGTTCGGATTAACGGGACCGTGGTGTACATAGACGAGGTCCAAGTATTTTTATTGAATGTTACATTTTTATTTCAGAAGCAGTTATGAAATTGACAAATAATGCGAACGCACCTTATTACGTATGTGGAGGCTCACTGATCCTGGCAAGTATGATGTTATGGCCAATGAGGAGACTTCAAAATTGGGAGATCAAGAGGAAAGGGAGGAAACTCTAGCTCGTAATACTAGACAAATATTCACATTAAAATAACTATTGACAAAAACTGACTAGACTAGAATCTGGATTAACCAGAGTAATGACCTGGAGGATTGGCACGGATAACCAAATTCACAGTTAAAATCGCCAAACAAGCAGCAGTTGCATTCGTGGTCTGTTTAAACTGCACTGTCAAGTTGTCTGACCCTCCAATATAGTATAGCTATTGTTTTGAAACCTTTGTGTTTAATACCACTGACCTTTTTCCTATTTCCTTTTTTTTTTTTCCTCAGGAGGAAATGCTTTACGCACCATAGGGGCTCATCCGTGTAATCCAGTGAGCTCCCCGTGTGTGGGACTCCCTTTTCTTCATATCACATTGTCCATTGTCTTCTTCTATATGCTCAATAAAAGGTTTACCCACTAAAACCTCCTGCGCTTCTCATCTGTTGGAACCGGTATCACCAAAAGGCATTTCTTCAGCTCCACAGAGTCTTTTTATTCTTCTTTCTCTGCTTTCATTTCAGACATTCAGTCTTGATTCAGTGATCTTTCGTGACATGATTTCTTATATCATTCCAGCCACCACGTCCCATCCGTCTTTGTTTTGAAGCATCTTGTTTATGATGTTGTCTCTGGTGAGGATGCCAACTTGTATCAAGTATGGTCTTCGAAGACCCTCCCATCTTTCACAATCCAGCACTGTGTGCTCCGCTGTGTCCTCTTCCCCAGTACACACACTCTTCAGAGTCCACCTTCTGGATTCGGAAGAGATACTTCTGAAAGCTTCCATGGCCAGACAAGAATTGGGTGAGGTAGAAATCTGGTTCTCCGTGGGCTCTACCCATCCAACCCACCACATCGGGAATTAAATTCCTTGTCCATATTCCTGTAGCAGAATTAGACCACCTTTCTTGCCAGCGTTCCATCATCAGCGTTCTGGCTCTTGTCTTCTGTGCCTGATTCACGGAATGATCTCTAGAGCCAAAAGGACAATGGTGGTACTCCGCAATGACAAAGGCAGCTTCGCCGAGATGGTACGGTATCCGCTGTAAATGAGGGCCATCCTGCGCTGCACCTGATCCAGCTTCTGACGGTTTCCTGCTGAGTCTAAAGCCCTTTTCCAGACGGGGACTGCATACAGAGCAATGGATTCCACGACTGATGCAAGAAGTCTTCTTTTACTTGGGCTGGGTCCACGAAGGTTGCCCATTAGCAGGGGTGTAGTGGTGCGGGAACGCGTGGGAACGGCGTTCCCACACTGAAAAAATGCTTTTCAATTTTTCATGACTTTTTAAAATTTTTAAACAATTTCGGGAGGGAGGTTTCCGGATTTCCCCTTCCCCTAGGTGTTTCATACTCCTCAACCTGCTTCGAAAAGTGCCTAGGTACCATACAATTACATTAATATTAATGATAACCCAGATAAAATTTTGCGTTCCCACTCTGCCAAATTTACCACTACACCACTGCCCATTAGCCTACCTAAACTGCCCGCCACCTTTGCACTTCTCTTTGCGACCTCTTCCACGTGTGCACGGAAAGATCTTCTGTTATCCAGCCATACGCCCAAATACTTTATCTTCCGAGAAGGCTGAGTGACAGTCCCATTAACCTCGAAGACTATGTTCCTCAGAACTCTTCTGCCAGACATAACTATGGCCTCAGTCTTTTCTGGAGCAATAGCCAACCCCTGCTCTTCCAGCCAATTTCCCACCATTCTAATAGCTTGATTTGCCTTTGTCATGAGCATATGCTCAGTGGTCGCTGTTACCACTAGTGCCAAGTCATCTGCGTATCCCACCAACGATGTTCCAACTGGCAACCTAAGTCGAAATACTCCATCGTACATGAGGTTCCATAGTGTAGGTCCTAGGATAGATCCTTGCGGCACTCCACTTGAAACCTCCATCTGCAGGCAATCATTCTCGGTTTTCAACAGTATTTCTCTACCTTTCAGGTATTGCTGGATCATTCTGCGCAAGTAGTCGCTGATCCCTCTCTGAGCTAGAACCTCCAGGATTTTCTGCCAACTTGCACTGTTGAAAGCATTGCGTATGTCCAGGGTAATCACGGCGGGTATTTTCCTTGTTGTACGGGTTCCTTTTGCAGCTTGGTCAACCAGATCCATAACTCTCTTCAGAGCTTTAGTGTTGATTGGCCCTCTCTGAAACCAAACTGGTTGTCAGCTAGACCACCTGTGAGCTCTATTTCAGCTTTTAGCCTTCCCAAGAGAAGATGCTCAAGAAGCTTCCCCATTGTGTCAAGAAGACACAACGGCCTGTAGGATGATGGTAAATCATCTGGTTTACCCTCCTTTTTCAGCAAGATAAGATTTGCACACTTCCATTCATTTGGAAATTCCTCATTGACGAGTGCCCTGTTGAATATGTGTAACACTTTGGCTGAATTAATTTCTGCAGCCAGTCTCACAGCCTCTGGTGGTATTCCGTCTGGTCCTGGGCTTCTTTTGTCCTCAACCTTTTCCTTGCTTCTTCTAGTTCGTCTTCGTTGAAGAGAAGTATGTCCGTTGCTGCAATCTCTTCATATGGTACAGCCGGGTGGATCGGGAACAGTGCCTCGACCACCCTAAGTGTCATCTCTGATGATAGGGTTGGGAGGCATCTACCGAACCTTTTCCTCACTATCTTGTACCCATTCCCCACACATCCTCTTCAACACTTTCGCAGACTTGCTTCCAGCAAAGTTTCATAGACAGTAGGATTGCTCTATAAAAGCCCTTCTTGCATCAATTAGAGCCACCCTTACATGTTCTGCCGCTTGACCCCTTGTTCTTCTATTTTCTCTTGTCAGGCATCTCCTGGCTCTAAGACACTTCCTCCTTAGTTCTGAAATCTCTGGGTCCACCAGTAGGCTGGTTTCCATTTGCCAACAGAACCTCTCGTTTGTAAACTCTCTGCAGGCACTTGAAACAGCCTGTATCAGCGAGGCTGAGTTCTCTATCTCACAGTCTTCTAGTTTTCTTTGAAGTGAGGCTCTGAGGTGATCAAGGCCTGCATTGTCCACTCTGCCAGCCTTTCTTACTTAATATCCTCTGGCCTTCTCTTGGGACAGTTTAATTTCAATACACTGGTGGTCACCAGAGTTTCGATGTCTAAGACCCTCCAAGATTCCAGTTTTCTTGCTAGTCCCTCTGTGCAGAAAGTTACGTCTAGTATTGAAGAGGATTCACCTCTTATGAAGGTAGGTTCTGTTCCCTCATTGAGGCAGCTCAAATGAAGTGCAGCCGTCCAGTCTGCAAGGATACTGCTCGTCTCTCTGTGCTCACCCCATTCGAGACTTGGCGCTGAAATCTCCCAATTATTGCATTTTTGTGCTGCTCCTGATAGTATCTGCCAGATGGTCCAGTGCCTGTATTACTTCTGCTAGAGGTATATTGGGTGAAAAGTAACAGCTAAAGATCCTAAGCTCTGTCAATTCGATCCAAACAAAACCTTGTCCTGCTCCGCTGCTTGATACTGCTCTTTTCCTATTTCCTTTAATAATATTTAAAATATTATCCAGACCAACTATTTCCAGCTTTTCAATAATCTCAAGTTTTCTTTGTATTGAAAAAACTATACATTTTTGTTTTTATCAGACGGATAAACTTGTATCTGAAATTATTTGAACACTTATTAGGTCGCTGACTTGTCAAACTTTCAAAATGTAAACAATATTAAACACATATAAACACTACACAAATCACTATGTCCTGTATGTAAATGCAGAATTGAAATACTTGTCAAAGACCACTGTTAACAAGATGGTCATTGCACTGCATTTCTTTTATCTTCCTACAACTCAGTGTCATGTAAATGATTGATCTCCTACATCTTGCCTGCAATGGCTGATAAAGTAAGCACCTAACTGCGGAAAAGTGGAAAGTGACAAAATCTTTTTGTCTCACATGCTCTGCGTTTTTTATTGTGCATGACGTATTTACGAGTCACTTAAAGCCCTCTTCTACGCAGGTTTAGCAGCATGTCTCACTTTTCTTTCATCCACTCCTTGGTTAATCAATCTCTGGATAATCGAGGTTCTACTGTATTTTTATTCAAACCCTTTTCTAACGTATTTGTGTAAAAGTCATCTTCGACAGGGAGTCTTTATGAAATGTCCATACAAATTAGACTATACTACTCATCAATATAAGCTAAGCAATACTCAAGGACATATTTTCACGGTGTGTCCTACTGACACACTGTGAAAATAACTCAACCATGAATTTCTGTAATCTCCAAAACCGGGAGAGGTGTTGTGCTTGTTTGCAAGAGTCATGGTTAACCCGTCGCTGGGGAACTGCAGTGAGATTGACTTTTGATGCCATTTGGTGTGCACGCGGGATTGGCTTCCCTTGGATGGGAATGAACTATCATTGGACTAGAACTGCACTTGGAATGTATAGGGAGATTGAAGTAGTACTCTGCTCTAGTCCAGTACGAATAGTGATTTTTAATCTGAGTCAAGTTTTTCAGCAAAACTTGTGAGAACAAGTAATTTTTAAGTTGATATGTAGCCAAAAGACACAGTTTTAATTTTATATATGAAAATAGGCAACTTTAGTTACTGATACCCTTTCTATCAAACAATATTCTATATTACAACTTTTCATTAAACTCAGCAGTTGATATCTTGTGTCATAAATCATATTGTCAAAACAGTGTAAACACTTTTAGTTTCGGCTAATAAACTCAATAATTTCAAGTTTAAATGTTTGGATATAAGGAACCGATGATTAATTGAGTGTCCAACCATATTTGATTGCTTGACTCGAAAAACCTGATAATTGAGATATTCGCCCCCACTCTAAACACACATGCAAGATTAGAGTACAAGTGAGATTAAGCTGTTTAATGCCTCCCCACATCCCTCAAATCCGAATCAAACCCTTCAAAATTTATAATCATGCTTAAAACCCACCTGATGAACCTCTCATGTTACAGTGTCCAAGAGTTTGTCGAAGTGTTGTCTAAATTTGTGAATTTTTTCTGTGTGTATATATAATATATATACATTGTTAAGAATAAGAGCCTATTTTGTGGTACTATTTTGTGATAATTTAATGTAATGTGAATGTGACTTGGCTAATGCAATAATTGTATTTGTTAATTTTTGCCCAAAAAAATGATTTCTGAAGTGCATTTGCAACATCTTGCCAGAAGTGAAACTGGAACAGTGGCGTAACTAAGCCATCGAGCGCCCCCCGGCCAACTGACGGGGTGCACCCCCTCCCCTTATCCAAGATACGAACCAACATAAACTCAGTCAAGTGACATTTGTTTTGTTTTTTACGCGTTAATTTACGGTGATAACGCGATGAGCTACACAGTAGCATCTCTTTGTTGTGGTTATAGATCAAACGAGCGTATACCTACTTTAAAACTACTGCAGTATAACCTGAGGAAATAAAAGTTAATTTTAAGTTTGGCATGTAGTTTAATATTGTTAAATGATATTGTTATTAGTTGATCTATAATATATTATACAAAACTAAAAGTTACACCCGATTTCGAACGAATTGTTTAAGTTTGTTGATGCGCACGCCTCGTTGACACACTCACGGTAGTTCTACACCTTCACTTTTACCGGGCTTATTTGAAACGTCGGCAGTAACCGACTAAACTGTAGTTGTTGTAAGAAAAGAACTTATTAAATAAGGTTTTGTAACTTTTCTTGTTCTTCTTTTCCTGTTTTGAGCGCCAATTAGTTTCCTAGACATCAAATCTGAACGCTGCATCTACAGACTACAGTAACTGTTACAAACACACGTGAAACAAAGTAAGAGATAGGTTAGGTCCACAGTGTCGCAGTGTCAGTAGGTATTGCACAATTGACGTGGCGTTAGGGCAGGGTGGCGTGTCTGTCCCTTCGCAGTGCGCCCTGAGGTTGGTGGTTGAATAACTCTTCAGTGACCAGTTGTGATGCGCGCTCACGCCGTCCAAAGTACGCTGTACAGTACAAGGCTGAGGAGAGAGGTGACGCCTGACAGGCGATGGACGAATCTATGCCAGCACAGAGCCACCATCTCATTTCATTCAAACCCAGCCCTAGATTAATTATTTTGACTTACAATCCAACAAACAAATATGGATTGCAAATATTATTTTTTGGGTTATTTCCTAAAGCTTACTTTTTATTCTGACGCGCACGGCGGGGCTGCAGGGGTGTTATTTACGCCACTGAACTGGAAATTATATCAGGAGCACTGGTTACTGGGAAAAACTGGACAATAGTGAATAATTATGAGTAAATTCGATTGAAAACTAAGCACATTTTATTTACAACACATTTAAATAAATAATTAATTAGTTATATTACCTATACAACACACTAGTAAAAAGTACATGTCCAAAAAAAGCCTTTATACATCCATAAAATGTTTGTCACACCTTCCTACTAAACCAACAAAAAACCTTACTAATATTGACTAGCCTCCAGTCAAAAGAAATTCGATTAAAAATTTGTTTACGTCTCATGGTGATGTTTACTTTGCCTGTTAATTACATGTATCATAATATATTAATAATTTATATTTACAATGTGAAAGTTTGGCCTATAATTTTAAGATTCCCTTGACAACTCTGAAAAGACATTCTTACCATGCAACATGTAAACATTCAATTTAAGTAACTTACTAAAAACTATTTATACAAACAAACAAAAATTCCAGAGAATGCATGATTGGTCGAAATAACTGTACAAAGTAAACTGTACTCTTCTGACATTTAAGGGGGTGTTCTCATGGATTGTGCTATGGACAGATTGTTGAGGTGCATACGTTCTCGAAGAGACATGAGAGACTGTCGTAGTCTGAGTCGTATCGGCCCCCCGGCCCCTTGCCCATCTGTGTTACTGGTTGTGCCTGCCGAGCTCTGGCCGCTGCCAGGAAACATGTGCCTGTAAATAACACAACAATTATTTTATACTCATTTTGTTCAGGAGGTTTAATAAAAAAAGGCCTTCAAGCTACCAGTGAGTATAAAATTATTTGTTGAAAAACTAGTTCAGGAATAAAACTTTGATTATTGGCTCTTCATAACAAGAAACTACTTACAAGGAAACAGATTACCTACCTGAGTCTAGCTAAATCCACAGAAGTCAACTCTCTGGCATCTTCACCTATCCTCTGAACCGGGATCTGTCCAACTCTTCTCATCGGTTGTACACACTGCAAAATGATTCATAGACATAATAAATTCTTGTTAAGTAAGAAAAGTACCAAACAAAACCCGCTTTACAATAACAGTATGAAGCCACCTTTATACCGGAGGTTTCAACTAGAAACTTTATAGTTTGACCCCTTCCGTGGTGACATGATACCAACAAAAGCGACAAGAAAATAAAAGATTTCAAAATATTTTTGACTAAAGTAATAATGTAGACAAGCTATGGTGTACAGTTAAATTGGCTTTTCTCACTTTTTCAATCTTATATAAAGTTACATCCCCTAGAGGCGACCAGTGCTGCAGCTGGAGTTTGGAAGGGGCAGGACCGGAGGAGGCCGTATAGTGTTCAATTCAATTCAATTCAAATAATCTTTATTCACAAATTGTACAATACATCGATGCATATACAATTATCGAATGGCGTTAAAATTAATTTGTCTATGCTATAAAATACAAAATGACTTTCAATTTACTGTATACAAATTATTTATTATAAAGTATTAATTATTAAACTCTATTCTACAATATATTATTCTCTTTAAATTCTACAATTCTTCGAATTTGTGCAGAGCCTTCTTTATTAAATAGGTTTTTAGTTTTTGTTTGAAAACGTTTATATTAGTTATATCTTTTATGTTCTGAGGTATCTTATCATAAAATTGTATTCCTGCTCTTTTAGGAGATTTCCAGAAAAATTTACGTGAATGACTCGGAATTGCTATTGTATCTTTGTTTCTAGTGTTGTAATAATGATTAGTGCCTAGCTTTGGCAAACTGGTTCCAGCTGATTTTACCGCTAAAACAGTTTCCAACACATATAGTCCATAGACAGTTAGTATTCCCAACTTAGCAAAGTCCTGTTGCACAAGTCCTGTGCGAGTGTTCATTTGATTACAATACGAGGGGGTACCCAAAAGTATCGGGAATCGGTCGATGGCGAGGTGGGGAGCGCATAGTTCACATTTTTGCCGATAGGGCATGAAAGCGCAACTCTTCCTGAGAGTTCAGTGCTCTCTGTGTGGCCAGTCTGAGAGGCTGTGAAGAGGAGTTGCATGCGTTTTTCTAAAAGTAGTTTTTGTTCTGCCTCGTTTTGTTTTGATGGTTTAATTAAATGGACAAAGTTCAGCAGTGAGGTTTTTGCTAATTTCTTGCTAAGAACGCTTCAGAAACGGTTGCAATTATTAAAAAAGCTTACAATGACGATGTTTTGAGCAAAACCAGAGTGTAACGAGTATTTTCCCCAAATTCAAGATGGCGCCACGTCGATTGAAGACAAGCCTTGTCCCGGACAACCTTAAAATCCTCGGACTGGTGAAATTGATCAGAAAAAAATGTCAATATTGCAATAAGACCGTCGGAGGACCATTGAGAATCTTTCTTTGCTATCTGGAGTGTGTTGAATTTCTGTTTAGCGAATTTCAACAAACTCCAGACCTAAATTTTGGCGATAGGGAGGCTGGTTCTTTCATCATGACAATGCGCCTACCCACGTAGCCATCTTAGTGCGCTAGTTTTTGGCCAATACCAGCATGACCACCCTTCCCCACGACCCATACTCACCAAATCTTGCCCCACGCGATATTTTGATATTCCCTATAATGAAAAATTACATAAAAGATCACCGTTATGACGGAAATAAAGGAGTGAAAAGGCTAACGAGGATGGAGAGTGCAGCCATTCAGAGTAAGTGGTATGAGCGGTGCTTTTAACCATAGGAGGATCGAATGAACAAATGCATTACACTAAATGGGGAGTATACTGAAGGTATACATGTAAATTAGTAAAAAAAATAATAAAATATAGTTTTTATAATGAAGTTCCCGTTATTTTTGAGTACCCCCTTGTACATGCAAACTGAATTGATCAGAAAAGCAGGCGACCGGAGTCAGAGTGGGCATACAAATCCAGATTTCAATGCTTAGTTCCCAATAAACTAGATAAATTCTCAATAACATATGTCAATGTGTCAATAAGAGCGCCACTTGTGTCGACCTGGGAGGTGGAAGGTGGTGTCAGCTTCTGTATCCAGTCTGTCGTCTTCTCTGAGTCAGGCACGGCAGGCATCTCGGTCTGACTCTGGTTCCCTTCGTCACTCTGGTCATCAATATCTGGCACCACCTACACAATACAACACACTTAGCCTCAGTTCTTCTTGTAAGTCAGTTATGTGTATTTCTTTCTCAGTTGGCCTCTTAGTACTACTAACTAACACATACAAGTGGACTGGATGGACTTTTTTTATTTCAGGACAAGAAAGATATTGGAAATAAGATGGGCAGGGCAAGAAAAAGTTGAAACATACATAGGTAATTTTTTGAGTCAACAATGGTGATGACACAAGGTATTGTTGGCAAACTTACAAGAGTCATAGTTACTCCTGCTGCAATAGTATTACTCGAGATGATTGCCACTTGGTATGTACAAATTTAATAAATGTGTCTGCAGCCAATAATTGGCATCCGCAATTGTTAATGAGTTTTGAGGTGTGGAATTAACTGTTTGCAATCTTATCAAAAATTTGCATAACCGAAATTCGGCATCAGCATTAGTTGTGGAACTTACTATGACTTCTTTAAGGTAGTGGTGGTTCGTGGGTATTAAGACAGAAGAGGCCTGATTGGGGCCGGCGACAACTGAGAGGTCTACAGGTATAGAATTTGAAGTAACCTTAAACCATTTAAGTAACCTTGAAGAAATCTTAAACTTTGAGTACTTTATGAATAAATTAGTTTGACTTCACACATCAATTATAAACAAATATCATGTTAATCTAAGACTAGCAATATGGGGTATAATTTGTAAGGGATAATATGTACAACTTAGTGTACAAGTACATAATTATCATCTCATGTTTAGGGACAGAGATCTACACCGACACTGACTCATCTATATAACTCTTTAACGACAAATATTTCTAACGTGGATCAACCACGTTTTGGGTTTAGTCTGGTTTTAGCTCCATAACTACCAAACAAAATTGGGCTGTGCAAGCGTGTAGTACTTTGGTGGTATTGTTCTCCATATTTGTGCAGATAAAGTCTACAGATGTTTGTCTGAATGTTGCTGTGCTTTCTGGTAGGTGGCAAGTGTAGCCTCACTAGATTGTAGCTGGGCAAGGTGTTAATAATACAGTAGACCCTCGATAGAACAGACTAATGTGGCGGAAGGGTGGTCCGGATTTCGAAAAATCCGGACGATCAGGGGATACCGATAAGCATATCCTGGTGCATTAGGATCGATAAAAATAGACTCAAGATGACGTAATTTGAGGTCCAGATCGGTTACTGACGTGTTTGGCTGAGCCACACACCTTAAAACCACTCACTCTCATAGGCAGTACTCACACAGAAGGTCTTACGAAATAAAAACACATTTAACGTTCAAAAATGTATTTATTTCGTTCAAAATACTGTATTTTCACAATTTAAGTACAATTCATATTTACAGTAAAAAAGGTTTCTAATTTAATAAAATGTCCGCCATCGTAATCACACAATTTAATCACCCGACACACTAACACAAGTTATCACAATACTGTACAGATATCACATCACGAATCAGCTGCAGGTGACTCACTTTGTTTACATTTGTGACAGTACAGGGGCGGGGAAGGGTAACTCGCCGGTGCGCAGTAGATAAGAGAGTGGCCTGAAATTATCGATCCACTCCCTGCTCCAGTCTGCACGGTGTATCCTGACAACCCCAGCATCGATACGCAAACTCAGAACTCAGTTGCGTTTCTGCGTAGCTCCGGTATTGTCAAAGTAACGTTAGTGCACAATATTGTCATTAAGTATTGTTTAAATTATTAGCGTTTAACGTTGGCGTTAAAAAATACTGTATGTAACAAAAAAATATGTTTTTCGTTTATTTAAATTTAAATTTTTTACCGAGGAGTGGTCCGGACCATCCCGAATCCAGTCGAGCGAGGTTTGTTCGAGCGAGCGTCTACTGTAATTTATTTATAAATCTACAAAACTTTTGTATTGACCAAAAGAAACAAGGAAAAAAAAGATCCACACAAATTAAGTTCAAACTTTCTGTTGCTGAGCTTTTCTTTGTTTTATTTTGTCAAGTGCAATACAATATTGTGTAGACAAAGTGTTTGTGTAAATAAAGTGTGTTAAGCCACTGATAACTAAATCAAATAAACTTATATATCAAAGCCTAATCCACATAATATTAGTCTATCAAAAAGAAAAAGTTCCCTAAGGGCTTGTAATGTTATTACCAATATTATTCTAATTTGATATCAACCAACCTAATTTTGTTTTAATGTATTCTTTATGTTCACCATGATGAGGAACAGCTCATTTCTGCCCTAGATTTTTCAATGTTTAAAATCTAGGTAGGTCTAGAGCTTCTTCTAGTGGGCTTCCTGGTAATCTGTAGACTCCCATAATGTAAAGAGCCCACAGACCCATTTTGGAGCATGGGGTGGGGAATCTCTTGAGTATGTTTGCCCCAGCACCTCGAAATATAAAGTTACAGTCCTGTTATTAACATGATTGAATTTCTGACCTGTAAAGGTTCGAGAGGAGTAGACATGCTCTTGGGGATTGCAATAGTGACAGAGAGACAGTCCAAGACCTCGGCCGTAGTGAGGCGCTGTGACGGCTCAAGCAGCAGCAGACGACGGATCAGAGACTTGGTCCTCTCACTTACTCTGCCGTCACTGAACACAAACAGTTTATAACAGTTGAAGGTAATGAACATGCATACGCGCTGCAGCTGCGAACTGTGCAGCTGCCATCGAACTGGTGGGACCTCTGCCATTTTGTGGGGTCCCCGGATGCACAGATTACCAGCTCATCAAATGAAATGAAATAAGTCTTTATTTTGTGGTGAAGTAACTCTTGGGTGATGAGGGAACATGAAGGTACAGTAGAGTCCCGCTAATCCGAACTAATTGGGACCGAACCCTGTTCGGATTAGCGAAAATTCGGATTAAGCGGATTATAGGCACATATTGATAGATTTATCGTATATTGAACTTATAAGGTCATATATTGAGTTTGAGCGACTAATATTTTATATTTAAATGTAAGAAACTGTGTATTTGAATGCTGTAGTACACTGGAATACACACAGTGCAGAAGTAACGTACGCAGATATGACGGGCAGTACAAAGATGATGTGGTGGCAGGGTGTGTACTGTACTTCTGGTGAAGATAAGATAAGGAACTAGTGGCGAGCAGTTCCAAGTAAACAACCCCTCTCCCCCCTACATCCGTGCTGAGTGCATTTTCAATGGAGGCCGGCAGCCATTATCAAGTGAGTGGTGAGTGGTTTGTCTCTCAGTGAGTGGTATTCCTCAGGTGGTGCCTTTAAAGGGCCACATACCAGTGTCAAAGTTACTATCTTGTTTCAGTGAAAGTGCAAATTATGTTATCTACAATTTATCTAATGTACCCCACATAATTTTATTGTTTGTTATTACTCATAGATCTATCCAATGTTACTTCAGTTAAAGCGAAACTCATATTAGACTAATTCATTATTTAATCATTGTTAAGTTTTTAAATTATTATTCAATTCTATTCATCGTTATTGCTTGTAGATTTATCTTGTATGCTATCTATTTATTCATGTTTCCATTTATTCTATGCACATTGGGCTTTTGTCAGTCAATTATTCTATTGTTAGTGCATGTTTGTTGTTTCCTGTTTCTTATTGCTTGTTCAAGCCACACGTGTTTATATATATTATTATCGCCATTCATATTACAATTATCATTTTCCATATTGTTCACTGTTATATACTTGTTCATACTTTTGTATAACTGGTGTTTGCCGTTGAAATAAATAAATAAATAAATAAATAATCAGGTTGGCCGATCTCAGACAGAACCAAACATCCATTTTGTACACGTACTAGATCAAATTCTAGATTGTTATTGTACTAAAACCTTTGCAATTTACTGTCATTCCAAACTAGTACCGGTACAAAAACCTTATTTGTCAAATGAAATTAATCATTGAGTAAATGGAGATGAGGTGAGGAAATAACAAACACACACTACACTCTCCTCAAAGATCGATGTCACAAGCATACAGAGAAAATGCTGTGATTGGCTATGTAATCCCGGCCCTATTTGGTTGCCTAGCAACAGCTAATGGCGTAGTAGGCAGCAGATAAGGGAGCGGCTGTCCCTCACTGACAACCTGGCACCTGCCTTCCCCCTCCCGCGCACACACTGCAGCTGCTCTCTTCCCCTCTGCTTTCCTTCTCTTCCCTTGTCCTTTCCACCTTTCATCTCTTTCTTTGCCTTCACCCCTCATCTCATTTGGGTGAAAATCTTTTTCAAAATATGTAAAATGCCCCACTTTTAAAAACCTTGATTGACATATGCCCAACCACAACACAACATTTAAAAATGAAACTAATGAGTAATGTTGCTTATGGTGCATAACATACTTGGGAATGGTATAATCCGCCGCTTTGATTTTGTTGAAGAGTTGAGTTGGGCTTGAGTCGTAGAAAGGAAACTGTCCATAAAGCATTGTAAATAGAACGACCCCCAGAGCCCACATGTCAGAGGGTTTTCCTAAAACAACAAACAACTCAAATCAACTTTAAGTAAAAAAAAACATAATTTTTGGATAGTTGCTGGTAGAACTAGGACAAAGCCAAAATCCTGTCATCCCACAAATATCATTTCACTGTCGCAACAGCTCGTTTCAGTTCCGAGATGGCTTTTGGGTACCGTTACACTCCTGCGACTCCTTCAGGTTGCATATTAAATCCTGAGTTATCCAAAAGCCATTCTGTTCCCTGCCGGGAGTAACTATGACTCTCCCAAGGTAGCTTCTTCCTGACTTTATACAGAAATTTACAGCTTATTCATGGTCAAAGTGCACATTCTGTACAGAAGTTTTTTGCCTGAAATGACAAGGGATATAATATTTGTAAATTGATGTCTACCACCATTATGGGCTTAAATCTAACATATTGATATAGTTTTTAATATAAATATAATGTTACTTTTTTAACAAAGATGTTGAAGATGTATAAGAATAAGATTTATTTTTAAAGACAGTCAGTTATAGTAATATTATGAATCCTATAGTACAAGTTCAGAAAAAAATCCCTCTAAAACAAGCATTTGGGCTATTTAAAATAGAATATATTTTATACTGTATGAATATTGTTATTTAAATTACTTAATTTTCTGGAAGGTTGTTATTCTTTTGTGAAAGTTACATGATGCACATTAGTGGCTTCTTAACTGAAGCAATATGCTGGATTTGCATTGAAAGGTATGTAGTGTGGTGTGGTATGACTTACCAATGTAAGGTCTACCACAGAGAACGTCCGGGGAGATGTATGCTGGAGAGCCACGCTGGTCCTTCAGTAAGTCCTGTTCACTGCCCAGGAGCTTCCCCAGGCAGAAGTTCGTCAAAGTCACTTTGTGTGTCCGCTGGTTCAGAACCAAGTTCCCCAATTTCAAGTCCCTATGAACTATATTGCGCTGAAACATGAGAGCCAAATGCTTGAGGTTTTATTTTATTGGTACACTTGAGATATTCGATTTTTCTATAAAACAATCAGGAGGGGATCTTACATGTGACACATCACTCACTGACCGCAACTGGTAAAAATATTACAATCAATAATAGTCAATGATGGCTGTGCCTGTCGGTGCTTGTAAATAGTTTGAACAACTCAAGTTTAGCTGACCACCAATAACTACAAAAGTCTAAACCTAGCACTTGTATGCATTTTTTTTAAACAATAATAATTATAAAAACAAGAGTAGTGTGTAAATTTGCAATTGAAAAGAAATAGGTAATTTGTTTTTATGTCGAGCATACCTTTAAGCACATAGCATGTGAGAGACGAAATAAATAGTTTCATCAAAATGTATAAATACAGAAATGTTTAAACAAAGAGCTTTAACTTGTTTGCTTATACGCATATTTGGTTAAAAATAAAAGATATAAATTAAAAATATGGTTAGGGTGCATGTTGCTAACCTCATGCAGGCTGTGTACAACTTTGACAGTGTTGTAGAGGATGACGGCGGCTTCTCGCTCGGAGAGTTTCTTCTCTCGGATGACGTAGTGCTGGAGGTTGATGAGGTCTGCCGTGTGTCGGGAGAAGTCGTGAGCCACTAGACAGTCCAGAACCAGGCACAACCTCTGCCTCACTCTGCCCGTGTACACCAGCCCTGTTCCACTCACCCTCTCCTCCAATGCTACATCCTACACACAACACAACACTCATCATTCCATCTGCTGTGCTGTAGTGCTGGAGGTTGATGAGGTCGGCCGTGTGTCGAGAGAAGTCGTGAGCCACTAGACAGTCCAGAACCAGGCACAACCTCTGCCTCACTCTGCCCGTGTACACCAGCCCTGTTCCACTCACCCTCTCCTCCAATGCTACATCCTACACACAACACAACACTAATCATTCCATCTGCTGTGCTGTAGTGCTGGAGGTTGATGAGGTCGGCGTGTGTCGAGAGAAGTCGTGAGCCACTAGACAGTCCAGAACCAGGCACAACCTCTGCCTCACTCTGCCCGTGTACACCAGCCCTGTTCCACTCACCCTCTCCTCCAATGCTACATCCTACACACAACACAACACTAATCATTCCATCTGCTGTGCTGTAGTGCTGGAGGTTGATGAGGTCGGCCGTGTGTCGGGAGAAGTCGTGAGCCACTAGACAGTCCAGAACCAGGCACAACCTCTGCCTCACTCTGCCCGTGTACACCAGCCCTGTTCCACTCACCCTCTCCTCCAATGCTACATCCTACACACAACACAACACTAATCATTCCATCTGCTGTGCTGTAGTGCTGGAGGTTGATGAGGTCAGCCGTGTGTCGAGAGAAGTCGTGAGCCACTAGACAGTCCAGAACCAGGCACAACCTCTGCCTCACTCTGCCGTGTACACCAGCCCTGTTCCACTCACCCTCTCCTCCAATGCTACATCCTACACACAACACAACACTAATCATTCCATCTGCTGTGCTGTAGTGCTGGAGGTTGATGAGGTCAGCCGTGTGTCGAGAGAAGTCGTGAGCCACTAGACAGTCCAGAACCAGGCACAACCTCTGCCTCACTCTGCCCGTGTACACCAGCCCTGTTCCACTCACCCTCTCCTCCAATGCTACATCCTACACACAACACAACACTCATCATTCCATCTGCTGTGCTGTAGTGCTGGAGGTTGATGAGGTCGGCCGTGTGTCGAGAGAAGTCGTGAGCCACTAGACAGTCCAGAACCAGGCACAACCTCTGCCTCACTCTGCCCGTGTACACCAGCCCTGTTCCACTCACCCTCTCCTCCAATGCTACATCCTACACACAACACAACACTCATCATTCCATCTGCTGTGCTGTAGTGCTGGAGGTTGATGAGGTCTGTGTCGAGAGAAGTCGTGAGCCACTAGACAGTCCAGAACCAGGCACAACCTCTGCCTCACTCTGCCCGTGTACACCAGCCCTGTTCCACTCACCCTCTCCTCCAATGCTACATCCTACACACAACACAACACTCATCATTCCATCTGCTGTGCTGTAGTGCTGGAGGTTGATGAGGTCGGCCGTGTGTCGAGAGAAGTCGTGAGCCACTAGACAGTCCAGAACCAGGCACAACCTCTGCCTCACTCTGCCCGTGTACACCAGCCCTGTTCCACTCACCCTCTCCTCCAATGCTACATCCTACACACAACACAACACTCATCATTCCATCTGCTGTGCTGTAGTGCTGGAGGTTGATGAGGTCGGCCGTGTGTCGAGAGAAGTCGTGAGCCACTAGACAGTCCAGAACCAGGCACAACATCTGCCTCACTCTGCCCGTGTACACCAGCCCTGTTCCACTCACCCTCTCCTCCAATGCTACATCCTACACACAACACAACACTCATCGTTCCTTCTGCTCTGCTGTAGTGCTGTCCAACACTCAACAGAGTACTCGTGTTATAACTGTAGACTGCTTCAATAACAAATATTTACAGTCAATTCAGGGACTACTTCTGAGATTACTTTATTCGACTGGAAATATTTTTCCAGTTAATAATACATATTATTTTTCAGAGGAAAAGAATGTATACCAGCTAGGTACAAATTAACTAAATTTTCAATGAACATCTAGCTCTAGTAGTACATCGTATCGATGCCACTGGCACATTATTTTTTCTTACATACGTCTTGACTTGACTTAGAAGATGCAGTTAAGTTACTAAATGTACATTTGAGGCCTTGAGGGTACTTAGCGAGTAGCTTCATGATGCCCAAGGTGATAATTTGTGATCAAATATACAACCAAGTGCTTAATCCTAAAAATTAAAATGCAACTCAATAGATCCAACCACTAGTAGCACAAACCAATCTACTGTTCTCATATCCCAGTTTAGCAAAATGAAAAGAGAAAATAAGCAGAAACCAGACAATTAGTAAGCATTGTGTCTATTCTTAAAGGGGAATTACACATTGTGTTGAAATCCTGATTATATCATCTATTTCAAATAGATAATAAAATTAATGAACCTCTACTTTCAAATCTTAACACTATACTACATTTTTGATGTCTTTTGCTTGCCTTGAAAAAGCCGTGATGGTGGACAACGTTGTCTTGGTTGTACAGAAGAGACAGCAAAGAGTACTCTGTGTGCAGCAACATCTTGCCTTGTCTCTCGTCCTGTGTTTCCTCCTCGCCCCCCTTCACTGTCAGAATCTGTACCCAACACCAACCAATGTTTTTTAAAATCGGCTACAGGCCCGTGCTGGAACGGTAGACTGCTATGGCCAGTTGTCGCCAGCACTGTGCGGGGAGGGCGCAATTACGAGAGGGGGAGGTCCAAGAGACACTTTTGACTACTTTTATTCTTCAAAAAACAAAAATTGTATCCTCTTAAAAAAAAACAACAAATTACTGGCTGTTACTTTGTGATGGACAGTCAAGATCCCTACTTCAATAATTCTGAATACTTGTACAAGCTTTTACTCTTCAAAGAACTTCAAGAGATTTTTTGGTGTGATTAAAAGTTCATTTTAGTCATTACTAAATTAATAAGAAAAGGTTGAGACATTGAACACTTTTTTATAGTTTATATACATACGTAAATTTACCCTAACTTTACCCCTATCCAAAGTTTTTGTTCAGTTTGTGAGTTTATTAAAATTTTTATGGAACAGATATGATTGTTCTTTGATTTAATATTATTATCCATCAAATTATTATATAATAAAACTGTGTATTAATTACACTTAATTGTTAATGAGGATTCAAATAATTGGTATTTACATATTAAAAATGTAAAAATTTAAAGATAATTTTTAAAAGTTTATTTGAATTGTTTTAGTAACTAGAGTAGTTTTTAATAGAAATTTAAACTTATCAGCATTCATAGTAAAATTATCAACAAGAGACTGACCAAAAAATTCCTTCCTTCCCCACCAATTCTGTTTTTAAAGAATTCATCTGACTTTTTTTTAATTTTCCGATTACTTGGGACTCTGACTCCTAGTGCGTAAATTATTTGATTGTCTCCAAACACTAACTTTGATTGTGTAGAAGTCATCTGTGCCTTCTCTTCTCGCCAGACACTGGACAATGCTCTTGACAGGGGAGTTGCCGAGGGTGGGGCCCAGCAGGTAAGGACCAGCTTTTTTCACTATGTTCACTGGTACTGGAGTTCCTTCTGCCGGCACTAACACATCACAAGACACCATGTAATCAAATCATGTTCAAGCATTTGGTATTTCATAGTGTTCAATATCAACCGAAATCTACTTGGTTAATGGTGAGCCCCACTACTTCACAAAATTTTAAATTATTCGTGCCAACTTAGGCTATGGTCCTATATTATTAGTTTTTGATTAAGTTAGTTGTACCTGTAGTTCAATGTACTGAATTTGAAGTAAAAAATCATTCAAATGCCTTTTAAAAAAGATATAGGTTAGGGTTTACGTTTAGGGCTCATGTTAAGGGTCACTATCAATATTTGATCAGTATTTTGCCAATAGAATTTTTAAACAACTAAAAGCATATTTCTATTTAATCTAAAATATAAGTAAAACTAATCAAATTACTCATAGATAAAAAAAAGTAATGGAAATTACATTTGAACAACTCAAAAACACAAATAGGCTGGTGTTCTAATTAGTTTTGTCTATTAAATTAGTTTCAAGATGGCTAAAATATACTTTAACGTTTTTGAGAGGTTTTATTTACTTGTCTTGCCAAGGTTTAAAAAGACGCAAAAGGTACTGAGGTAGCAAAAGGTAGCAGAAACGACTAAGAAGTCGATCAATTTTGGGGCAAGCTTTCTGGCATTAGCAAATGGTGTCCCAATTTTATAAATACAAATTTAAACTTAATACAAATTATACTGTAAGAAAATATAACTACAAGAAAATCATTATACTAAAAAAAAGCATTAATAAAAACATGAAAGTACTTGACGTAGGTCAGAAAGGAGAAAAGTTAAACGGTTTGGAAGATTTTCATATATAAATCGTCAAGACTTAAACCAAAAAGTGTACTCAACACCACACACATGACGACACAAAACGTAGTTTTAAGAAAATTTTGAAACTAGATGAATAATTATTTTATATCACTCACCCCATATGAAAAAATAATAATATTGACCTTATTTGTTCATTAATTAGTTTATATTTTAAAATACTCACAACCAGGCATAGGCATAACCAGGATGATCAAATGGGGGGGTTTCAATAATCTGGGGGGGGAAGGGTTACCCCCTAACTAAAGGGGTCCAAGCCCCCAGAAAATGTATTAACATTTTATACCAAATAATGGGTTTTAGGCTTGTAAAAACACTTTCAACTGAAACCGAAATGTGAAATTAGGCTTTTTATTATCAACCTTATTTAACCTGTTTTGAGATTCAACCAAGACTTTAGTAACGTCACTCGTAGTAACTTCCTCTCCGCCACAGTCTAGATACCAAATCATGGGTTTTAGGCTTCTAAAAACACTTTAACTGACATCCAAATGTACTTTTGCTGTATATTATAACCAATTATTTGTAAGGTTGTAGAAATATTGTAATCAGTGGTCATTATGCATGGCATTATAAATTATTTCCTACTTTTGGAGATATAAACAATCCAGTGTCACAATCAATTTGTTGTTTCTTGAAAAACAAGAAAAGAGTGCCGGCCTTTCTTTTATTACCAAAGCTACAACCAGCGTCACTCATTAAAAAAAACAAAATGTATATTTTTAGTTTAACAAGTCCCAAACACATCAATTAGTCAGCAGACGACAGACGAGACAACTACAACTCAAGTCAGGACATATCCTGCGAAACGGCCGAACGGATACACTCGGGTCTAAGACCGATTCATACGGTACTAGAGGGCTCTGTACGGCAGTACTTATTTTGAAAAGTTACAAAATAAAATAAATCTTTACTACTCAATCTCAATAAACTTATTATTAATATCATGTGGGTCCCTACAGTGATAATGTAAGTTAAAGAAACATTATTTCTTTAATCACTCATAAAGAATATTTTAAATAAATGTTCAAATTATAATTTTTTTCAATGGGGGGGTTTCAACCCCCCCTCGTTACGCCTAGGCAACCAGGATTATGGCATTACTGTCCGTAACATGTCGGCTTCGATCAATTAAAATGCAGTTTGCCACAGGTTAGCTGTACTTCATTAAGTCATGTAATATTTGGTCTTAAAGGACCAACTCAAAGACAAGAAATAATAAATACTTAAGAATTCATCAACGAGGAAACCAACAAATAAAGCTCTGCAAAAAGAAAACTCAGCAGCCTGTTTTGGTCACAAGATTATGAAATCTAAAAGTGGGTGGTCTTAAATAGGTTTTCAAATAGAAACATTATTTATTTACCTACCTGGAAATGCTGTTGAAAGTTGTTTGGAGATAGAAGGAACCTGCTGTACGCTATCTATTCTGGCGCTGGTTGATGGTGTAGAATTAGCTGCGGACACATCTAAATGTTCTTCACTTGGGCTTGCTTGGAACATTGCATCTCGCCGACGACAAACTAATTTCCTTTCCATCAAATCCATGTAACTAAAATGAACATCATGTAAACCAACATTGTTAAATGTATATGGCTTTAGTATCTTATTAAATAATACATTTTGCAATAGACACATAGACAAATGCCAAAGGGCAAGTTGAATCTTAGATCTCTCTTCACTCAATCGGGACACATTTGCGAGACTGTAATATCCATAATCTAAAAGTCAATGGCACTTCCCTTCAAGAGACTAACCATGTTCAGAAAATATATTATTATTATGTTAAACTGCCTTGTTGGGATCAATATATTGATTTGGTCTATAGAAAAGTATCTAGAGGGCTACAATTAAGAAAACTGTTGTTCCATTGCAGGCAAGGTGTTTTGAGTCTGGTTGAGACTCGGCAAGTTCACTGAGGATGCTCGATTGTAATATGAGGGAAATGTTAATAGTTTATTAATGTGGTCTGGTTTAGATGTTTTGAAACTGGCATATTACAGAATAATTCATACCCATTTATTTATATTATATCTAAAAAGTTGCAAAAACCATTAAAAACAATGTTTACTTAAGTAACACTATCACCTTCCACTACCCTAACAGACATGGCGCTTCACTTCACACGCGGAACGCACGAAAGAACATTAATCGAGAATGAGACACAGCGGACTGAGAATAAACGGTTGATGCCGTGATGCGCACCGCCTCATGGCTGTTCCACTGAGGCTTCCCCTCATTGCAACTAACATAAAAATAAACTAAACTACCCTGATGATAATACCTTATTCAGTCTTTAAGTTAATTTGAAAAAGGGGGAGAATGAATCAGTTAATGTAACACCCAAGTGGGTGACAGCGACTGTCAGAGTGTCTTGGTGCTGTGCGCATGCGTGTCTTCCGCTCAAAAAATAGTCCCAACTTAAAAGCTATTTTGAAATATGTTCTGCGCCTTTAAAAAAATTTGTGGTTGCATAGGGGTTATCTCCTTATTGTGCTAAATCATTTTTGATAGTTAGAAGACAAGTCATTGTATTGAAATATTACCCGAATAACATGTTGTTTATTTAATGGTGGTTAAGTGGGAGAGTGTGGCTTGTATAGTTCTATAGGCTAGTCCTAACTTCACCGTAAATAAAGACTGATTTCATTTCAGTTATGTTAGTATTAATGTAAGAACTTAAGAACAAGCCTATCTAAACGACAAAAACGAACACATTTGCAATGTGCAGGCGCAGAATAGGACTAAGCCTGAATAAAATAATGTAATAAATAAGAAAATATTATAAACATAGGTTTTGGGATAAAGTGTAAATGGGATTATTATATTACCTTTGAAATGAACAGGTCAGAATAATATTGAAATATGCACGTGTTTAGTTAAATGCACAATTTTGAGCCATATTTGGTCTCCTTATTCCCTGGTAAAGTATAGGTTATGGCATATTAAATTAACGAAACATTTAATTAAAAAAAAAACACGAAGAATTATTCTTGGCCGATTAATTGAAAAAGTATTAAGCGTGGTGCAAGCTCCACCATAAACAACTAATAATAACCACTGTTTAATAATGTAATGTTCTCCTAGAATAATGAACTCAAAATACCATTGTTTACTAATAGTTATCACGAACTAAACATAACCTTATTTACGAAAAAACGTTTCGCTGTTCAATGATCCCCTGACAGTTTATTTCTGTCACAGGTTAAAAAAACCAAACCACCCAGGCTAATAGTAATACATTGCATTTTGTCTAAGATCAGTTGTACTATACACAATACTTGTTGTTGCTATCATAATAACGAGTGATTTTGACTATCAAATCGCTTCCAGCGTGATAGCAACAAGTATGCAAGTAAAGAAGAATATTAAAAAATGAAACGTAAGTGCCACTGTGTTATACGTAACTTGCCACGGCGGGATACGCCAAACATGTGACACGGGACGACAAGCGCGGCGTGGTCGTAGACTGGTATAAGTCGTATAATTTTGCAGCCAGCCAAACAGAAATAAAACTACATTTCAAGCGAGTACCGAGTAGGACATTCAAAACTGCATAAAGACACTGAAAATCTATGACTTTTTAAAAGAAATTATCCACGGACCGCGGTTTTGCCCACCTGCCTCATTTATTTGGTAAAAAGAAATTTAAAAATGTGTTTAAAGATAGTATCGTTGTTGATTAACTTGACTGTTGAGTCATGCTTAAAATCATCTCAAACCCTCCATTTTGCCATGTCAGGGTTGTGAGCTTAATCGTTAATTTTAATCCATCGTAAAAAATTGTAAAATTCCCCAACGTTTTCACTGAAAGTTTAAGGCTTAACACCATGTCTATGTCGGTTAGTTTCTGTCAGCTAAGAGTTGAAACTGGCATTAAAAAATCATTCCACATTTGCGAATGATTGATATCTTTGGAAGGAAAGCCATGATCATGGTTAATTATCTTAATATCGCAAACTCAGTAAAATACTTAGAAATTCCGTGGTTAACAAACATTATGGGCGGCTAAACTCCCATTAATTTTAAATATAACTACCTGAAAAGCTATAGGCGTAAAGTATAGGGGAGAAGGTACTAGAAGGAAGTCGCCCCCAACATATGTAAAAAAAAGTTATAAACGATTAACGCAAATTTGATTTGTATTCCAATTCCTAAGATGATAATAGCAGAACTGTCTATATGTTCCTGAAACTAAAATAGACAACTGTATAGTACATACAGTAGGTTGTTTCCATGATAAAAAAAAGGCAATATTGTTTAGGAGTCAAATTTTAGAGGCACCATGGAATATGCTCCATTTCTATGCATATTCCATAAAATCTCAACAACTCACACTTCCGGTGCTTGTCCCCCCCCCACCACGTCAAGCTTTAATTTAGGCCTTTTTTTAATCTTTATAGTATTAATTTATTGCTTAAAAATTCATAGTTTTAGGGTCAAGAACATGGTAATGAACCATAAAAAAGCAGGCAAATCCTTTTGACTCCTCTGACTTAAGACAAAATTCTGAGGTCAACCATTATTTTCTAAGAAGAATTTGTAACTCTCTAAAAATTTGTAACTCTCTAAAAATGCATAATTGTGCACTAAGATGGTCCATTTTGTTGGATGAGAAGACCGTAATTATACACTCTGTGATGTAACTCTTTTTACGTAATAATATTTGATCTGCTACTGCTTTTAAATATGGTTTAGTTGCTGATTTATAAATTTGTTTATTCCAGAGGTGGATCGGGAAGGAGTTTCAATGAACTTTTACAAGTTTTTTACTGAAACATCTAACTTCTGACATGTTGTTTAATCTTTAAAACGGAACGGGATATTTGTCTACAGGAGAATAATTTGACAATACTTTTTAAGTACTGTACTTCATTAAATTATTTGTATGTTTGAATGGAACCTAGGTTGTCAGAATGCATGTACAAAGTACAGTTTTAGTGCAACCTATCAATGATAATTGCATAATATGCATATACAATTATTGCGTAATCAATGTTGATTGCACATGATATATATAGTTATGTTCCTGCAATAAACTATTTATTTATTTTCACAATCTTTAACTTGCGCAGAGTTTCACATTAAAAGCTCCAAGGGCAGAAGTGGAACTTAACTGAAAATAGTCAAAATACAGTTGGGATGAAATAAAGGTCTATCATAACTAAAATTATATTTTATTAATAAAAATAAGTTTTATTGTCTATTTACAAATATCATACAAATATTGCAAACTAAAACATATTCTTTTAGACAATTCAAAATTACACCCCTTGTTTGATCTGAAAACCTAATACTCGATACACCACTGATTGCCAACTATGTATACAACTTGTTAACATTATAAGTTAGTTTATGAAAACCCCTACACAATTTACTACAAAGGCTATATACAACCCTTTTACTGATAGAAAGTATCAAAAGCCTTCTATTTATAATTCACTCAGTGCATACAATACTATAATAAATGACAATTTCAAACAGATTCTTATAGTAGTAATTACATAACATGTTAATTAAAACTGATTTCATTGTAACCAACACTTATTTTATTCTTATAAACTGTTCTTGGTTATGAAGATTCTTGGTAATGTAGTGCCGAAATGTATGTAAATAGTGTATTGACAATAAGTATAAACTTCAACAGACATGTCTGACCCTTCCCTGATAATGCTTTTCTGTGAGTCAACCAAACCATTGGGAAGCGATAAACTCTTCTAAAATGTCTCAAATATATTCAAAGGTAATAAATATTCTTAGAAGAATGGAAACAGCTATAGAGTGTGTATTGGTCAGCCATTTTGTTTTTAAGTCCCAAAAAAACTATATAAAATCTAGCATTTCTTGGAACACCTCACACTGTAAAGTTTCTCTGATGTTCATTAAAATATTTATTATAAGTTTAATTTTAAAGGTAATAAAAATAGTCCAGTGATTTCATAGGACCAAATGACCATTACATACCTGGAAACCCGCAAGAAACATCCAAATCTGAACAAACTTGTCAAAGAAAAAAATAAGCTTTATTTGTCTTTCTTTCAAAAAATACAAGTTTTTAAAGAAAAGCCTCTTTTATGTAAAATTATCATATCACTTCAATTGATACATTACCTTTAAAATTAAATTTGTTTGTGCAATAATTAACTGTTTTGACAATATTGTAGGAGTGATCAGTCGGATACCTGGTATGTAGTTTTGGACACCTGGTATAGGAAGAAACTTGCTTATGTTACTTTTGTTTGAATATTGTTGTTATGGGGTAAAAACCAACATGGCTGACTAAAATACTCAACTATAAAATGATATGACAAGAATTTTCAATATTCCCTAAACAATCTTGTCCAAACAGTGGGACACAAAGCTATAGTTAGCAGTTGACAGATAAATCCCATTTACAGAAAAGTTTACTCATTGATTGAAAATCTAGATTAACGACGTCAAATTCTAGGAGCATACTGTAGCCTACATTTTTAAAACATACTCAAATGTGTTTGTAAGAACTATTTATAATTTTATAGGTTTCATTTCATAATGTGGGTAAGAACTATATACTCTTAATGAAAATATTTATGTCATTAAAAACTGCTGTAGATACACAAATAATAAAAACTAAGAAATTCTTGCATGAGAATAAGCTGATTCCAAAATCTATCTCCAGTGTGAAACTGTTGGAAACCCGAAAAGATTGTTCACAACCATGATAAACTTTTAAAAATAGCTAGTTGAATTTTTTAATAAAAATAGGTACAAAATATTCAAAACTTTCTTAATAAGCATTTATAGTCACACTAATGATAATTGATAACCTTAGATTATACGGCTAAATTTGTTGTTACTGAGCGAATTGATGAACAAATGTAAAATAATAGTGGGTTGGAAATTGTAAATGAGATTTTAACAACTTTTGATAAGAACTAATGTGGTAAAAGCTAGTTGTATTGCCAAGATCTCATATTATAAAGTAATAAATTACTACCAGTATATATTTGAAAACACTTTCCAAATACAAATTGGCCATGTTATTCGTATTGATTTCAAAGCACATTGGCCTTGTATTGGCAGTAAAAATAGTTAGGAACTGATTTGCATCATCTTAAAATTGAGATTGAGTATAAATGAATTTTACAAATTTACAACAATTTAATATTGTGAATTAGTTCCAAAAATACTTTTTACATAACACACCTTATATTTTAATGAACTTTATTACTATAATTATGGTACTAAAACTACAGCCAAGAACTGCTAGTACCAATATTTAATAAATCTATCGACCCTTTACAGTTTTAATATTGTTATATTTATTATTGTACTATACTTATTTTCAGTAAAACCAAAGATCATTATATTATTTGCTATATAATTATCAATTTAAATTATTGTTTTTGTCAATATGTAAAATTTGTACGTACACCTTACTTTAAAAGTAAGTAATTAACCGCATTCTTTCATAGAATAAATAAAATGATATTATATTTAAAATAAAACAGTTTAGTATGATTATGATATGCAATTTGATATGACATAACAACTCAATGATTTAATTTACCAATATTGTTTACAAATAATTCATTTACAGCTAGTGAGCTCCCAGAGAAAGCATAGCTTGAAGTGAGGAGGAATCAGCAATTGGTTTGACATATTTTCCTGACATCAAGGCTATCTGGCTATATACTCGTATCATTGATTTTCATACCCCCATATATCTAGCATGTGGTGGAAAAGAATAGCACTGGATTTTTTTGGGGTATGAAAATAATTCTCTGTTGTTGCAGCCCAGTAAGGCAGGGCGCACACTGCATCGTATCCGACCCACCTGACACCGCTCCACTTTTGGAACAAGTCGCTTTCCACGTAATCAAGTGAGCAGGCCCACACTGTATGGACCGCCTTTTCTCAACGATGAGTCACTTTTCTCATTCTATACGGGTGGTTTTACTGTATCTGGGACTTTTATAATCTTGCTATTATGTGTAATGTTACAGTGTTTGGATGTAAAACTCAACAAATTAAATATAGTGGTACAAACATATGTACGGTACTAACGGACTAAACACATATTTTTTTACAGATGAGTGATACTTCCCTTATTCTACATTTGTGTAACGATCAAAATTTTAGGGCGGGTAAGTTTCGGGCTATTCCGTTTGAGTTAACAAAAGATGATATAAATAACCCTCGAATGGAAAGAACCGTCGCTAGCGCTTGACATGTTGGCGATCGGCCGCCGATTACATACAAGTTATGTTGCTGCTATCCACAGACGACCCTATTACTGACAGTGTAATACTCTGTGTTACTTGGTTGATAGTTGTTGGTAAAATCAGCTGATCGCAGAGGCATCAAACGTTTGACTTTAATGACGTAACCAGCGATAAGCGAGGTATGGCGCTTTTCTTAGTTTATAAAAGAAGGTCCAGGAGCATCTCTCTCCTGAACACAACATCAAACCGAACGGACAAGTTCGGTTGTGCTCTGGGCTTCTGAGCCAACCTAACCTCAACGTCCCCGACCGACAGAGAGTCTCGAGACATATCATATTAAACCACGAACATTAAGCATAACCAATGAGGTCAGTTATTAAATCCGTTCATTTTCCGATATTCAATGCACTTTTCGCGACTTAGCTGACCATAAAGGCCATGTTACCCACGAAAATCAATGTTTTTTTCAATTAAGGGCGATGATGAAGACAATCTGAGTTTGTTGATGAACTGTCACACGATTGAGCGCTGTATTTGGTGTTGTTAATTTGTTAACTGTAAATTTGTTAGCATACGACCCCTGGATTACAACAAAGCATCCCAGCTGAGCGATTTTGAGCAAAAACATATGACAAACCATTCTCCAACTTTAGGCTCAAGTCTAAAGTCGTGGTTTTAAACACGCTGGGGAATTTTGTCATATGGGGTTTTATTGTAGTATGGTGTTGTTTGACACTGCATAGTATACTTGTAAACCTATTATATTTGTATCGATTATTTAAAGCGAAGCTGTTCATTTCCACATTACAAAAAAGTCTAAGTTGGGCAGAGTGGACCGGTGTATTGTGCAGGTAAACTCCAGAACAGGCGACGGGCTAGTGTCGGGCGCGCCAGAGTTGATGCAATGTGCCCCATGCCTAACATGGCTTTTACTTTTACGCTTTGAGAGCATAGACACCAACCTAACAATAGAAGTCCGAAAGTAAAACCCACGGCTGGGGCCATGTGGGCTGTAGTGTGCCATGCTCCCCTAACACATACCAGATCCATGTATGGAGATATGAAAAATCACTGCTTTAGCTTAACAAGTACAAGCCTAAACTGTACTGTTACAGTAAATAATGAATACCGGTATGTGTAGTTGTCTTGTGCAGGAAACAAAAATATTTAGTTTGAAAATGTATATGTGTGTTACAAATGTATTGCATGTATAAAATTGATGAGCTATTTATTCTCTGGCCTTTTACACTATAAAGTTAATAACTTAAATACTATACACACTACTTTAAAAATTAACAAATGCGAGGTATATTACTGCCTGATCTAACACCTAGCGTTATTCTTCAACAGTGAGTACACGTATTAACAAGAGTAAAACGTTAACTAGTTTTAAGTACTGGTACACATTATTCTAAAAATTATAACAATATTGAAGTTGTCTAAAACTGTTAGGTTTTTATAGTTGACCCTTGATCTTTGAATTTAGAACATATTAATTTAAACAGGGGGTATTTGTAATAACAAAAATAAAATGCTGTCACTGGTTAAAAATTTAACAAACAACAAAATCACCTTAACATTTGTAAGGTAATTTTCAGGCACATGAACTCAGTACTTCACCGAAGTTGTCTGATTTGGCATTCTATTAATTTAAACAGAGTAATAACAAAAATAAAATGATGTTAAAATTTAACAAATCACCTTAACATTTGAACCACTATCTATTTACAAAGAGTATAAAACTATCTATAAATATTTACATTGAGTGGCTAGGAAACTAGCCGAATACACTGGAATTATCTGGAAGACTAGAGAGAATGTGGCGAGTTCTCAGACGACTTGTTCCTTGACAGCTTCTCTCGCTTGTTTCCTAGCTTCTCGCTCCTTCTCCCACTTGTTGACCCAGTTCAGTGGGAAACAGATGAGACCAGAGAGTAGGATCAGACTCCCGGCCAGTATGAAGGTTATGTTGTGATCTTGAGTTACATCCATCAACCATCCTGCACAGAGCACATTGAGGTTTTGTTTTCAAATCAGGTTTTCATTTCATATTTTATGAGAGTCCCAAAAACTATTGCGAACAAGAATGCTTGTAATACAGGGTCATCGAAAAAGGTGTACGGGATTTGAAAGTGAAATAAAAATGTTAATATAATTGGTAGAATTTTTATTTTTACATCAAAAGACACAGCAAATCTTAAATTTTTTTATGTAATTAAAAAAGTTTAAATGTGAGCTTTGAACGCTTTGCAATGGGGGGCCGTTGCACGACACACATCTAGCCGATAGTCAACCTCTCGCCAGGTGTTTTGGAGCATTTCAGGAGTCACCGTTGAAATGGCTACGTTGATTCTTCTTCTTCTCTTATCTCTTCCCTCAAGTTGAAGAAATTGAAAGGGGAAAAGGCATTGATGTCATTTTCCAGCAGAATGGAGCTCCATGTCACTACAGTCTAATCGTCCAAGAAGCTCTCAACAACAGATTTCCTGATCGTTGGATTGGGAGGAATGGTCCTGTTTTGTGGCCACCTAGGAGTCTTGATTTGACGCCTTTAGATTTCTTCTGTTGGGGTTACATTTAAAACTTAGTTTATGCTGAGAAAATACGTTATCTTCAGCACCTGAGAAGAAGAATCAACGTAGCCATTTCAACAGTGACTCCTGAAATGCTCCAAACACCTGGCAAAAGGTTGACTATCGGCTAGATGTCTGTTGTGCAATGGGGGGAGCTCACATTGAAAGTTTTAAATACATTAAAAAATTTAAGACTTTTTGTGTCTTTTGATGTAAAAATCAAAACTCTACCAATTATATTAACATTTTTATTTCACTTTCAAATCCTGTACACCTTTTTCGAATGACCCTGTATAATACTGTCAACTATTACTGAGGAAGAAGTACACTACAGTCCCGTTAATCCGAACTAATTGGGACCGGATCAAGTTCGGATTAGCGAAAGTTTGGATTAACCGAAAAAGACGCTAAATGACAAGCTTGAACGAAAATTAACATTTTTTATGCAAAATGACGTCTAATTGAACAAAAACGTACATTATATTTTATTCATCAGTACTGTATAAATGTTAGGTCATTGCATCGGGAAGGGCTGCAATACTTGTGTGTGAGGTTAGCTGCATGCACAGCGACTTGTCACTGTCCCGACTGACTGGGGTGCCGGTTCAAGGTCAGGTATTACAGTACACGGCACTGCCATGGTGCGGCGTCGTAGTTGCGTCTGTGTGGTTGTTTTGTTTCTTCCTTGTGACAACGAAAAATGTCTTCAAAAATGTCTTGAAAAATTAAAATTGTTTCCGAACTGCTAGTTTGGATTAACTGGAAATTCGGATCAACGGGGTTCGGATTAACAGGACCGTAGTGTAATACCGTACTAAAATTTAAAAGCATTTCATTTTAAATATTAAACAAAGTAGGTAATCTTACATACCAGCCATTGGAGATCCTATCACAGTTGCTATGCCTTGAAACATTAGAAGCAGTCCGAAACCATTTGTGAGTTTCTCTAAACCAATGAGTTCTACAATCAGGATGGATCGCAGGGAACCAAAAGCAGCTGTAAAAATATAACAAAATAATGTTACCATACTGTATATATAACCCTACAAAGATTTTGCCTGATTCGAAATTGTAGAATGAAATAAATTGTGTTGGGTAATTATCCTGTAATACTCTAAGTTGTGGTCCAGCAAAAACCAAGTAAAAACTTCATATTTCTGAACATGTGTTTTTAACAGGCAGCCACCGTTTTTTTTTACTAAATAATGATTATTTGTGGTAAGGTTTAATTAATCAGGTTGAAACTTGGAGTAATGATTAATTTATACATGTTGGGTACAGGTGCATTTTGAAAAACAAATCATTTAAAAATGGCAGCTGTTTAAAATGTTGAAATGGAAATAATTAAAAACTAGTAACAAATTAATATGAAAATATTTTAACCCTGGGTGTTAGCAAATTTTAATACAAGTCTAACAAGCAAGTTTATTGAATTTGGGTGACAAAAAATGAAGCTGCAACCAAAAATGATTTATTTATTTATTTAATTTACATGTGGTAAAACAGATTACTTCTAATTAAATTACAGAAGTACATACATAATATATTACACCTTGTAGTGGAGATAACCCAAGTCCAAAATTTAACAGTAATTAATGCATTGATGAATCATATATAATTTATATATATTTAAAAACATTTAATTGTCCAGGAGCCTTTTAAGAACAATATCTTATTAATTTAATTGGATTTAGAGAGTTTGCTGACCTATGGCGAGGCCGAAGACAGCAGCGTAGGAGAACTGGTAGGTGGTTGAGAGAGAGACCACTGAGGATAGTGGCGATGCCTCCGACTGAGAGAGCCAGGTTGTTGATGACGAGTGCGTTGACTTGAGGTAGACTTGTGACTACACCACAAGCAATACGGCCGACTGTGTTAGTGATTCCGATGGTGGAGATAAGCCACTTGCCGAGAGCAGGGTCCATGCCGGCTCCCAGCGCTCTATCTAACATCAAAATGTCACCTCATAAAGTCAAAAGTGTTTATTCTAAAAGTTTATTAGTAAGGGACAATACAAATGTGTGTATTTATGACTAAGGGAGAGATTTTAGTAATATTTTAATCATAGAGATAAATTCAAATACCCCATAGGTTCCCTTATTTGACATGAACTTATTATTTTGGTTTTGAGTGAGTACACAGGGTTATATAAAGAGTGTGTCAATGTTTTCTTTTTTCAACTGCCAGGGAAATAAACAAGGGGTCAGGAACCAATACTACTAATGAGTTCTACACAAAAGGAAAACTAGTGAAAATGGTTAGCTTACTTTCAAGAAACATGAAAGGAATAAAGAATCCCATCATAGTAGTGAATCCACTGATGCAGAGCAGCAAGAAGGTTGGGGAAGTGAGCAAGCTGATGTCTAACATAGTGGCCAGAGTTCGCTGAACTGCTTCTGGACACAAGGTACATTGCGAAGTCTCCTCTTCCAACACATCGTTGAAAGTTGGCAGCCGGGTAACTGTCATTGTGTATTCCAGTCCACTTCCCTGATAGACGATACAGACATGGTTACTGTAGAAAATACCTACCGTGGGTTGTGTAAGGAAAATAATAAACATGTTTGGACTTATCATAATACACGACACACTTTCTACTGAGTAGTAAATAAATAGCAATTACCTTAGAGGAGTATTGAGGTAAGCGCTTAGGGTTCGCTTGGAAGAAAATGTCATCTCTGTAGAAAGGTCTGACACCTGACGAGATTGTGGCTCGTCGGTTCCTGAGGTTGCGAGGTGCACTCTCGGAGTACGCTCTGGCTCGAGGATGATACCTCAGACTGATGCTGTTCCGCCGGACATCACTGGCTTCTAGAATGGCAGCGGCTGCAGCAAACCGCAGATTGCTGCTTCTCCTCGGGCCACAGTAAGTGATTGTATTGCTGTTTAGATGTTTCTCCAACAGAGGATCGTCCGGGAAATCCACTATTTCGGGAAGCTTCGCAGATTTATTGCTACCGTTAGACTTATTGCTGGGGTGGATTTGCCCGTTAACTTTTTTGTCTTTATATGTAATAATGTCAAACCTTCCTTTACTTCTGACAGCTTCTTTGTTTTCAGCTTTTATTGATTCTTTCCTTGTAGATTCTTTTCTCGGAGGAGGGTTTTGAAATAAGTTTTGAATGGTGTCACGACTGTCATTAAGTACCTCATGTACAGTCGCATATTTCATGTTATGACATGCTTTTAGATACCTTTTAATATCCTTTGGGGGTTGGGCAGTTATACTGACTTCATTGTCAAATTCAACATTGTAATCATTGCGTCTAAGTTCATCTTTGGCATGTTTGATTTTTAGGAGCAAAGGTAATTTGTTTGATGTGACTGTGTCTCTATTTTCTTCTTCGTCTACTTCCTCCTCGTTTTCGTTCTCTTCCTCCTCAACAACAACATTGTCATCTTCATCTTCATCCTCACAAGGTACTGTCACTTGAACTGGCATCAATGGACGGAACAGTGCTCCAAATATGGCACAGTTGAAAATCATACCTGCAAACATAGAAGAGTTAATCAAAAGTTTTAAAGTAAATTAAGATAAATACGAGGGTCATCCAGAAAGTAAAGAACGTTTTGGCATGGTCAAATAAAAATAAAGATATCAACACAAAACTTTATTTACAAATACATAGAACCTTCCTCTACTTTTCTGCGCAGTCGCCATGGATTTCAAGACACTGGTTTTAACGTGGGACCAGTTTTTCCATACCCATGTTCTACTCATTTGCCGCCAAAAACATGAGCCAGGATTTCTTAGTTTCTTTGAGTTAGCAAACTGTTTTTTACCCAAAAAATCCATAAGTAATAAGTGATAATCACTCTGAAGTCAGGGCTGCTGTTGGTTCTTTTTCTTGGCATAAATTTGACATGGATCCCTTTCGATCCCAAAAAACAGTTGCCATGACTTTTCGAGTGTTTAAATTTCACACTTTACATTTAGCAGGGTTTTAAATTGTCGATGCCATTATTAATCACTGTGGACACGAGACGCGTAATCACACAGCAACGAACCTACACTCAAACTGAAGAGGAAGAATGTAGCTAGCAGCTGCCGTGGCCTTCGTAGTGGTGAGGGGTGTGTGCAGCGCATGATGCAGCAATCGTTCTTTACTTTCTGGATGACCCTCATATACGTATAGATAAGTGAATGAAACATGATCAAATACAAACACACTTTTACATCTAATAAAAGTGGATGAACGTTTTCAATATAAAATCCTTAAGTCACTGTTGGAGTTTGTTACAAAACTTACGGCCTTTGTATACAATTACTTTACAGTTTTTAAGTTTCTGGCTGCAACAAAGATGTTTTCGGTGGTTTAAAAAATAAATCCAGTAACTAGTGAATATCTGATCTTGCTCAAAACTGAGAAACTGAGCCAACAAGTTAATACAAGCAGTATTTGGTCCATTTGAACATCTACAAATCTTGAATACCGTAGTGAAAATCCACTTCAGATAGATTCAAATTGGATATTCATACATTAACATAGTAAATACAGAGATATACCTGGAGTTATTGCAAAACAGTGTTGGTTTGGATGAATAGGAACTAATGTACTTAGATATCCTTATCATACCTCCAATATTTCTTCACACATTCCCATATGAAAAGATGCACACATATAAGAATAAAATTTTACCAGCCTGAATGAGGATGGCGTTTCTCCAACCATAGTTGTCAATAATAATGACGGTTATTGGAGCCACGAGGAAAGTACCGATGCCAGAGCCGCAGACAGCAATGCCAGTAGCCAAGGAGCGCCACTTCTCAAAGTAGAAACCTGTCGTTATCACAGCCGGAACATAGATCAACCCGAATCCTATCCCTGTAAAAATAAGTATATTCTGGTTAAATGTCAAGTAACTATTCTCTTCATCATGATGAACTTTAAATAAAAGAGTTTTAAATTTATGAAATTTATTTATGGTAATATGAGGTAGGGGTAATGGCTACTATTAAGACTTTTTGCTATGTAAAACCTTTCAAGATCATGAAGATTTATGTTTACACAGGATGTTGTTTATCCTATTTGTGAACTTCAGCCACTTTGCCGTACACCTTGCCACCTTAAAGCATCATTTATGTTGTCAGTCCACTCAAGAGTGCAATCAATATCTTTGTTAGTATAGTGGACGTAAAAACACTATTTAGCTATGCACTTTGGTTGAATGGTATATATTATAGCTACGTTACTCGTATTGACACTCATCAACAGTCTAACAGTACACGTTAATAATTTCCAAGCATAGCTGGAATGTGTCTTCCTCCTCAATGAAACAAACCCGTCGATGGAGTTAACTCCAACACGGCCATAGTACGAACAGTGGCGGCTCAAGCATGCTTGCCCTCGGGCAGACTCAACAGCAGCGCCCCCAGAGGGGTGTCCGCCCCCCGACCGGAAAGTTTTTGAAATTTCAAAGCAAAATAACGTTTTTTAAAGTGGACCTAGTGTTAACTTGCTAAAACAAAAATAACTGACTACATTATTAGTAACATGACTATGAATGGAAAGCATTATTTTTTAATATAAACTTTGTATGGAATCCTTTTGACTAGCACTAGGCAATTAAAAAAACCTGTTATTTTGGGGACCTTTTTAAAAAAGGCCTCCCCTTGTTGCTTTTCGCCCTTTTCTGAAATGTTGCCCTTTTGCCCTACTTGGTTTAGAAAAGCTCATGTTACAGTATTGCCCTGCCCTATACACCTCCAGGCACCAACACATTTACACAAATCAATCACAATTACTCAGCTCAAACGAATAATAATCACTGTTCAACTCATGAAATTGAAAGGAAAACATATATGTCACAAACAAAATGACGAATTGCAAGTCTAAATGTACTGTGCATTGCTGCAGTCCAACCTTTTACATAGTTAATTAATAAAATATAATTCCTTTTCTGGGTATCGTTAATTCTCTAAAACTTTAGTTTTCCCTTTTCTTTCTATAAAAATTCCCTTTGTAGCTGAATGCACCCAGCGCCCCCCAAAAATACCCCCTTGCGCCCTTGGGCGGCAGCCTGGGTTGCCGGGTCCTTGGGCCGCTTCTGAGTACGAAATATCTACTGTACATGGATTGTGATGATGACTGTAAGTAGCTGTTTCTATATGAATCTTTCTTTAAATGAGACACACTACCACAAATCAGTCATATTCTATTACTAATTGTTTGTCTACCATAATTTTCACAAACTATAAAACTGTGGATAAAGCTGAATTAAAACTTAATTTTACTTTCAGAAGTATTTTTATAACAATTGTAATGCTATCTGTATATTTAATGTTTTGTTAGTTTTATCATACATTGAAATTACCTCCGATGATTCCGTAGGTGACCCACAAATACTCTGCACTGTCAGCAAAACTGGCCGCTGTGAACCCCACACACGCCACAAAACTCCCTCCTATGGCAACTATGCGGAAACCATATCTGTTAGCCAATGCACTCACAAATGGTCCTGAAACATAATAAGCCAGCTGAAAACTGTGTTTGACTTAAACAGCTGAAAACAAACTATGGATTCCTAAATTAGTATATAACCTTCTGCAGAAGAGAAACGGCTGTTGTTCTGTAGCTTTGACTCTTTTCGAGTTTATCTAAAACACAAAACAGAACTGTTTAGTGTCTTGTAAACTGTGGTATTCTACATATTATAAATTCTGATTACTAGCCCCTTTTCGTAAATAGTGGTTTTATCCTATCCAGGTTTATCTAGTTCAGTTGAATTTTGCATGAGCACTTAATTTATTTATTGTTTTGTGGTTTTTGTTCTATTTAGCTGATGAGTGTTTAAAAATCCATCAATGGCAAAAATAAAAATATTTTTGAATCAAGGACTGAATTTTTTAGGAAAACTGAAAGACAAGTGCTTTGAATTTACTTTAAACGTTCATCAATGTTTGTATTTCTATCTCAATAAAACATATTGAATCAAATATACTTTGTAAACATATTTTTATATCTAGTTTAAAGTTGATTGCAGCGTAACATTTCACAGTCCAGATTAATAAATTGTACACGGCTCGAATGAGTAGAATCCTGGAGGTCCTGCATTATTATTAATTTAAAACATGTTTGTGATTAAATGTCTGTATTTAATAGTTGGCACTTACCTGACATCAAACAGAAGCCTGCGAGGAGAGAACCCATGAGAGCTACACTGGCCTTCGAGATGTGGAGAGACTCGTCGATCCTGCCTACGAACACTCCGGCCGAGTAGACAATGCCGTCCACGAAGAAGTTGCAGAAGAACGAAGCAAAGACAATGACCCAGCCCCAGCCTCCGTCCGGCGGAACTGTCACATATGTGACCACCGTCTGCTCCTCCACCAGTGGCGCTACCTCCACCTTGCCATTCTTCTGCGGCTTCGACTCTCCTTTCGAGTTCATCTAAAACAAACCAAAGACATAATGAGATATTGTAGAGCATGTAGTACAAGTGTTACTGGTGTCGTCTATGCAGAGTTTTCCTGGATCAGTTTCTTTATGCAACATTTTCTTATTGCAACATTAGTCACAATCATTATCTCCCAACAATAACTTCAAGAAGGGAGGAGCAAACACTTGCCAGAGCCCAGAAGCTTCTTTCAGGAGATAAGAATGAAGTCCGCTGCCATAGTCTTTAACTATTAGCTAGTTAATACTTCTTTCATGAACTATGACGATTTTGGTAAAGTGGAAGAGAAGATTTTAACACTTTCCCTGCGATCAACATGTTAAAACATAAAAATTACCAAGTGCCCAAAGGCACTCTTATCGGTGATAGTTTTTTTAGTCCTAACTTAGCTACCATTAGAGGTCAACAATTATTATTTGATTTAATTTAATTTTACAATGCCCTGAACTGTTGTAAACAGCATTGTAGTTATATGTCTCTTGGTTGGTTGCTATGCATAGATGATTGAAGGTTGGTAGATACTAGATAGTTATAGAAAATAGGCCAAAAATGACTACAATAATTATCTTTGAATTAATCCATTCACCGTTTCCTTATAAACCCTAAACACATTTCATAATAAAACCTGCACATAAAAATGTGCCTTTTCTATATGGTTTTATACTTAAACATCTTATCTCCCATTGGTGGATTAAAGACTGAATAAATGACACATTAACTATAAAGGGGTCTTGACTAAACTATATCAGATTTCTGGTGAATGTTTGAGAGGTGGCGTGTGGCGTGTAAACTGATACTGTCCGCAGTTTGCAGTGGATTGAATGTCTCCAGATCCAGTGACTGTGAGTGACCACAAGTGAAGGTAAAGTCACTGGACACCACTTTCACCTTGTCTCCTCGATTCTTGTCAATATCACTAAACAGCCTTGGTTTTTGCTATTTAGAGCAAACACCTTAAAAGGTAATAATGAGTTCATGAGAGAGAAAAATTGTCTTTTTGTGTCTCTAATTGGGAGATTATTATTAAAGTTGGCTCTTTAGGAAGTAGAAACTAGAGTACATAAGTGATTTACCAACATTCTTGTGTTTCAGTTAGATACAAGAAAACAGTGTTGTATAATAACTTAACTACAGTATAGTTATTTGTACAGTCTAGAAGCTTCGTTGCGATTTCAAACACGATTAATCAAAATTTACGTAATATAAGGACAAGGCAAAGTCAGAAATTCAATCATTTTAGAAATTATCAACACATGATTCTTTAAAAATTGAAATTGAATAATTCCCACCGTTTCTTTTCTGTAACCGAAACCAAAGGTCATATGTTATCCGAAACAAACTTTCAAATTAATAGTTAAGGCTTCCCCAAAGTGTTATTCCATACGATAGGTAAAGGAAAATCAGCCAATTTAGCGACATTTAGGAATTTTGACATGGAAAGACATTGGTGACTAGGAGTGTAGTGTGGTTGGAAGGCACTATGGAACAGACATCTTAATTAGCTGTGTTTGAACTGTCTCGTATGCTAATGCTCTGTTCTCACATACATGAATATATGCATCAGTTAAGTAGTGCTCGGTTTGTGCTTAGGAAACCAGCATTCATTCATAGGATATGCATTTTTTAAGCCCGTTTTTTTCTATTATCCTTATTTTTTCCAAGAATGTTCTTAAAGTTTACGTTACCAAAAATTAACAAGATTAGAAGAATGACTTCTCAAAACATCTTAAACTCTCAAAACACCTCAACTCTAAAATTATATGTATTGTACATTATTGACAAAAGGGGTAGAAGAAATCGAATTTTTAACTTTGTCAAGAAACTAAAATATTGTTTGTCTGTTTGGAAAACTACCCTCACAGGCTGGCATCAAAATGTCCCAAGCACTTTTAGATGAAATCAAATTGTTAACTGGCTCAACAAGTTTCAACACTAAATCAAAATCCTATTTAATTAAGAGTTCTTTTTACAGTTTAGGTGAGTTAATGGATCCAGATGATTAATGAATGTTATAAATATGTTTTACTTTTATTTTTACTTTTATACATGGGAATTGATTTTTTTAAATATTAGTGGGTTTCTTATGCAAAACAATGAAAGTTCCTATAAACATGGGTCCTAAAAATTCTTGTTAGCTACCCCGGTAGCCGCCATTTTGTATTTTTGACAAAAATTTATATCTCACAGCTTTGACCAGATAGTCTCAGTTCAAACTTGGTAGGTGTTAGGTGTCATAAAGTGAAACTGATGAAAAATATTGACCATAAAACCTCCACAGAAACAAAATGCATTTTAGTTCTTCCTTTTCAATTTGAAATACATGAAAATGAACATAATACAAATCCATTTACAAAGGTTTACAGAGTACATTTACCAGTTAAAAGGCCGGTTGGTAAATTTGGAATGAGTTTGTATCTTTATGTAAAAATAATAAAATACCAACTTTTTTACTCTTGTAAAATCTTTGTATTATCGCCATTTTCATAGTATTCAATTTGAAAAATTTAAACAGCATCATTTTGTTTCTGTGTGTTTATGAAATAATGTTCTCCATTCTAATTGATTACACATTAACACCTACAAGTTTGAATACAATCGGTTACCGTTCTGGAGTTGAATTTTAACAAGAAAACTATAATGTACCAGTTGTATGAAATTCCTTAAAATGAAAACATTAATTTAACATTATTAAAAATGAGTTTGTACTCAATGTAAAATTATAATACAACTTTTTTACCTTGTAAACACCACATTTTTGTATTTGCGCCAATTAATGGTATTTCAATGTAAACAACCACCATTTTTGTTTCTGTATGGTTTGAAGACATAATTATTTTTCTTAAATTTCCTTAGAACACGCAACCACCTACCAAGTTTGAAGTGCGGTTAAGCCGTTCTGGATTGATATAAGTTTTTTAAATAAAAAGAAATACAGAATGGCTGATATGCTTAAGAATTTTAGGACTTTTATAGTACATGAGCACTTTTCATTATTTTTGCATAAAAGACCCACCCTTTGAAATTTAGGCTATTTTAATCACCTTATATTTTACTGTTACTAGTGTCTTTATCTTTTTTTATATATTCATGTATGTATATTCTGTTTGGCGACACATTGACCAAATCGGTATTAGCTCAAACACAGTTATATCGTGTAAATGTGGCTTGTTTATGCCAATCCAATGTGCCAAGGTAAGTCTGTCATGAGGCGTGTAAAAGGAGCTCTGGACTACCTTTATAAACATATCAGTTCCATCTCATTCAAAGAGGGTTCTCCAGTGATGAGTGCAGAGGAACGTTAGCACTCCAGATTCCAGCATAAGCCAAGGTCACGGTCATCCAATATTTCCCGAATAGTGACTCACACACAATTCTACACACAATTTGCATTGAATTGCGCATAACACTTTGTAAACTATATTGGGACACTGAATGTAGGCTATATTGTACATTGCACGTGCTGCACTGCATGTGCTGAATCATGCGCGTCGGCGACACAGTGAGTAGGTCGGTGACTTCCTCCATGAACTTATGTAAGCCATAGTCTACAGTCTACACTCTACATGACTACAGTAGAAGGTACGGACCAAGGCCAGGGAGGCTATTTAGAGAGAGGAGGGACCGGTCACCGGTCTGTGTGGCGGGTGCCGGCCGGCGCGTGTCGTGGGTACCGTGCATGTATTCAGTGTACGTGCAGTGGTGCTCGTGCAGGTGCAGCCACTGGGCCGCTCGGTCCATTGGTCAACTGGCTATCTGAATCTGGGAATCGCCTACTTGAAGCCAATGAATCAACCAGACTTGGCCTACACGAATTTAAGATGATTCTTCAGTAATCAGAACCAACAAGTTACCGTATATTCTTTATACAACTACTGTCACAAAATGCGGAAGACCAATGCAGTGTTACTGGACTGGACCATGCGATGCCTTTTCTTATCGGCCGAAATAATCAAATCAGGCCGTAGTCGGTGAAGGAGTCCTTGAGATCCGCACACTCTGAATCTGACTAGTTCTACGTTAGTGTACTATATGTACAGTATTTACTATTTAGCTTTCCTACGTTGACTGACGGTTCCTGGTATTGTATATTGAGAAAAATTAAGAATTGATCATTATTATTCATATTTTTTCTTTATACCATAAAGAATGTTCATAGATTTGTGAAATTTGAGTTCAACTGAAACGCACAGTTCACCCAATCAATTGTGCTATGTCCTGTAAAATATGAAACTCGAAGTTTTTACAGACGTAAGACGTTATAAAGTTGCGTAAACTAAGCCTAAACTGCCTAATGGCGTTGTTTTCTTTAGGTGGCATAACAGTCTATGTTCCCACAGTAGATGTAGTTATTACAACTGTAAAGAACGTGAACAAGTCATAAAATTAAAGTCTAGAGCTTAGCTGAGCTATAAAAGTTAACCACCTCTCGTGCTACTGAAGCCATCAGTCGGGTCGAGACTTCGCTTCGGCTAGTTCTTATACTATAGCAGTAGACTGTAGCCAATACTGTACTGTAGTAATACTGCCAAGTTCTGCGGAATTCTCTTCATTTACATATAGTTTTGTTTTCATCGAAAGCCCTCCGGTTCGCGTTGGCCAGTTCTATAATGGCATGATATAGTAAAATTTTAGATAGATGATAGAATTGTTACGTTTCGGTTGTGTCTAATAAAGTAAGGACAATTTCATTATTGTTCTACATTAGTCATCTACGATGTAACCTAATTGATTATTGATAGTTCATTGTTTAACTTTTAACATTTCAACTCAAAGTAATAAACGATAAACTGTAGTGAATGTATACCGTAATTAAAACTAAACGCTACCTGGGTGTTTGTACATTATAGAAGATGTTGGTGAACTAGCTCTTAAAAAGCTCGGGAACGAAAGTGTAACACCATACAATCATGGGGACCACATGTACCGTTTCCTGTCTATTTAAGAGGGATGTTCGTTAAATAAAGTGTATATATCGAACGACTTATTCGATTAATTCAAATGTGGTATATACTTTTCAGTAACCCAAATTTACAATTGTAAAAATAACTAGTTGTCTAACGTTCTTTTTAAAATGGCGGTCAATTAAGGTGTTAAAAATGCAGTTAAAAGAGATTTGTTGATTTAGAAAAGTGTTGTTACTTTATTGTAGAACACTTATTTGCAGTCTAACGACGCAAAACATGTGGACATCGGTTGAAAACGACCGAGGAATGCTCAAAGATTTAGCCAGGCTCTCTCCCAGTCTGAGGCGCCTGGCTGTCACGTATAAAATGATGGGCGCTATTATTGAAAACATATTATTGTAATAGATCTTTTAGAAGTAGCTGCTGCAATATACTTCCACGAACTCACAGTATGAACTCTATAGAGAAGTGAATTGGCGTACGCTACGTCTACAAACAGTGATACCGCTAACAAGAACTGTTGACCGGAGAATCATCAACATTGAACAAACACGTGTCGTCGTGTCGTCATCCATAATTATCACTGGTGAGTTACTGAGTTAAACAGTAGCTCCATCCATCACATTATCACATGACAACATATTTAAATGCTTTAGTACTAATAAATAAATAAATTCATTATTTTTCTGTGCACAAAACTGTTTACTATTAGGGTTATTCAAAAAGAATGTCCTACTTTCAAACAACTCTCCTTCATTAGTTATTACTTAGATATACATAAATTAAATAAAAAAGAGCACTTTTCAAATTTTGTCTTTCTTGGTGCACTTCTACAAATGCTTACCATGTCCTCCCCTGACTGCTCGGCAAAAATCTAGCCGATAGTCAAACTCTTTTCCCGTAGATCACGAGGTTGATATTGATTTACGGAACTGACTGCAGCTCTGATACGGTTCCGCAGGTCATCTAGATTTTTGTCAGGGTGGGTACGTAAACCTTCATCCTTACATAGGAAATTCACAAAGGAAATGCACGAGGAAACCACAAATCTACGACGAAACTCTCGCTGAAATGAACTGAATGGCTTTTTGGAAATTCAAGAACGCAAAATATCTTGTGTTGATTGGTAATCCATCTTGTTGGTAATTAAAAGCGGAAATTACCTCTCAGTATATGTAAACAAAACTTTGAAACTTCTTCTTTTCAACCATATGTAAATTATTCATGAAGCACTCATACTATAAAAGTTACAAAGAATTGTCTGACATTCTTTTGAATAACCCTTACAATTAAGTGTATTCTTGAGTGTAATTGCATTCATAATAACAACATTCTATATTGCAACACAAACAAAAGAAATACAGTAATGTCCTCCTCGTGAAACTCTCTTACTTTATATATTTATCTTTAACTATCACTTTATCTTTATATAAAATAAGTTGTAACGAGTGTGAGAAAAAGTATATCGGGCAAACTAAAAGATCATCAAATACAAGGTTCAAAAAACACCTAGCCCATGCCAAGTATGGACGAAACGAACAATCAGCCATAGTTCTGTGGCTGGTTCATACAAAGTTGCCAGTCAGCTGTGATGTCTGATGTGCAAGGAAGGCGTGGGACTGCATGGAGTAGTGTATACACACACTGACACACACGTATACAGCTATGTGCTCAACACTGTGTTCTGTGCTTCAACAAACCTCTACTGTGTCTTAGTTGATTGTTTAGTTTTCTGTTGTTCCTCGCCAATTTATGTTTCCTGTTTGTGTTTAAAATTGCACTTTGTGCGTCAGACCTCCTCAGTTCTATTCCATAACATTTTTGGAGTGAAATGGAAGCAACTTTGCTGGGGTATGGCCAGCTAATAATAAGTTATGGAATAGAAGTTTCCGATGGGTAACGTTTTAGTTTCTTGGCCATTCCGACTTCAGAATGTTATATTGTGCGAACAATTGACAAAACATAACCCTTTCAACTTGCCATAATTTCAACTTGTCTATCTGGAGGAAAGAGAAAATATTTACAATCTAGTTCTTCCGGTTCTCACCACGCCAAAACATCATAAGAATCAGCTTGAAATATTTCGGTCTCGCTGTGGAGTACCATCTTCAGTCACTGATTGGTTGAAACTGTTGGCTGGGTTTCAACCAATAAGTGATTGAAGATGGTACTCAACAGCGAGACTGAAATATTTCAAGCTAATTATTATGATGTTTTGACGTGGTTTCAATCAAAAAACTAGATTTTTAGTGTGACACTGGCCGCGCCTTAAGTTAAGAGAAATATTTGTTTGGTTGAATGACAGGCCGTGAGTTGAGTGACACAGGGCACAGGGGGCACGAGGGGGGCAAGGTAGGGAGACTCGCGACCCGCGAGGCACGAGATAGGATGCAATAACAGCATTATTAGCCAATCTAGATAATATATTGATAAGGGCTCTATTTGTGCCCGAGGTTATCACCAGCCAGATAACGTCCATGAGGCGAGAGGGAGAAGAGCGAGTGACGAGTTGTTGCCATATGTTTGTTCACGTAGTTTTCCAACATAGTATAGACTATCTCGACGATACACTCGTTATCAGCTTATCTGCGTATTAGTTCTTCAACCTATAACACAGATTTTGTAAATACTGAATGGTACTTTGAAAAATAAAGAAGTCTATATACTTTGTTTCTTTTGTGCGGCAAAATGGTATTTACGTTCAAATTAATGAAACCGAATGCTAAACTGGGATACGTTTATAACTGCCACCTCATAGTGCTTTGAGATGTACGATAGTTTATTGGACTGAAGTCAAGCTGGAGAAACTGGACCAACGCCTCAGCATTTACACTGATTTCGCAATACCAATTAACGTCATTATTAGCAATTATACTGTACTTAGAAGAGCCATAGATATGCAACAGCACAATACGGACTAAAGGCTACCAGCATAAACTGTATAACACATGTAAACAAATAAGTTTCTGGACTAAAATGCATTACCAGGGAACTCCTTGATTTAAAAGTTTTATTAGTATACAGTATAGTTAAAATAATAATTATTAAATAATTATTAAAGAGAATCTTCAAGTTTTGATACTTAATACAGTTCTATATGAGCAAACGATAACGATAGTATTCAACAGTATATCAGACGTTGACCTTTCATTTTGCTGAGAAACACAGTTGATGGGGTATTATTGTGACATGCTAGAACCATACGTTTTCCCACAATAGATGACATAGAACAAGAAAAGGGATTTTTCTTCCAACAAGACGGCGTGCCACCTCACTAGCAACCGTGTCCGTGATGCATTGAACTTGCGTTTTCCAACAGGTGGATTGGTACGTGGACCAATTGCATGGCCACCAAGGAGCCCGATCTGACTCACTAGATTTTTCTTTGGGAAATGTGTATTCTGGAAGGTCCGTGACATTGATCATCTGAGGAGAGGATTGTTGAAGCTGTAGCATCCGTTACGCCCGATATGCTGTTGAATACCTGGAAGAAACTAATTATCGTTTAGACGTGGCCAGGGCAACAAATGGTGCTCATATAGAACTTTATAAAATCTGAGAAGATTCTCTAATAATATATTTGTTTTAACTATTATTTTAACTATACTGTATACTAATAAAACTTTAAATCAAGGAGTTCTTTTAGAAACACGTATTTTGAATACACTTAATAAAATAAAAGCAAAGAGGTAAAGAGACAATATACATGTATTGGATAGACTATATTAATAAGATTGTTGGCCAATTTTAGAATGGAAATCGCCTCCTGGCTAACGTCCAATTGATAGCATATAATTTTAATCAGTGAAGGTCATTGTTAAACTACAGCTGTCTTATTTCATTCATTACAGTAGGTAAATAGGTATACAGTACCAAGAACTTGAAAGAATGATAACCAGGCTGACACGCAGCTAAGCGCTTTGGCATTCGGCCGTTCTATTGCCATGGGCGTGAGGCTGTGAGCCGGGGTTCTGGCAGTCCGATTTTGCTGGTTAACGAACTTGACTGAGATATTTACAAAGGGAACATTTGAACCAAATTCCATGAACATCGGACAAATGCGACCGAGTACACACATATAAAAACATATACGTAGATATATAACGTCTTGCAAAAATGCTCAAAACGTGTTCTGAGGGAGTCTGGATCGGTGCTCATTTCACGGTCCCGGGTATGGGTCTTATTATATTGACGGCATGAATATCTTATATTTCCAAAGGAAATTCTATAATAATAACCCGCATGGAGGGTGTCAGCATGTATTACTATGAATTCTGAAACATTGGATGAATTCTATATACTAGCATTGGATGAATTCTATATACTAGCATTGGATGAATTCTATATACTAGCATTGGATGCATTCTATATTTTTGTCTGTGGTGTAGAATTGTGTTGAGTACTTGACTATCATAATATTAATCACAATTCTTTCACTACTCTACCAATATTTTCTTTTAGAGATAACTTGTTTGTGTCAGTAGAAAGATAGCAGAGGTTTAAAAATAGCCGGTAATACACAAACGTTTGGATATTGTCTATAATAGTGTTAATCACAAATAATACCGATGGTAAACAATTGATACCAAATCTGTTAAGCCACAAAAATGATCAACTAAATTAGGTAATTTACAAGTACGAACTTCTTGTTAGTTGTGATTACTTATTGTTTCTCAAAAGTTTGAAACACTATTTGAAAACATACATAAACAACAAAACTATGGCGTTAGTTTACCTGACATGTGCGCTGTGTAGTAGTGTGCAGGGCAATGAGTTGACGTCTGTATTGTATAGCAGACAGTCCAGCAAATCAATTATCAGATAACACAACTTATCCCATATCAGCTGAGACATGGGACTGGGAGGGGGGAGTGGAGTGGGGGTAGACTGATAGTGATAACGTAGATAACACGCTGTAAACATACAAAGTATCGCTACTCGAGCATGTGGAGGTATTTAACTGTCAAAGTAGACCATGACTCAAAGTCTACTAAAGCAAGTTAACTTATGTGGTTTATATCGATAATCACGGTGGAGTAACGCGAAAAATGACAACGTTTTGGAAATTAATTTAAATTATGCTTACACACCTACACCCACTGTGCTGATACTACGTTGTTGTAGTTTACAGTAAACAATGTGAAAACATGGTAGTTAATGAATTAACAGTAAAACACACCGTTCTTAAACTTTATTTTTGCTTGAACAAAATCATGACATTTTGCGTACAACCTTTCCAAACTAAGCGATTTAGATTTTTTCAACCATTACTCAAATGAAGGTTAATTTGTTGTGTTGAACTTATAGCTTTACGTTTCGAGACACGACTCACAAGTTATTTCGTAACAAAAAAGGCTAACTCTCAGATTTCGAAGAAAACAAACCGTTTGCTGTGGTATTATTCATCGGACCAATGGTGATGAGGGACTGTTTTGAGGCAGACTGTACCAACAAGGATAGTGTCCAGATCAGTTTGGAAAGGAACCACGTCACGTCCAAACTAGGCAGTGGAAGTTAGGACATGTGGTGGCCGGGGGCAAGGCCTTGCTATCAGCTGTGATCTTCTGTATAATGTAGGTCATTACTAGTAGTCAGACCCTCTTACTCTGATCCTCCAACAAACTCACTTTGAACATTTGCTAACGATTAGTAAGGGTTTCACAGATACTTGGTTTAGTAGGTCCGTCTCAGCTGCGCGGCGACACACAATGCAAGGGTCTGATAAAATCCAAAATATCAATTATGCGTTTTCAGTATGGCAAAAATGGTGTTGAAAAGCACTGGGATAATTTCAAAGTTTTTTTGTGAAAGTATTAAACCACTTATGAAAATCGGGCTCCTATACACGTGTTGGAAATATCCCCCAGTTTCTAATTATATCATTTCCATTTTCCTCATGCAAAACCTTTTCTGAAAGCCGAAAGGTGAAAAAGTACGCGCGTAAACCTTCGATCAGTTTGACAGAATTATGCCGCATCAACTGAAAAAAGGCACATTGTTTAGCCAGTTGTTACAGGGTCCTTGTATTTCCATTTATTCTAAGGAAGAGGTAAGTTTGTAACCAGACTGAGGCGGACCCTTTCTTCATGCAATATTTAAAATCACGACTTGATCTAATCAGATCATACATTCTTAAGTGTTTAAAACAACTTAGATTACTTTGAATACTCGGCATACCATTCTGTATTGAAGTCATTTCAACCTAAAGTGATAAAAACAACTTTTGGTTTCCAACAAAGAGTATTGTTTTGTCTGTGAAGAGTACTGTATTTGCTGTTTTGATAAACTCAATGACAACTGCGACGGATAGTTTAAATATGAAAACACTTTGATTATCAACTTGCACACTCAATAAGTTGTTGACGTCGCAAGACTTGATTGATCCAATTGAGCCGCGACTTTGGGTCACCAGAGCGACCTTTTGCGAATAAGCCTTCAAGTTTTAATACGATCAAGTTATTCGGCCAGTTGAATCAATAACATAGAAAATATCCTAATAATAGTTCAAGGAACGGCGTATTCTAATCGTTTCAAAAATACCGTCTCAAAAAAGATAACTTTCTGAATTGAATTTGATCAAGTTTTTATTGTGAATAAAACCATTGTTTTAATGAAGTTGTTTTGTAGATTTACTTCGATCTAGCTGCAGGACAGGAGAGGTTGATACAATTTTAGTTAGAAGACTGCAAAGTACCAAACTCGACAAGATATGATTTCTAGTATAGGCCGTGTGTGAATACAAAAACTGTTTCAGCTTGGTTATTACCTTATTTGAAATGTATGTGTTTTAAATCCACTGCATGAAAAAGGTAAACAATCATTGAATATAAAAGCGCTTTTCCAAAAAAATTCCCGCTTAATATGGACCCTTTTCCCGTTATTTCTGAACAAAAAATAACGCTTTGTTTCAGCACATGTGTAGTTTTGCCCTCAAATTTTCTCATTTTTCTGACCACTTGGGAGGAAAGGGTTTTTACCTATTTTCCTTCCCATATTTCGCGCCTGGACTTAATACCCAACAAGAACGTGGACTTTTAGAATGCACATCAATATAATTGTACTTGAAAGTAAATTGGACAAAACCTTTTAAAGAGTCAAGAGTCTTCAGAAGTTTAATCCACATACAACCAAATGACTTAAAAAGTAGTGTCATAGAGAAAACCATTGTCTGTGGTAGTACCTACTAATATTAACAACAGCTATGGTGGATTAATTTTACAGAGCACGATTCAATCTGGAATATTTTTGCCTGAAAAAATAAACACCCAAACAGCAAAAACATGTGTAATTGACCATTAAACTTGTTTCAAAATAAGCAAAAACGTGTTATACACCTTGCGCGTCTCATAAAGCATAATACAGTGCATGTAGTTCCTTTGCACATTTTCATTTATATTAGGAAATATTCCTTAACACTATAGAAAAAGTCAACTCACCGTCGTAAGAGCGTAGACAAATAAACTAAGAGATCAACCACTTGTAACAATCACTTAGGCCAATCAAAAGTTAACTACTCCGTCCCACAAACGGGGCCGAGCAAGAGGGGACCAGGGACTGTTATCAGTAGGTTCGTGATAACAACTCGAGACCATAACCTCTTGTCACGACTGTTGATGTTTGTGACTTCAGACTTGCGTGTATCTCTGATCTCTCGCCACTCTTATTGTACGAGTATTTGGAGAGTTTCCTTGGTTGATGCAGTGGCTTCTCCAGAGCAAACCGTTCGTGGACTCCAAGTCAAAAGTATTCCTTTTATGCAAATTAATACCAAGTCAAATATTTGATATTGATACATTTATAGGTTTATTCATAACAGTAAAAGTAAACTGTTTATTTGGAAATGTACAAAATCTGTTATTGTTAGTAAATTTAACATTCCTTCCAAGGGGCGCATGGGGTTTCCGTGAGAGGCGCCGGAGGTTACTTCCAGTTGGATTAAAACCTCGGTGAAAATTGAAAAACGTCGTTTTTCTTACAGTGTGGCATTTTTATCAACATTTTAACAGAATAAAGTGCAATAGGTGTAGTGTACTACTAAAATGGTTCAATGAGTTCATCTGCTGCAAGGCCGGGGTCTAACTCGGGGTTGCGCCGTAACGCGACAGTACACATTTAAAAAGAGTAACTAACTAAAAAAGAAGCCACAAACGAAGCCTGCTAGTTTTGATTTTACCGTGGAATGGTACATTTTTGAGTTGCAGCAAGGTTTAGCGCCAAAAACATAATTTCCCTATGTTCACGGTAAAGGCCACAACTGCACAACTTATTGTCCGCTTGGATGCGCACTGCGAGGTTTGCGGGAGCGGCGTGAAGTGCTTCACGAGCAGAACTATTTGCTATTTTAGCACTCTCATTAGCAATAGCAAAGTAACGCGTGATTCATGCTAGAATATCGCGCCAAGCTGTATTTTACATAGTTCATGCTTGCCGATCTGTCCCAAGAGCCAACTAAACACAGCTGAGAATCACAGCAAATGTTTTTCACTCATAGTCATTTATTTTCATCATTTACATCAATTTACATTGATTGTGATTAAGTCAAAGTACAATAATTAAATTAAATATTTTGCAGTAAAAATAACATTAAAAGATAAAAACATACCAAGTGTGTAGGGTCTTAACAAAACAACTAAAGTTAAATATTAGTGTAAATTGCACATTGTGTAGGCAAGAAAGAAACAAAAAATCAGTTTCGCAAACCCTGAGCTCTTTTTATGTGGACTGTCCCGATGGCCAAGGTATCACTTAGGTATCAGATATTATTATCGGTGCCTGCCTGGAAAAATTATATCTGGTGTTAATTTTATTGGTCAGATTACGTTAGAGCTAAAATTATATATTTAAGAATACAAATTTGGCTAAATGTTTTAATTTTCTTTTTTAACACCATAAATATATTGTTGTTCATATGAGCATCAAGATTGACTACATGTATTTTGTGAATTAACTTTTGCCTTTGCCTTTGGTGACCTTCCTTCAAGTCGCCACTTGATTGATGAAATTTCAAAGCTTCCCATCTCTTAATGCTTTGGAATCGCGAGGTCAACAATCGTATGTACAAGAGTATCTCTATTGCATGTCTGGAATGCTGAATGATAACACTTGTCATTCCAGAAACTGGTTTCTCTATCATGCAAATTCACTCCTTCTTCAGAGTCAATTAACAGTGAATGTCTGGAGCTCAGCATGCGGTCGTTTCATTGGTAACATGCTGTAGATTCTAGTGATTCCACCACTAATGTATATATATGCCTATGTCAGCAGGATAACAGTATAACGTAGTCTCACTGTTGGGAGCCCAGATTGGTAACTACTAGTGAGCCTATGTCTACTCAGCATTGCACAGTGTTCACAGTAGATTGATCAACTCTTCAGCTCAGCATGTCCTCACAGCCTATGTTCAGTCTCAAGCAAGATTGAAAAATAAAATTGATGTCAAACATGCACAAAGCAAGATAAATGACAATATAAAAATCAAGGTATGTGAAGATATATACAGGGTGAGTTTTAAATATCCCCCCACCTTAACTTTTGAAAAAGGAATAATTTTTAAACCACTTTCGGGAATGTTTTTATATGATTCTGAAGTTTATTTTGACGTACTTTGCGTCACCCACTTCCACCTAAAATCCGGGGGGTGGGACCCCAAATTTTTAAATACAAGCCCCGTCCTTGTGGCACCTTAAAATTAATGAAATTTCAACACAAATTCAACGTCGCAAAGAAAAGTCTTTTATCTCGACTCGTGTTTTCGTTATACCAATTTAAAGATAACTCAAAACTAGGTTTAAAATGCTACATTTTACTTACAATTTATTTTGAATGACAACATTTTCTTCAAAATACTCTGAGAGAAACATTACTACCCTACAACATAATCCCATAGAGTATTGTGAAGAAAATGTTGTAGTTCAAAATAATTTGTATGTGGAATGTGGCATTTTAAACCTGATTTTGTGTCATCTTTAAATTGTTATGACAAAAAACGAGTAGAGATAAAGGATTTTTCTTTGCGTCGTTAAATTTGGGGGTTTTAAAAATATTTCCTTTTTCAAAAGTTAAGGGGGTGGACATTTAAAACTCACCCTGTATATAATTATGATAAATAAAGTCTGGTGTTCTGTTGAGTCATTTTTAAATGACTGCGTGCACTTTATTTGCGACTCGTTGTAGGTATATGAATAAATTACAAATGCGATATATCCCAGCTCTGGAAGACTTTGGCTTGAATTAAGCTTGGTTTACCGCACAATTGCAGCTGCACAATTGTTTCTGAATGTTTACCTTTCAATGTTTTGCTGGACATAAAGTCCAATATATTATTCGGTGACTTTATGGAAGTGGACCGAATTACAATAGTTATTATTGTCCCTTGTGGCCCTTATTAAACTAAAATCTTCAAAACCCCAACGTATAGTTTTCAAAACACTGCACTAAACTCGTTTAAAACTACTGAACAACACAGCCATCACATTGTATCGAGGAATAAATAACAAACACTCCGATGTATTCAAACTTTAAATAACACTGCCAACACGTATAGCTGCTCCAGTAAGTAAATCATCTCTTTGTACATGTTTTTAAATAATTTAATTCATTTATTTATTTCCGTGGAAAACATCAGTTATATTGGCATAATTATTATCTTAAGCTTACGCCTGCAATTACCATTTTTATTTCATTAGATGTTGCAAATTTCATAAGGAGCCTATTTAATTATTTAGTATTACGGCATACCGTACATAGAAATACACCCGAAAATAAACTCGCGCAAAAGGCAAATTAATACATTTATGCGTAAGCAGCTGACAACAACAGGCCAGTTTCAAAATTACCTCTTCCATCTCCATGATCTCATACTGAGAGTTTCGTTTAACTTTCAATTTAGCTAACATTGTATAATATTTATTTCAACACAGAGGAATGAGAACACAACGCACAGTTACGAGTCGGCTGTACAGTACACACAGGGGTTGGGAAGCTACTGACACGCAAGTAGGTCGGGTCGAGCAAGGGATGAATGGAGCCGAGGGGTGGCCAGCCTCAGCCTCAGCGTCAGCGTCAGATGGTTCTCAGAGATCGATCCAAGTGGAGCACAGTGGCGACGCTGAGTCTACTGGCGACCCTCCAACAGCGAGCCCAGACAATGCTGTCAGTGACCTTGGGCACGAACCTACATAACACTAACAGTTACATATCCTGTGACTGATGAACACGGGTTATGGGATCCGATGAGAAATAGTTTGTCGTCAAGGAGTACTGCATACAGCCTGTAGTTACAAGCGCGTCATGTTCCACCGGGCCGAAGGTGACCTTGAAGAATAATAGAATATGTGACTCTGTATATGAAAATTGCCTCATGAAATGTTTCTTCACTGCACAATGACCTTGACAAAGAATGAATTTATACTTACATCAACACACGAATGTCACGATTTCTTTGTCGTTAGCTGAGTTTCAAACTACGTAATTGTTTCATCTCTCAACCTTATGAATGAGGAGTTTTTTGCAAAAGAACGTAATTTGCAAGCTGAAAAGAATGTAATTTCTAATACTACTGTAACGTTGTTAAGGCTTGAGCCGATTTTACGAATGTTTACCAACAGATCCGCCGCTTATCACAACAAATTATAGCAACATAAACGCAAATAACTTAATTTTATATTTGTGTATTTGTATTGAACTTGCGGTTTATTTTTGGGGTTCCTGGGAAATTATATTTTCAAGTATCGCGACACTCCAAAGCTGTCAACTACTTTACATTATTATTCAGGTATAGTATTTTGACTGGGACTCGTGGCGTGGTCCTGTAATCCAGCTTCATGGAGGTCAGGTTTTGAGGATGATATAGTCTAAAGCGGCTCTGATAGCCTCAGTGATCATCTGATGATATCCGCATCAACTCACCATCGTTTAGACATATCAGACCATCACCTGCGTGGTTCGGAAGCCGTTGGTCCTTGTATTTCCATTGGTCATTGGGTTATTAATTAATGACCCATTCTAAGGAAGAGTCGGCCCTAGTTTGTAACAAGACTACACCACATAACTCATTCCTACCACTCATCACACTCATCCTTCACCACATATTTGCCTTAAAATACCCTCATGAGAGTGGTCGGCATCTCAAATAGTAATTTAGTGATTTATAGTTTACGTTGTCTTGAAAAGTTGGGGTTTCTTTGTGTCTAGACTTGCTCCTTTAAGGAAAGCTTTTTTTCTGTCATCAGCTACCAGGCTACTTCTCTCCTTACCATTAAAGGGTACTTTTTAAGTTTTATTTTAAGGGTCCACCTTCGTGGTCACCGCAGATAAAGGCTGAAATCGTCCGCCCAAGGAACACATGACACCGCGCACGTAACAACGGTTTTTTTTCAACTGATGCGGCCTAACTGTCAAACCCTCCGCTTACAAGGGTTTCGTATAAAGTAGATGGCGCTTTTGTATGAAGGATTTGATCTATTAATTATTTATGGAAAGAGAAAGAGTTTATATGTGTTTGCCTTTGATTCGATTTTTGATAAACCTATTTTTAGTTTCTTTAAAAACACTCTATATTTTCTAACTACCGTTAATAGCATAAAAACTAAAAGATATGTTGAAAAAACTACAGGAAAACCTGGATAATTATCCATTATTAATGTTTATTTTTAATGTAAGAGTTGATTTGTCAAAATAGCATTAATACTAAAGTCTCCATTTGATTTCCCGCAAACCTCTGCAACGACGCTCTCCCGAGCAGCTGAGGCCGACCAAGCCAGTGACTGCCAGTGTATAAACACCTCGCTATAGCTACACTCACGTCTTCCAACCCAGGCACCCAGGCGGTCCTCCTCCTACTGTAGACTCAATGACTTGTGAAGTTTCATTAGCAGTAAACCCAGCAGTTGATGACTGCATAAATTGCAATTTGAGCAGTTGAATCAGTCCATAAGAGGCTGCACTGGAGACTGGAGAGCTACAAACAACTGGGGACAATCACTGCAATGAGTCCTTGTAGGGATCCTGCCTTGCCTTGCCTTGTCTTGCTTTGCGAGCATTCCAGGTCAACAAGCTTTGTAGTTCTCTATCAGTAATTAATCAAGTCATCAACTCAACATTCTAAACTATAGAGATTTTTCACCAAATCGTCAGGGTTGTTAAAATTCTGAAATCCTTCCCTCGTCAACAGTAAACTATAAAAAATAAGCATTACTTATTCATCCACAAACCTAATAGAGAGTAGAGATGAAAATGATATACCTGCGTAATTTGATTAGGGCGAATCCTGTAGTGGTATTTGAGAGCTAATTCAAAGATATTCCCCTGCTAAACTAATAGTGTGAATATTGTGATCTAATTAAGTATCTAGCAGACCTAAATTTATTGTACAAACAGTACAAAACCTATTTACAAATTAAAATTGATAGTAGGCTAATAGTATACGTAAAGAAATCTAATAATACATGGGTTGCTAACTTATGGTCCATAAGTACTACAATACAATAATATTGACAGGCTAAACAACAGGTAACTTAATATTATCAAACACCATTATAAAATTGATAGGCTAATAGTACGTGTAAATTCAAACACCATCCTGTAAAGGTCCAAACCCAAATAATATTTAACCATCTCTTGCAGCCTGGACAATTGATTCATTAATACTAATTAAGAGTTGAAGAGTGGAGATGAGAGCTGGTATATTGGCAGAGAGACATTCCGTGCTAAATATAGTGCACCAGAGTACAGACGTACACAGACACACGGCTATATCCAGGTCGCTCTCTCTACACACAACCACACATCACACACAACTAACACACAACTACCACACATCACTCTGATATCAATGAGTCAGTCACGTAACTCACGTTATACAACAATCGATGCAGCAAAACACTCCACTTGTAAAGTTGTTGACGTATTTAAACACATACAGTACTTGGCTAAGCAGCCTGAATTCCTAATTATAAACAGGTATTAACCTGTTTTATTGCTTAAGTTGAATGATATGTGTTTACAACAATATTAATAATAATCCACCAGCACTCTCGACTTGTTTACATTAAACGTGCCACTGTTTAGGAAGAGGAGTTTTCCGACACGTGCATAGAGCGTTTTTCAAAATTATGCGTTTTAAATGTACAGAATAGAGTTGAAAAGTACTACACTTAGACAATTTCAAAGTTTATTTGTGAAACAATGTATGAGAAATCGGGCTATAATGTGTATACACGTGTTGTAAAACTCCTCTAGTTTATAAATCTTTAAACATTGTTTTAAAGGTAAAAAACGGGCCGCCGTAAACCCTTGCAATCGCTTGGTTTGACAGTTAAGCCGCATCAGTTGAAAGAAGGCTTGTTGTTTAGCCAGTTGTTACGTGCGCGGTGTCACGCGTTCCTTGGACGGATGAATTCAGCCTTTCTCTGAAGTGATTGCTGAGGCGGAGCCATTTTGTAAACTGAAAACGCATAGTTTCGAAAAACGCTCTATACGCGTGTTGGAAAACTTCTCTTGTTTCCACATATAATTTATTATGTTCTTAATGGAAAAATTATATTGAAAGGCAGCTAAGGCGCATTCTTAACGTACTCGTGACGTAAAGGTTCTGATCTCATATGTTTGGCCGGGACCAGCTGTTGTCTCACAGATTCTGAGGACACAAGACAGGTTTGTGACTCAGCGTTACTCAGGAACAGCACTGCTGAGAACTGAGATATGAATGAAGCTGAGTGGGTCTCAGATTCTGTGTAGGACCTTGATTCCATTCACGAGCAGACAGACTTGGCTTTCCCCAGTCGAATGTTTGGTCTGTTAGTCATGCAGATACAGACAGCATCCACGCTGCCGGCTGCCGCTGCACTGACCCTGCTAATTCTAAAAGTCAGAACCCTTGTTTTCTGTTAAAACAAATACTAAACTACTAAAATAAAAACTAGGCCGACACGCAGCTAAGCGCTAAAAAGAATCGAATTCCCTTTGCAATTTGTTACTCTTATTCGCTCCGTTTACAGCCTCGCTTCGGCCACAGACTTAGTGTTCCATTATCACGGGCGCTACGGGGCTGTTCGCTACGCTCACAGCCTTGTTTCTGCCTTTTTTGACCAAAACTCGCCCCAAAGGCCTGATTTTGCTGGCTAACGAACTTTACCAAGATATTTACAAAAGGAATATTTGTACCAAATTTCATGAAAATCGGAAAAAATGCTACTTGAAATATACAGAGAAACATAGCACCCTGTAAAAAGATTTGTATATTAGAGCGACCGTTTAGACTAAGTCATCATCTCGGCAAGATACAACAAAAAAGTATTATTTTCTTAGTATAAACATAAAGAAGATAATTATAATCCATATGGTAAAATAAAGTCTTATAAAATGTTCAAAACGTGTTCTGGGTTCAGGATTGGTGCTCATTTTTCCAAATCTGACAATACCTCGATAATAATTATGAAGACTTGGTGAGTGAAGAAATAACAAAAGAAATTAAAATAACAAATTTTTGTCTTCAAATTTCTTTAGAAATAACAAGAGTTATAGAACTACAGCGTCACATCGTGTTTGCTGAGGTTCCGCAAAGTTATAACTTTGAACACGTTCTTCATGAAAATAAAGGTCCTACGAAAACCAAAAAGAGTCCAGGCCTATTGCAGCGGGATGTTGGCCTAATTAAAGAGGTATGTAAAAACTGTATCGCGTTCATAATACTACGAAGATATTGTTTTATGACACTGTATCAAGAAATATCGAGTTCAGATGAGAGCATGATGGTTCGTTTCTCGTAGTTATCTGTCATAACGGCGACCAAAGAGTAGGCTTTCATAGTAGGCTTACTCAAGTAGCGAGCAATTACTTGTATTGAGCAATAAAAATAGTACTTTTCATTTAATTTTGATTTTATTAAAGAAAAACATTTGAAACCAAATAAACCAATATTTAACATTACCTACTGAGGCCTTTTGACTAAGCTTTAAGCTGTCATTTTAAGATAACCTTAACAATTCTGACAATGACAGCGCTGCTATTCAAAAGACCTCAAGGACTAAGGATTTTAAACATTGGTTTATTTGATTTTAAATTTTGTTCTTTATCAGTCCAATATTAGAGCTTATTCTCCAAGATTATATTTTGTTAGTTTCCAAAATGTACAATGTATATTGAGTGTATCAATAGACGAAGCTGGATGAGCTTGTCGCGTGTGAACTGTTAAGCTGTTTGAGCAAAGCGCGAACCTAAGTATTGTTATCACAGTGATAAGGCGCGTCAGCCCGGAAGGAAATGAGGTTTATTTGATAAGGTAATCAAGTTTTTTACACGTGAACAAGTTGCCCAATCATTATCAATGATTTAACACTACTTGGAGTTCAAATAAAAACATTGCACATAAAGACCAATTATGTACTTCATTGTAAGCAGATGTCTATTGCATTACAATTTTCATGCTTGAAAACCGTGGTCATCATGTCGATAGTTTGTTATATAATATACAGGGTGTCAAAACAATATGTAGCGCGCTATGCAGAACCGTATTCTACATACAAAAGTAAGTCGAAAATGTCCAGTAATATTAATTTTTATTTCTAGTTAATTTTGCCGTAATTTACCATTTTATAAATTTAAAAATAATTAATAGTTTAAAACCCTTTGAGCTATTTTTGTAAAACCTTAATTATTGTTTTCCAAATAAAATTTTCCAGAATTATTTTATATTAAACTTATTAAATTTCAAAATGGCGCCATGGGTGTTTCTACAGGAAATTTCATTAATAACGCCATTTGATAAGTTAGATCAAAATATTTTTGGACAATTTCATAAGGACAAATTTAAGGTTTATGCCAAGTTTCACAAAAATATCTCAAAATGTTTTCAAATTATTAATTATTTTCAAAAGTTTACTAAATGGCGGATTACAGCTAAAGTAAGCCGAAATAAAAAATGTTACTAGACACTTTCGACTAGAATCCGGTTCTGCATAGCGCGCCACACATTTTTGTGACACCCTGTATTTACAATCAATTTCTACTGGCGAATTGAGATATTAGATTTAGATTAGCTTCTTCTAAGAGAGACGATATCAGTAATGCAATTTAAGTTGTAGATCACAGTAACTGGTTTGAGATGAGATTTCGGCTCCGTTTGCAGCACGGAGAGGTTTGTGGCTGACCTTGCGGCTTGCGTGCTCACGAGACTGCTAGTAGGATGTCACGTGACAATGCACAGCACGAGTGTGCTGAGACCGACACTGTGAATGTAGGTACCACACTGACCACTGACCGGTATCCTCTGTCTGCCAGTTCTGTGACAGCACGAGACTAGGATGTCACGTGACAATGTGTGCTTGAGACCGACACTGCCAACAACGCACACAGCGAGCAAGAGGATTACGAAACACTGCTCTGTGTCTCTGTGTAACAACGCACGAGACGAGCACGTGAACTTTCTACAGGGTGTGCGTTTCGAGTTATACCACTGACCTACATATTTTTGTGTTACACCAGCCAGTATCCTCCTCCGAAATGAGGCAGGGTAAAGTTCTGAAATGTCTTGTGAGGACCTAGCTTGCGACCTTTTATTTCAAAAATACAGCTCTGTGTAACACAAATATCTACCACACTGACTGACCGGTGGCACCTGTCTGCCTGCTCTGTGTAGCACGAGACTTTCCAACGCTTCGTTCTCGACAAGCACGAGACTTGACCTCTGTCTGCCTGTTTCTGTGTAGGTTAAAAAATGCTAAACCTGTGTATATCAAGCACAGCACGAGTTGCACCTTGTTGTAAAGCTCTTGGCCTCCTAATACTACAAACAGCACGAGTCTGTTTTATATCTGACAATGCGTTGGCAGTGAATGTAGGTACCACACCGACCACTATACCTCTGTGTGTACAAAATGTAGGTACTCGTACCTCTGTTCGCCACATCATAGCACAGCAGCCAATCTAGACCGAAGCGCCGGAAAATCTTTTAAAAGTATCCTTGGTTATGCATTTTGATTGCTTTTGTTAAAGGTATTTTAATCCGTTTAGTTACTAAAATTTAGGAATTATCGTTAAAGATTTGAGACTTTCCCCAAAACCCCATTCCTGCGTAGGTAACAAAACGCCTGATCATATTCCAAAAGTACTCTAGTACAGCCTAATAGCATATGCCAAAGCGCGTTTGAAAGTTTTCAGTCGCTCAAAAGTTGAGGTGGAGGGAGGACTTTAGGAACACTCTGTAAAGTCCACGCCAACACGTCACGTAGAACCATAGAAAATCAATGTTAAACGAAACGTCGACCGCCATAAATGAAGTTTTAAATGTCACTAACCAGACAATTAGTATGCTGTATGTTGAGGAAATATTGTACTTCATTGTTAAACACTATATTTGAGCTATGAACTGAAATTTAAAAGATTGAACCAAAAAGAACAATTATCAGAAAACTCTACTTGAAAGATAATCAGCTTTATTATTGAAATAAATTGGTAGGTTGAAAAGTATTTGTTATGGTAGGTTTCCCATTTATAGAAAATAATTATAAAACTTAACTTTCTTTATAAAATTGCAAGCAGGTATATAAGTGATTTTGTGGAAAACCCCAAACCAAATTGTACTTGGCATTTTGTTATTTGTCTTTTTAATTTTGTTTGTGTTTATTCTTTTTTTATTTTATTCCATTACCTTCTTGAATATTACATCAAAATTCACTAATTTCGCTACTTTTGGTGCAATACACTGAAATGGAAAGTGATGGCCAGCCCAGCCAGCCATAATAACCTGGTTCTTCGAAAAATCAAACCGTTGTGTGACATTACAACTTTAGCCTTCTGTAGCCTAGTATTTGCTCGTATAAATTACAAAAACTAAAGGTATAATCTCGATGCTATTTATGTCAAGGTTTTAATAGTTAAATTTAATTTTCAGTGAAGAGTTTTTTTGTACTTTACGTTTTTAGAAACTGTTAAAATTTGCTGATAACTTTTTCACAGATACTTTAGCATTTTCCACTCAGATGTCGCACTGGGCATTTTTGCGCTATCTACCTAGCGTAACGTTATTTTTGGTTGTAGTGAGGTCTGAATTGATAAATTGAACAGTTTTGACAAAGCTTTACATGGTAAGACACCAACCAATGCGTACAACTTTCATCCAGGGGTTTCTACCCAGTGGAGTTCATTGCTTATTCTCCTAATTAATTTACCCAGACTTTATTACCGGAACACTAACGTAGCTTATAAGTGTGGAAATTAATTCTCGATGCAGAGAAACAATGTATTCGATGTCTTTGTCATCGACAATCTTGCCTGCAGATATTACCAACCATGAACACTATTTGAGCAATCAATCTCAGCCTGGTGTGTTTAAGAGCGCAATAAAGAAAATCATAGCTCCATAACCGCAACCATTCGGCCACAATCGGCATTGTTGCCTCTCGTAAAATTCACATAACGCAATAACACAGCAATTATTAACCAATCTTCTAGCGTAATTTCCCAATAGTTTCTTTGGCACTCTATTTGAAAAATGTTTTAAAACAAAATCTCGTAGATGTCACTTCCAAAATCCAACAGCGTGGTTAAAAAATGCCAGTTTTGAAATGATCGTTTGGCTTTCACAGTTCACACTGATCACATTACTCGAATACATCATACAGTATTTTTGTGATCATATGGGATTGAAGTTGCAAACCAGTTACGAACCTCTACACAAATGTAAAGAGTGAGACCGAGGCGACTGGCTAATGCAGGCCGGTAGAACTCGGTCTGACAACTGACACACCAATCAAAGTTGCTAATTATTCTAACTTAGCTACGCACACGGTAACTAAACCTAGCACTCTAGCAGCCAGTAAGCTAAACCACCTGTCAAGTCAGCTGTTGTTCAGCAAATGTGTTACCAAGTAAACAACAACAGTTCTCAAGTCTGAACTCGTGCATTGAAAATTCGCCGCGCAACGCTGCAAGAAAAGGGTTTGATAAACTGAGGCAAAGATAGACGTTTCAATACCTTCAGAGAGTGGTCGGTGTCTCAAATCAAGTATCCTTGTTAGTACAAATACTCGCGTACTTACAATTACTTTCACTGAGCGCTTAAGGCTATTAAGGCTTATTTGACCACGTTTTATTTGCTGTGACCTAAAGTAAAGCTACAAATCCCTAAACATCGTTGAGTTATCAGATACAACCGACTAAGATTGATTTGTCTTTTTAGCTCTGAAAACAGCTGCTTTAGACACATGTATTGACAATGCATAAGTGTCACTTTACAAAAAATAAAGTAAATAAGGTAAATAAGCCCAAGGGAGAAAAACATCAGTTTAATGATCTTTTTGTGGCATGGACATCAGCTGTTCAACTAGTTTGATTTGAATTTTAACACTGATTTATAGTAAATTATTGTTTTAAACTCAGCAGTCTGAATTATAATGCTTTGAAGAAACAGCTGTTACACTGATTTACTATGTCAATTCGTGTTTATAATATCTAAACACGTATTGACATTTATTTCCCATTATTATTTAGATCATGACAAAAAGTATCATTCATCACTCGGCCCAAAAGATTCTTTTTGACTCTTGGACGTTAACTTGACTTCGTGTCAAAAAGTGCCACTTTAGGGCCTAGTGATGAAATACACAATTGTTGTTAACTGTACAGTGTAAAACAATGAACTTGTCTCTGTTCTGCTGGTATGAAGCATTGTGACAATGTAACATCTCTCTTGCCGGTAGCCGCGGGGATATAGATGGGTAGATGGATAGATAGATTAGCACACAATGTGAGGAAGCTAGAAGCTAGTGTACTCACTACTGCTTGTGCCGCGTGTCTCTGTATCCGCTGTCACCGTCAGTACTACGTCATCAGTCATCAGTCATACATAGTACAGAGTAGTGAGTAGCGGACTAGCGGTTCCTCACCTTTGATACATCGCGACAACACCAGAGACATGAGTTGGAGAAGCCGAGAACCTGAACAGCTGAAGAGTAGATAGTTTCTAATCAGCTGGTCGTGTTCGTAATGTTTATCAAAGAAAAGAAGAATCGGCAAACGATATGTAGAATATCACACTCCAGAGAAATTGAGGAAAAGAAAAGAATACTATCAAAAACGAACTATGCCACTGGCATTCTTTCCAACTAGCGACTACCAACGTATAATTTTGGTGTTTGACGTGTTGATGCCTTTTAAACGCCCTTGTAAATTTTATTTGAGCTATATTAGTACCTAAGCACAAGAGACAAAATTATTAAAATTTATATTCAGTACCTTTAATGTTGAAACCAACAAACAACAACAAGTAATCTCTAATCTCCAAAGAGTAATCCAATCAATTTGACGTTGACTAAGTTAGTTATTGGAAAATTAGAACCCTTTACTATAGTATAATCTCTCCACTTATGTCTTGAAGGAATGTGCAAACACATTTTTCAGTTGTTTCCCAGGTAATGAAAAATTGGAAACGACAATTTGAACTGGGATACTCTCACGGTTCTGATCAGACATAGTACTTCGATATTTTGATTTGATACACCGACCACTCCTAGAGGGTATTTTAAGGTGATTATTGGATGAAGGGTGAGTGTGTTGAGTGATTTTGATGCATGATCAGGTCTTGTTACAAACTAGGGCCGACTGTTCCCCAGATTGGGTCATTAATTAATAGCCCAACGACCAAACGGAATGACCAAGGCTTAACGTGACTTCCGAACCACGGAATGCAAACGAAACCAAAAATAAATTTTGTGGCTTGAATTACGTGAATTTCACTTCAGTTGTTCAATATAACGATGTGTAAATGTACACGTCGGAACTGAACAGTTTGAATTGAGCTGAATGTATTATTGTTGTATTGTTGGTAACGAGGCGGATTTGTGCTCGAGTTGTAAAGATTATCAGTGGCTAGAATAGTTTTGTTTTCACTTTGTAGAATGGGTTGTACCTCACAGTGGGACAAATAGTTTATTCATAGTCTGCACACACCATTGCTCTTTGTCCGACACCGCACTGTCCCAGTGTCAACAACTAATCGCAATCAGATCCAGCTTACAAATGTTGAACCATTTGTATAATTTAGAAAACTTATAATCTTATATCTAAATTTTTGTGTTAAAAGCATCCTTTGCACTTGTATTACTTATTTATATAATAAGAAAATGAAAATTTACCAAATAAATGTTCTTTACATATAACACTATGGTAAAACTTTTCAACTTCAACAAATAAAAAATAATACTTCCTTAAGACGAGTAAATTGTGCATCCATTTTACCCAAAAATGTACCGCTGATTCATATAGTTACCCATACCGTTTGAATGGGTTTTTAATAAACTGTTAAAATAAGCGTATAAGTACTTCTAAACCGATAAAATAGTCTCGAAATTACCTATAATCTAACGCGAAATAAACGAAGTTGGTTGTTAGTCCATAAAACATTAACGATCAAGCTAAGTGGTTCAAATCCATTCGTCTTGTCGTTATCAATTTAGACCAGTGAGTAAATCATTTGTGATCGTGAAGAAACGAATCAGCTGTGTAACACACAATATCCCCCGCACATCCACTATCTTTAGAATTGAAATAGTTTGTAGTGTTTGCAGGTGTTTTACGCTTATAATTCACTCAACTGTGCATTGTCTTTGCAGCGTCAAGCAGTATTAGACTCTATTAAAACGTGAAAAATAAAATGTTAATACAATGGTACCCTATTATGGGAAATGGGTTATTTTAAATGGATCTAGAACTGGGGTCGGGAAGTGCAAGACAAAAATTGCAAAGTGGGGAATAGTCAAATTACACCGAGTTAAGGTTGCGGGACACAGAATGAATGTTTCTGAATGACTTTGGAAAACATATTCAATTTTACAGACTTTGCTGAAAACAGGAAGAACCGCCTCAAAACAGGGTCCACCTTAGCTGCTCTGGTGACTCTTCAATGCAAGGGTTTACAACGCTTAATAAACATGATATTTTGGAATTTCACAACAAGTGTATAGATAGTTTTATTAGAAATTATGCGTTTTAAGCGTACAAAATGGAACGTTTAAAAATGTCTACTTCATTGGCAACATCCACCTTTCTCCTAGAATACGCTGAAGAAAAAAGTACAAAATGGAGTTGAAAAGCACGTTTATTTGTGAGACCGTTGAAAAACTTCTAGAAATCGGGCTCTATACACGTACCAGAAAACTCCTCTAGTGTCCAAATATATCAGGTTTATTGTTGTAAACATTATTTTGAGAGGTGAAAACCGGCCGCCATAAACCCTTGCAAGCGCTCGGTGTGACAGGCCGCATCAGCTGTTGAAAGAATAATTGGTCCTTTCGTACTAAATTATTTAATCAACAAGAAGATAGAAACCAACCTGGCTCAGTTGTTGAAGGCCCGTTGTTTAACCAGTTAACGTGCGCGGTGTCGTGTGCTCCTATAGAGGGGACGTAACGAATTCAGCCTTTTCTGAGGTGACCACTGACCCAACAAGCTAATAACTTTGAAGTCGCCTTTAAAAACGGAATAACTTGGGACCATTTAGTCAAAGGTGATTTGAAGATGTTGAAATGTTGCTTGTGTACTCACAGTGACACACGCGACAGACAGCAGACTTCAGATAACCGTACCTAACCAGGCTATTAACTCGTACAAAACGTTTTGCCCATGTTTGTACTTTACTATCAGCATTGACGTAACTTTGTACCTTGCCACCAAAGTTTATTACAATACACCGTACTATCTTTCCATTCATAAGTGCATTTACAAGTACGTACAGTACAAGGTTCGTATTGAGCTAACACTGCTGTTGTGAAACTTCAAATAGCCGCATAAATAACCAGCAGCTAAAACGCTAAGTTATAGAAAAGTGCTTTCACGTTAATGGATATAACAACAAAATCTAAGAGCGTTTTCATGCCTAGGGCAGTGTATGCAGTATCCACCCTTAGCCCAAGGACAGTTACGTCATACCACAAGACACTCTACTATAGAGTCCATTAGTCTATGGTCATATATTAAAGACCGATTTCCTAATGAGGGAAAATGTCACTGAGATTTTCATTTATATTTGGGAGGATGACCTTGAATACTTAGCTACAGTTTAGGGTTTCTGTGACTCAAAATCGTAGTGATAAAACCAATTTTACAACTAACTGTTACCCTATTGTAAAACTGTGATAATAAAATTAAATTAATCTCCTGACGATCGTAAAACTCAAGGTGCTGATTGCTATAATCTTAATGGTTAAGAATTCCATCCGTATAACACACCTGTAAAATCCATCCCATAAAATTCCTTATGGATTTTAGTTGTATCTAGATGGCACCCGAACGTAGGGAATAGTCTGTACATTTCTTTGTGTAGTATATACAAAACACTGATAACACATTAATTTTCTTGCTCTTAATTCTACACAGAAAATAAAGTATGTAAAATTAGTCCATCAAGAAAAAGTAGAAACCTCTCATGTTTACTTGACTTCTTCTATTGATTTAAAACTTAAACACAACGCTCATAGACGGAATACTTGCAAGGAACAATTTTAAACTAGTGTTAAGTAAAATTAACACAGAAACAGCTGCTGTAAGCTTAATCAACAGCTGGCAGGTATATTACAAAACCTCACCATTTCTCAGCTGATAACGAGAAGGTGCAGGCTCACATTGACGATCTCTAGAGTATAATGGTATCGTGAGAATAGCATCTTTAGTTAACGAAATTAAACAGCGTGCTAATGAACTACTTAGCCAATTATAGCACGAGTCTGAGATTGAGAGTGTGAGTGAAAGGTGTGATAGTGATTAGTGAGGCAGTCTTGTGTCTTGTCTACTGCAGGTTATGAGTTCTTTCACCCGGTCCAAGGGCGTGACGTCACGTCTGAGATGTGGAGACTTGTATGCAAGAGAAGTTCTCCAAGTAGCAATCAATGTATACCCACAGATCACCGCAGATGAAAGGTGACCAGCTGATAGTACTCTTAGTCAAAGCACGTCCCACAGATTCAGATTAACCTGATCAATTTTATCACTTTGGTTCAAATTGAGGAGGAGGTTTCTACAACGCGTATAAAAGCTGGACAGTCGTCTAAAACTCGTAGCTGTTAAATTATCAAACTCAAAAAGCTATATTAGAATACTAAAAGAGTTCTTTTTTATTGAAAATTAGAGTCACAACTGTAATTAAGCATATCTCTCTCTCGTTTTCAATACATTTTTTCGGGCAGTCCATTATCGTTTTTTATGAGAAAGAACCTCCCTTTCCTTTATCACGAGCAATTTATTCTTAAGAGCCAAAACACGCAGACCAATCACAAGCCACGAAGAATTGTAGCTATTTTTAACTAACAATTTAAGAAATAGCTACTTTATCTAACTTTAGAATAAGTAGTTGTTTATCTGAAGTGCTCTCATTGTATAATCTTAGGATATTAAGCCATTATCAAATAGGTATATAAAAACTGAAACAATGAATAATAAGTACGGTAATACATTGTATAATAACTGATAGAACATTGGACTATTATAATAATGGGCGATAGATGGAGCACGTGACTAATGAAAACGGAATTCTGTTTTAATAAAAGGGTGAATTACTTTATTTCAGTGAGAGTTTTCTCAGCTCCTACTTGCCGCTTAATTTACTTTTTAACATCCAATGATTGAAAGCAAAGCGTTTCATGAAGAAAGTAATATTAAAATGTCCTTTAAGCATGTTCAAATAGCAAAGGTAGGCCAGTAATGTTACATACACGACTATTATGCAACATGCCTACATCATTGAAACTACTTGAAGATACTTGTTTTGACAGTTTGTGTTTGCACGAAATATTTGCCAACGGGTGCCAAGCAAAGCCGTTTCAATCAATGTTCAATGTTTTCAAACAGAACAAGCAGGCCGACACGACTAACGAATCATTTCGAATAAGCAACCTGAACCTACCAATGGGAAATCGTCTTTTTACTATCTGTTGGTAACCAAATAACCAAACTATGCATTTATCTCGCCAAAGAGAACGAAACGTCGTAGAAAGGTGCGGTTTGCAGTGTTTTGCTTCCCAACACCTCCCGATTCATATGGATTTATATACTACTCTACAGGTCGCATTTGTGGTCCGATTTTCACGAAGTTTGGAACGAATGTTCCTTTTGCAAATCTCTACGTTAAGTTCGCTAACCAGCTTGGTCGGATCATATATTTCAAAATGGTGGTCTTTCAAAGTTTAGTTTTTCCTATAAAATTGTAGCGATGCCATAAAAAAACACAAAGCTCACCCTGTATAGTAGGGCTTTACTACCTTAATCGATCAAAACAACTCCCGTTGCTCTAGAACCTACCGTTTTAAAGTAATTTATGTTGAATTATTTAATCAGAATTTCTGCACTTTGACATTCAGAGCACTGGATAAATTAAGCTCAGTGCTCTGAATGTCAAAGTGCAGAAATTCCTTTTTATTTTATTGGAAATTCGCGAAGATTCACAGTAGCGCTTGTGGCTGCGTGTCGGCTATGTTTTCTTCTTTGCTTAGAGCAAGACTGGTTGTTTACCAATTCTACAACTCAGTCAGCAGCAGCACCTGCCCTGTATGTTTGATGCACGTCGTGTTCAGGGTTGCTGGTTGCGGGTAGGTGGCACATGTGCTGGCAACACCAGACACTCGACTTGTGAATGTGTGGAGGTTCACCTGTCCACATCAATGTTACTCAGAGTAGGTCAATGTTGCTGGCAACAAGTGCTAACTCCAACTGCAATCAATTACTGTATCTATTTGTGGTTTCAGTAAATAGAACTCATCCTCGACACTCAGTAGTCAGTACTCGCCCTGTAGGTTGAAAGTGAAGTTTGTTTTTGGCTAAGAGATGTTTTCGGTCAAATAAAATATCCCCTACATTTATTTGAGTCAAATAGTAGCGGGCTACTAAGTATAGTCTTAATAGACCTGATTCAATGAATCATTAGGTTCTATCGGATTAACTTTTTATAACAAACGCCCATTACTAACTGGTTCTTATGGTATCTACAAATTTTAAGCATTTTGCAATGGAATATTTTAAATTTACAGAAACGTTCGTTTTAATTTACCCAAGTAGTCTATATGGTTGGTTGAAGGTAGGGTTCATGTATACACTGGTACAGTCTATCTATTGCATTGCTTCTCATACATTTCAACAATGTGCTGGGTGTGCTGAGACGTGAAACAATGTACAATGTATTGTGTATTGTGTACGTGGTGCTGGTGCTGACTGCTGTTGGTAGGATCAGCAGATGATTCTACACCTGAGCCCTCACATCACATCACATCACGCCTCTATCATTACACGAGGCAATCGCATTCCCAACCACAGTCACAACACACTCTATCTGCCAACACAGATTCTTCAATTCCAATTTTTCCTCTCCGGATTACTCCGGTTCCTTCCGGATCATCTCGGTTCAGGTGTTTGTCTAATGTTGCTGCTTTCTGTTTGGTCCTGGATATTTCTTTGAGTGTTGTCTGCGAAATGGTATGCGTTGCTGCTTTAATAAACAACGTAACGACGCGATTAAATTTAACGCGACTTCCCAGCTGTTCGCATAAGACTAGGCTACTAGCAGCTTGAGATATTTTGAACTAGGCTACCACTTATACCGAAGTTGATAGGATAATGCAACTAAAACATCTCTGTACGAGACCGATGGGGAGATTGGTTTAAGTATTGAACACATTAAATGTACTTTTAATTTATTTCCGTTCTTATGAAAGACCTTGGGTAATTGTAATCTAAAGTTGAAAAGCAGTGAAAGGTTATCCGACTGTGTGAGTGACTATTATAGACAGACCTCGCTATCACGACTGTCTCTCACTGTCGGTGTTTATTTTCATCATCAGACTTGGAGGGGAGAAAGCAAACCAGGGCTCCGCGCTACACGTGGGTGTCAACACGTGTGCATCTCATGGGTGATACCGAACTGGGCCAGTGGATAATCTTTTCCAAAGCAATTTTTCGGTCGACCCCCAAAGGATCGGTACTGAAGTGGACCAGTGGTTAGTCCCCAGGTAGAATGGGATTATAAAGGGTAACTAACTTTTCGGCACTCCATCCCCCAGCCACTCACCGACTCAGGTGTTGATTTTGATATTGTTCGCCTCTCGGAACTCAAAAAACTCTTGTGGGATCATCACATTGATGCATTTTGCTTTATATTAACATTGGGAATGTTTTTGATACGGAAGTTGCCCTATCACAATACTAGCGAAATCTTACGAATATCATATTTTGGGGTGATTCAACCCTATATTTCATACATTATTGATTTCTGAGGAAGCTGTGCAGAAAATCAGATTTTCAGAATTTTAATTCTTCAAAAGCACTGCTCAACTTACACTATAAAGTTACTACTTACTATTACTACAATAGTAGCCCTCCAGAATAGTACCCCTACAATAGTAGCCCTTCCAACCTTCCCCCCTCAATCCCCTACGTCAACCACTGCTGGCCCAGTTCGATACAGACCCTTGCAGTGACCATTGGCCCAGTTTGCCGTTTTAATTAGGGTATTTTATGACCGCTGGCTCAGTTCGACAACCCCGCATCTCATATAATCTACTCTCTCACTGTCTCACTATACAGTATACAGGGTGGTGTCGAGCTCACATCAAGGGGCTGTGCAATCTGCATGTGATAGGCTCGGTCTTGTACATGACCGGTATGTGGCATGCGGTATCTGAATACCGACCTCATTACTAAAAAAGAGCAACCACAATTAAAACAAATGGTTTCCACACTTTCATCTTATTGGTGTTCCGCCGTCCGCGGCACTTGACAATAGTCGCGGTCATCCAGCACAGACGCAATGGGTGGGGTAGGGGGTTGAAACACGAATGAGGAATGATTTGGTAACGTCGTAGATAAAGGAACAATTGCCAACCCTATACTTCATCTCCTCATTTCTTGCCCATGTCACATAACCCCCCTCCCTTAACACCACCCTGGTTACGCCTATGGTGTATGATATGAATAATGTACTACTTTTCCCTGCCAAATATTACGCAAGCTGGGATGGAATTAACCCAACCACAATCAGGCCACTAAACCACTGTTGAAACTAGAGCTAGAGGTGAACTCTACTTATACTGCTCACAGGCGACACACTGGTGGTACAACACTACTCACTGGTGATACTACACTTCTCACTGGTGATACTACACTTCTCACTGGTGAGACACTACTCACTCGTGATACGACACTACTCACTCGTGATACGACACTACTCACTCGTGATACGACACTACTCACTGGTGATACGACACTACTCACTCGTGACACGACACTACTCACTCGTGATACAACACTCTCACTGGTGATACGACACTACTCACTCGTGATATGACACTACTCACTGCCGTCACTGGTGATACGACACTGTGATAAGACACTACTACTCACTTGACGACACTACACTGGTCACTGGTGATAAGACACTACTCACTGGTAATAAGTCATGGGCATCAGGTGAGAATCTATAACGAAGCTAATTCATCATCTCTGCAATATAATTATGGACTTCAGCCAGCTGTTGGTAATGTATGCAGACACGTTTAAACATCTGGAAGTTGTACAAGAATTCACGTTGTACATTAAATTTCGTGTCTTAAAAATCTCTCGGACCATACTTTTATTTTTTTAACTGTAATCTGTACAATGTATAGGTTTTCTTCTATTTTTAGTTTTCTTTAAAAAATTCCTTCCTTCATTTGCATTTGTGCGTTTACTTCACCTGATAAGATTATGGACATTCTACCAGCACTTGAAATGGATTAAATAAGTCTACCCAATATTTTCTTAATATATTGTCGCTAGATACTATTGTTTCTGTCAGTCGCTGCTTCACGCTGGGTAAGTGACGTCAGCTGCAGCTCAGTAGCTGACTTGCTGTTATCTGTGTTCAAGGCGTGTTCACGGTATTGACTCTACTGATAACACACCTGATGCAACTTTACTCCCACCTGGCCCTTGTCTTGCCTTCCGTGTGCTATACTTGTACAGATCCTTCGTGTATAGCCTTCGTATAGCCTTCGTGCATAGCCTTCGTGGTTTGTTAGTCGGTAGAGCCTTTGATAGTAATAAATCCACTGTGATGTGCCCAAAAATAGTAAACAAAGATGTCCGGCTTTGTAACTTCCTGTGCATGCTATGCTACTGAACTAATTTATACAAGTAAAAAACAGCTTTCTGCATATTTAAGATCCAGGTCGAATTTAGTATATGTAAACCGCTACGTATGCCACACGGGCTTGGAAGAGAACCAAACAGCGTTAAAAATAAATGAGTATGACGTGTGTGGCAACAAAGTAGATGCACTCTGGCGGCGCCGGCGTGAGTAGCAAGCACTCAAGCAGTAGGGCGACAGTGACAGCGAGAGGCGAGTGGGGCGCTAACACCTAGCCAAACATTTACTTGGCATAACCTTGACTTGACAAAGTCTCATATTGTACCTCTCACACACGCCAAGAGCACTTAGCTGAAGACATTAGGCAGAGTGTAATCGAGGTGGAAGTATAACCGTCAACCATGAGTATAGCAGGTCACGCGCTCACAGGTTAAACAGTTTATTTTATGTCTAACCATAGACTGGAGAAACTCTATCCATAGAGTCCTTAGTCTATGGTCTAACTTTCGCATTTGCAACCAATGCTAAGAAAAGTGTAGGACTACATTCGAAAAGTCACATTCTGGATTTAACAATATCCATGACTTGATGAGTGTGTGGCTAAAGCAAAATACAGTACCTTCCAACATTTCGAAAACACACTCAATTTCTATTTGGACATGAACCAAGAAAACAAACATACGCATGAATTACTTAAGGTGTCCTAGTTTCGAGAAAAAATGTATTACTTTACTCCGAAATAAAAAGCACACAAAACTACAGACGAATTTATAGAAAGGTGTTTAAATCTGCGATAGCTTTACGACGTGACAGGAGCATTGCACGTTTAAATACGTGTCAAAACAGCAGGGACCGTACTCAACAATAGAAACCCGTGAACAGACAAAAGAGTTGAACTGAACAAGTCAGCGAACTACTGGAACCACTCGCTGATGAGTTCAACAAATTCTTTTCCTCGGTCGGAGCTGACTAACAATCAGCCTGCTCCCGCATCGAAACCAAGTCCTACAGACCTACAGCCTCCATGGCTTTGACACCGGTTACAGAGGAGAAAGCTGCTATTTAGAAGATTTACCTATAATCTAGAATTCTAGATCATGACTCAACGAGGCTCATTAAACAATGCGCAGAGCATTTGCCGAAGCCGTCACTAGAACCCTTCATCTTTGATATTTTGATTTGAGACGCCGACCACTCCTAGAGGGGTGAATATGGAATGAAGGGTGAGTGTGATGGGTTTAGACGAGTGTGATGAGTGTTTGTGATGGATGATAAGGTGTAGTCTTGTTACAAACTAGGGCCGACTGTTCCCCAGATTGGGTCATTAATTAATACCCCAACGACCAATGGAATGGACCAAACGTGACTTCCGAACCACGGACCCAACCAATCTTTTCATTCGGGAACAATTCCCTTTTATCTCGAAATGCAAAAGTCACCCCAGTAAAAAGACTTTTGTGGTTAGTCACAAGTTACACAGAAATATATTTCGGATTTGAACATCAAAGTGGAAGTACGAGTATAATACAAGTACCTCAAGTTGGTATAAACGTGTTATGTTACCTCGAACAGCGCTAGATCGGAGATAAAGATCTCCAACGGAAAAGTACCAGCTCGCTCATTGCAATTCATGTTCGTATGGTTGTTTGCAATTCTGGTTAACATGAAAAGTAAATGTCATCCTTCTCAAAAATTTAATATTTTATAGTTTTCTGTTTTAGGTAATCAAATAATTCGTGTTGTGGCAGAAGCGTGCGTTTTCACCAACAAAAGCAAATAATTGTAACTAAATGCGAAAAGATAATATTGTTCTATAAATATGTGTTTATAGATAATAAAATCGGGAAGATAAGATTATTGATTTAACCGTGTTAGCTAAACTTGTCTGAAGTAGTGTGTCAGTCCGGCCTCAGACGATGAACCATTCCATTGTCTCGTCCCTCAGACTGAATATTATCGTCAAAACAATGCTGCCAACACGTTAAATAAACATTAGACGTTGGAAACGACAGCTTCATTCAATCATTTCAAACTCAACACCTCGTCGTTACGTAGCGCAATGGCGCAAACTGTGATTCCTCGCATCAAAGTTGCCAGCATGCAAGCAGCAAACTCCGTCGGTGAGTAGCGGTAGACCTAATCAAACTGCAAACCCATCATCCCATGCTCTGGTAGCGTGCTGCGTGCTGCGTGCGAGAGTACAGATTGTGAGATTGACTCTCAGTTCGCTACGCTCGCTCGCCGAAGGCCAGACACCCGCGAGGAATGCGCCGCTCGGAGAAGGCGGGTCGCACTTTTTTCCTCAAAAGGGTCGGCATCAGTTGATCTGATGTGCTTCTGAGAATTCTATAGTTATGCTTACACCACTGTTGCTCTTCAACACGCCCATTTCCGAAACCTTTTGTGGGCGAGGCCTTTGAAACACCTTCTACCACTCATGACGCTGAACACCTCACTCGTAAATGTCACTGGTTGGTAAACAAAGTATTGTAGATGGTAAATATAGCCACCCGAACTTGAAATACAACATTTGGAATAAAAACAAATTTGTGGTAGTTAAATTTCAGATAACTTCGTTTAATAACATAATAGCTGTACTATAATTATTATTCAGTGACCGCCAAATGAGCATTGACAAAATTATTACAAATATTATAAAACATTCAATGCAAACCTCATCATTGATGTCCGAGATATTGCCTAATTTGAATTGTTCATAAATAACTCTTTGGCAAACAATTACGTGCAGTAGTTGTTTGTTTGTCGCTAAGACGCAGCTTGTCTGAAAATATCTCAGTCTTCCACACGTGTACGTGCAGTAGTTGTGTCTTTACCAGACACATAATTAATTCATTAGTGGTTTTACACAGATCGCTAGACAAATGACATTAGTTTGTACGCGAATAAGATACGTCCTCTGTGCTCAATATTTATTCATGTAATGCAAAAATCAAACAAAATTCAGATATTACCTAATCCACAGACCCTAAGCGTACCACCCGGTTTAGTAAATTAGTACATTGTATTACAAACAGGGATAAGATGAGCATTTTGAAACCTTGATTGGATGTGTGTGTATGTATAGCATTTTCTGCTCAAACATATCAATCAATTTGGATAGCAACTATACAGAGGTTAATAATATTGTCTGAAAGTCAATTAATAATAAAAATAAAAATAAAAAACTAGCAACGGCAGCATTAAATAATTATTTTTTTTTTGTTTCTTATACAATGAGTTTAGTACAAATTAATCAGGAAAATTTTGCTTGATATCAAAAATTATTCATGATTAGCCTTCTGGAATTGGTTTGAATTATAATGCATACAATGTTTAATAAGTGTTCTTTGTGTTTTATGTATTGTGATATTCATTAATGTTGACGAAATCAATGAAGATGGATCATTAACGTTCTTCAAGTTTTGATAATGACTACTTGTTAGTCGAAACTAGTAAACACATATGTTTTACTGAAGGAATTGTTGACGAAAAAGGTACGTAACCTGTTATAAATCAAAAATTAGTTGTAAAGTTAATTTAATTTTAAACAACACAATTAGCATTCACAACGCATGTAATATAAAAAGCGAGGGAACCCCTTGCGGTGTTGGAAGAAACCCCAGGGTGAAAACATAGATTCGTAGAAAATTAACTGCGGTTGGTGTTGTTTCAAAATAATTAAAAACCGGCGGAGTTGGCAGAAGCAATTCCACGAGCAAAATTGCCAGCTATACTTGCATTGTACTTCTGCCAGTAAAAGATACTACGTATACATTAGCATTCAAGAAAAGACACTAAACTGGTTGAACAAACGTTTATAAGTCATAGAAAAACATGCATAACTTACTTTGAATTTTGAGGTTAGTTATCCCAAAGGCATTTACACAGCGACCGAACTGACGAAGCGCGAAGTTCACCACCAACTGGTCGGTCAGAATCTGTGAACACTGAACTCGAACTGATAGGCGGATTGCCGACTGATAGTTCCCGCCTTGGCGCGAGTTGACGCCCCAGACATCCGCTTGAGAGCAGCACCTACCAGTCTCAGTTGCAGCTGTTATCTGTGATCTTCACTTCTCAACCGGAAATTGTGGGACAGGTGACAGGTGTTTTCTGCGTTATCATCTGCCGGTGCGCTGGTGCGAATCGTGACAGTGAACTTCTGTCGTCAATCGTCATCCACCAACACTCGTGCATTGAAGATTGAACACTGGAACAATTAAAGGAACGTGTCGGTACCACTTGTGCAAATTTACCGTTGAGGACAGATTTTACATTGTAATGACGACCCACGGACCAATTTATCACGTAGAAAACAATTAATAAATTCGAGCCGACACTGCGACATAAACATGCACACTGGAACTAAATGTACAAAAAGCCACAGGTCGAATTGTGTTCTTCCTTTTGTTGAATTTAACTCGGTTGAAATGTGTTGTTCTAATGTTATACTGTTTTACCAATAACATTTATTTGAGTTTTGCTCTATATTTCCATACACTTTCGCTTTAATTTATTAGGCAAAGCCATGCAAAGGTATGACGGTGTAAAACAAGCACGACTCCTTTTCAATAAATCTGATACGGTAACTGAAAGACCTAAAAAAAGTTTCAATGTCATCATAGTCGCCAAAGTATTTAGACTTTGAAACAATCTCCCTCGATTTTAGTGCCTGTGCTTGTTTTCTGACCTTATCATGTAGCAAACAGAATAAGGGGCCAAATCAGAGTTTACTTGGATGAGTTAGAAAGTGGATAAGTGAATAGTATAAATTCATTCAAGAAAAACCAGTCCTTTATTTACATTTGGTTTGGAATACAGTACATGGTTTGGTTTGGATACCGACATCATGTGTGGCCTGATGACGCGCCGCGTAGCTGTGGAAATTTCCGATGGTAGAAATAGGTGGGGAGGGGTCGTCGCAGTCGACGGCTACAGAAACATGTGCCGTTATCCGCCATTCCGCGCCTTCAACTCCACAATGTTCTTACGGGGTTAATTTTTGGCACAATGACTGTAAAAACCCCGGTCGTTTGTAATACTCTTGGGTAAATGTTTATTAACCAGGGACTCACTTATATTTGTTTGTTGGATAGTAAGTAAAAATAATTAGCCTAGGCAGTGGTGTACGTAGAGGGGAGATCAGGGGATATATCCCCCATTTTTGTCACTATGTATATGGCAAATTTGTTAATTGGTTGTTCTAAGAATATTTACTATCTTCTTAAGCCTTATTCATTAAAATAAAGTACAGTAGAGCCTCTGCACTAACTCCGTAACTCGACAGCTGAATTTTCAAAAACACTTGATTCCTATGGCGACTACATGACGAAGCAGCCTATCGCCAGGGTGACAAGGAAAGGGCCGAAAGGCTTTCATCAATTACACATTTTCATGTGTTTTACATGTTGTCGCAGCTACTGTTACTGTAGCGTTCAGATTTGATATGTCTGGGAAACTATGTAGGGCTCAGGGAAATAAAAAAAAGAAGAACAAGAAAAAGTTTGAAAACACTTTTTGAAAATAAGTTCTTTATTTACAACACCTACAGTTCAGTCGGAGCCTGCCGACATTTCAAATAAGCCCAGTAAAAGTGAAGGTGTAGGACTACCGATTAGTGATTGTGTCGAAATTAACGCGGACATTAGACAGAGGCGCTACTCCTGTATAACAAAACTTTTCAGAATGTACGTACAGGATAAATAATAAAAATGTCTACTAGCATCCAATACTCAGTTACAGTGACAAACTAAACCGACATTAGACAGGGTGTTCATATGTCAAAAACTTTAGGGCTAGGTATATTGGGTCAAAATTAAGATCAAATCAAGAATAACATTAAAAACGCTTTATTTAGCAGATATCTGCCATTTTGTTTTTTCACTAACTATTTATTATCTCCCACACCACTTATGGGATTTGGCTCAAACTTTTAAATTTGTATCGAAATAAGACCATCTTTAGAAAAAACTACCATTATTATCTAAATTTCCATTTCAAAATGTTGGCTATTTTACGGTATTTTTGGTGTTACCCCTTCATTAGCGAACAAACCGTGAGGTTTACAATAAAATTAAATGAACATTGAGCAATTATAATTGTAGCAATTTTAATACCTATCTATTGACACCAAGTTCATAAGAGGTGACTGAAAATGAGCTAGAGGGAAAACTATGGCTGAAAACCGGCAATTCTCAATCGATTTTCATGAACTTGGTGTTAAATAAGGAACAAAATTTGATACAAAATGGTATTTTTCAAATTTTATTGGCATTGTTTATTTGCTAATTAAGTTGTAACACCAAAAATGCTGTAAAATACCATAAAATAGTTACCATTATAAAATAGAATCTTGGACCATGCTGATAATTTTTTACAATTACAGGCTCAAAGGAAAAAACATCAAAATCACCTTGCCTAGCTCTTGGCTTATCAACAAACTCTTGAGTATATTGATCAACTGAAGCCTGACTTCTAGTTTGACCACATGAAGTGAAAAAGCAATTTAATTTGTTTAATGGAATATTCACGATTTTTAATTGAAAGTTAAAGTTTTTTTTCAATTAAATCTTGTAATATACATCCAGGAAACTAAATTGAATTATTTATAGTTGTTAAATTATGTTGACACTATTCTGTACAAATATTGTATGATTATGAATAAAGAATATTTGAATTGAATTACTAAACAAATTAAATTGCTAAGGTGAGCATAGTTACATTATTGATAAAGAAAACTTATCAATTTAGACTAGGTCTATTGTTGTTATAAAGATGGGGTTTTAAAATGGTAAAATAATTGTAATGTTTTATACAACTAATGAAATTAAATTTAAAGTTTCTTTCTTAAAACTTCTGCTTGCCCAGAACTCACTAAAACATTTTAAACAGTCCCTCTGAGGCTCTGCCGTAATCAAAAGTCTGATAACTTAAAAATTGAATTTTATATTTGTCAGAATAATAATTAGTTATGAGGTTATATTCTGTGTTTTATGTTTCATCTTTTACTAATTTTGGTTGGTCTTTATTAATTTCAAAACGGATAGTTGGGTCCAAAATAAAACTGCATCTAATTTTTTTGTTGACAGCAACTGTATCGCTTCCTTAATAGAACCCTCATCAGTAATTGCACTCACTTCTTCATACTCTGCTAAATCTTCATTTCTTCAGAATTCATCTGCAATGTTTGTTCGTATCCTGAGGTTCCTCTGATTTTGAAGAAGAGACCCAAAAAGGACACTTTCCAAGGGTGTGTGGCAATGTTTCAATTACAAACTCTCGGTAGTAGAGCAACACCGATTCTGGATGCCATCCATGGACCTTCCATGAACTCCTCTTACCAGGGCTACGTCTCCAGCCATCTTCAAGTAACCATTGGCCCAAACTCCTGCCACTGCATTGAGCCACGGCATTTCACCATTTGGCGGCATTTGGAAAATGCACTCTAGGACTAAATAAAACACAAAGAAATATGACTAATTTAAAATGTATTTTATCAATAACACAAATACAATTTATTGAACAACCACAGAAAACGATTTTACACTGACAGTAGGTACTGTACTTAAAAAAAGTATATAAATAATTCACATATTTACATGAGTTCATTAGTGCTTTAATAAACAAGAATACTTAAATACAAAAACATTTTAATACATTTCTTCCTAATCTTATAATTATGTGTACAGTAGAGGCTCGCTGATCCTTCAAAAAAGCTTAAAAGAATATCATTAGATTACACTAAGTACAAAACTATTCATCGGCTTCAAAAGACAAAACCAATATTTTTCTTTGACATTACTGCATTTTTTTAACTATCTAGCCTATTTTAAATTTGCCTGATTGAAAAATTTAGCAAAATAATAAACTGACTTCAAAAAGATTGAAATCAAAATTTAAAAAAATTATTAAAAACTGTGAAATAAAAACCTTTTTACAAAGAAATTGAACCGACTTCAAAAATTAACCAACAGTAAAATGCTCTAAAAAGTTTGAAATAATTGGATAAATGCAATTGTATATTGCTTTACGTGCTAAATTCATAAAAAATAAGTTAAGAGGGCTGTCAGAAGGGCGGATCACCAAAAATATTGATTAACAGGAAAACCATATACATTTTGAATAGGTTGTGATAATGTTATCTTCCCGTAATAAAAACATTCTACCATTGAATATAATTAAAATATATGAACTATGGTGAAAAAACACATTTAACACAACACATACAAATGCTATGTTTTCCTAAAGCAAATACACATTATTTTATTTTGACTTTTTACATAGTTTTTGTCTTGATTGGATGAGAGATGATACAGAATTTTGGATAAGCAACGGACGGATAAGTGAGACTCTACAGTATTACTTTTAAAGATACATTTTAGAAGCTTGATTTACTAAAAAATTAATTAAAGCTAAGTATTTTATTTTGGAAATACAAGTTGATAATCAATTATTGATGAGAGTTGATAATGAATTATTAAAGTGTAATTGTAAATAACGTTAGAACCCATGCGTCTAAAAGATGCAAGGTTTTGTGGTTAACCTATTATTTACGCCCTTAGACTACAGTCATCAGTGAAACTACATCATAATGTTTTGAAGCCTGTACTGTACACCCTTAATTACTGATACTTTTAGACACTTAAAAGAAGAAAGTGTCATCATAAAAAGAATTACATTCTCTATAGTATTGTGATAGATCGAAGTTTCATCTGGAAAAGAAGCGGACGTGTCTGTTTGGCTCATTGTGGTGGGAAGGGCCTCCTCTCATGGAAGGGGAAGAGAACCTCTCTCTGCCATCCTTGGTCGCCCACGGAGACATGGACAGGGGGCCTCTCAGCTGTGGGCGAGGGGGGAAGTGGGGAGCACCTCTCATGTCTGGGGGCGGGGCTCGGAAACTGCCTGTGCTTGGTCCTGAGCTGCCATTAGACGAGACGTCTCCATGCCACAAACCCTCACGACCTTTACAAATATTACTTATTATAAATCAACCATTCAACAACTATTTAGATTTAGTTGTTTAGTAAAAATTATATTAAGATATACTATTGAAATTACCTTTTGATAAGTTCAAAAATACCTGACATATTAATAATTCAGTACCTTATATATTATGATCCCAAGTACAACAATGCTCAAACTATTAAATGTCTGCTAAACAAATTTACTTTGTAGTTGGTGAATACAAACAGTTAAATCATTGAAGAAAAAAGAAAGTTTTGGTAGCCATTTTTGCCTGTTTGGCAAAGTTAAACCTTATCTGTTGTCAGCCCTCATCATCACCATGGATAAAGCAGCTCCAGTTTCCAAGGTATATATATATTTTTTTCCATCACTATAGTTTTTCTTTCTGAATGTTAGTTTGAATCCATTAGATTTATTATTCGATTGATTCAGTCTTTCTTGAAGCTTTGTTCAGTGTGGGCATAAACCACTACATTATCATCAGCAAACACTAATTTGTTTTACTGTGCTATAATTTCTGTTAATTACTATTACTATCCTAAATAAATGCTCCCACAGACTCTTTCCAATAATCGGCTCAGTTGTTGTCAATAATCTTCTTAAAGTGAACCCCAATGATTTCTCCATTTTGCCTTTGAGCCTTTTGTAAATAGAGAAATTACAATCCTTTACTCTCACGTAAAAGATTTTTATTTTCCTCCAAACTGCATTTAGAACTCTTAAGAGGATCAATCTTATTAATCATTTATTGTTTGACGAAAGTACAAGTTTTAGAGTTTACATTCAGTAGCCTCAATAGCTCTATGCTTCTATTAAAACGGATTTTTGATTTAAGTACATTAACTAGTTTAAAACATTGTTTGCAAGGTTTGAAAGGAAGTAAACTCAGTCTGGCTCTAATAAATCAGTAATTTTGTGTGTAACTCTTCAGTGTGCAGACACCTTCTAATATTGAGAAAAACTCTCAATATTTATGTAGGAGAACCAAAACTAACCATTTCTTAGCCTTAACTTCCCTTTGACTTTTAGACTTGTACACTACTTTCCTGTAATTTATTCTTTAAACATTTTGATTTCATACCTTTGGGACCTTTTTACATTGCCTTAATTTATAAACCACTTTTGATCAAATATGCATAATTTAGTATAAGAACTCTCAATATAAGAAGTTTACCATTTTCTCTTCTGGAGTATGGTGTGGGGAAGAATCTGCCTCTGACGCGATCCATTCCAAAAGGCCTTGGCCTGCCTCGCACTCTTGTCGCAATCATATCCTGAAACAGTCAACATTTACACTATTAGTACCTAAAACATGATCAAGGTAAGAATGACTATCATTAAACTCCCAACTAATGATATTCATTAAAACCTGGTACAATAGAGACACTAATCACTGCAAGTTGATTTCGTGAACAAACACTGTATTTATGTAAACTACTGAACATGTTTACCGCCAGAAACACGTGACAGAGATTGTTAGACGCACATCACCAACACATCATGTGCCATATGCTTGGCTGGGGTTACCTGTGCGACTCTCATGGAGATCTTGTTGTAGCCTGTGGGACCGGTGGGCTGCTGGCCACAAGTCTCCAGGGCTACGAAGTCGTCCACGTGAAGGGATGGAGGACGAGATGTGTTCGGTGGACGAGATCTGAACATGTCTCCTCTCTGCACTGAACCTCGGAAACCCCTCCCTCTCATTGGAGCAACTGAAACGCCACAGACAACATTTACATTAACAATTACATGGTTTGAAAGGCTAGTTTTCAAAGTTGAAAAAATCTAATCTGGTACCATTGAATAGTCATAGTTACTCCCGCCACCTGTTTCTACATTTGTAATTACTTCAGCGGCCTGTTCATGTACAGTTTCATGTTAGCGAGGGCTTCCAAGTGCTGTTAATTTGGGTTCATGATTGTTAAGAAACATGTTAACAACCAATTCGTATCCATGATCGTTAACATGTTAGTGCACAACCTGGTTTTGTCGTTTGTGATCAAGGGTTTATCTTTCGTGTTACTGATTTTTGGTGTTCAAACATTGACAGGAGTAACTATGATTAGTGCCTAGTGGGATGTATAGCTGTAGAAAAGTAGTCTGTGGAGTAATATGACTAAGTGTAGCTGCTGAGGAAATCAGCTCTCTAAAGATGCTTGAGATAGATGAGTTTGTTAGCCGGAAGGTGATGAAATATAGGAATATCACCCCAGGGTCGGAGGAGGTGGACCATACCTATCTGATGGCGCCACTCACGCTTCAAGTAACTATATTTTCTCAAAATAGGGGTGAGGCGCTGGACAGGGGGTGATGAAGGAGGACCACTACCCCCTGACAAGTAGCTAGAGGTGAAAAGGTCTGCAGATGACTGTACCCCTAGTGAACGGAGCCTGAACACAGTAGACTTACCATTTACAGAGGTTCAAAGTGGGAGCTACCAAGGTGGAAATGGCCCTATACTCCTCCCTGACCAAAGCCATCCTTAAGATAACCTGATACTCCCCCGGAAGGGTTTGAGCTGGGACCAACAAAAAATGGAAAAGAAAACAAATTAGAGATTTTTCTTCCAGCAAAAACCTCACGCTTATTATCTTTAACTAAACATCTACAGAGTATGGCAAGTAAGCATGTACCGAAGGGGCGGCGCTGATTGGTGTCTGCGGCGAGGTTGCTGGCCCGCTTCTTGCGATGCTCCGGGTTGGCGTGCTCCAGGTCCCCGGGCGCTGCTTTGTGACGACAGAGAGTTGCTACGTTCTCTGCCAACGCTAAATCCGGCAGTTCCTGGCGAGCCACCTCCATCAGGTCACACTTCACCTGCTACAGTGTCACATGTACAACTTGCATTAACATCCATCCAACCTTTTCCAGGAGAATCAAGAGTAAAAAGGCAACTAAAACGTAAGTGTAAGATTTGAACTTTAAAAAGACTCAATGAAACAAGTACAAATTTTAATTTTGACAACTATTAGCATGTAAAAAGTAACTTGTTACATGTAATCAATATTGTTAAACCAACAGAATTACTCTTTACTTGCAAAAAATTCCAAAAATAACAATAAAACTGCACAAACAATTTTGTTACTCCCAAGTATGCTAATTACTTTAAATATATGTCTAAATGTATTAGTTATTTTTACAAATATTTCTAAATATATTTTTTGGGGACTTTAAGTCTTTTCTTAAATTATAAGTGCTGAGGTCCGTGAAATGAAAACTAAAAACACTAGTTCCTTGACAGTGGTTAAAGAAAAAACTAGACTGGGCTCACTTTTGTTCCCTTATTAGTCTCTTCAAATGCTCATATTGTTTATATGTATTTTTTATCTCGATTGAGCCTAATGCATAGAAGACAGTTGAACTGTTTTCTATACACTTTTTGGATTCTCTATCTTTGTTTTAGTGTTTGTTTATACCTGGATATAAAATGATAACAGAAAAAACTAGTAATTCCGTGTGGTGTCAAAATTGGAACAAAAGAAACCTTGTATGGTACCTGCTGCATGTCAGTGTCCTGATCATCAGGTAGAGGCACGGTGAGCCAGTAGCTGGCAGTGAGTCTGTCGTCGTCCACATCCCCCACCACAAACACTGGCCTGGCGGTGAACTGAGCGAGCAGCGAATCTGGCGCCGGCAACAGTGGCTCACTCACCTCTGTACACAGTACACACAACATATACTCAGTTTACAAGTTTTTGCTCATTCGTAGCTAAACTAGGTGCAATATACTTGCTTAGTTATAACAGGAAATTTAGTTAACGTTGACAAAATGGCAGCAAATAAAGATATAATTTACAGTTTTCTAAACTATTATGTATTTGCATATCTTTCATAGAGTTTGGTAGTAAACACAAATTTGTATGTACAAGTAATACCGCTACACTCTGATTAAGAAACTGATTCTGCAGACTCTTAGAGTGTGGACGTACTTGACCTCTTTATTCAATTGAAAATTGCGTAGGGTGTTTCCTTATATTCTTATCTCCACTTGAAGGACTCATTCTAAGATAATTATACTTGGAAGTACAAAACTTGAATTTCAGTGGATAAATTAATACTTTGATCGTTGAAGGAATCTCTGGGTTTATTAGCAAGGTTTACTTCTTGTCTTAAAAATTTTAGGTCTAGTGAACGCTGAACACAATAGATCTCCCATTTACAGACGTTCAAAGTGGGAGTTACCTGTAAATGGGTAACTCCCAGGGATTGGGAATGACATCAACCATGTCCCGGCACCAGGAAATTTTAGCGTCTTGCGGATTAACTGTGATTTTAGTTATTTGTGCCCACCCTCCTGGTCATTTCATTGCCTTGGTTATTTTAGGTTCTACCGTATAAAGCTGTGAAGATATAATTACGGTCAAAACTAATTAATTTTATATTTTGTAGATACAAAATATTAAAAACATCTGTACCTTTGGGTTCAACAGGTTTTGATCCCTCTTCTTCTAATAAGCGAATCAATTCAGTTACACTTTCACATAGAGTTTCTAAAGTCTCATCTTCTGAGCGGCTTTCCTGTAAAACCAGAGAAATTTATGTTACTGAAAACAGTTGGAAAGAACTATTTATTTCATAGAATAATAAAACTAATTATCTTTTTATATTTCCGTTTACAAAATTCCCTTCATTACTAATATTATGTTGTCTAACTGTTTTGTGGATTTTATGTATGTTCCATCTGAAAAATATCATAATACATTTATTGTAATTTTTATAAATAACTGCCATTAAAAAGAATTTACAAATTAATTATTCTGATCAAATTTAAAGATATTAGCACATTAAGCATTCGGTCGTCTCAAAATAAAATATTTTACAAAAGAAAAAAACAAATCTTGGCGGGCTTATGACAGTTTTTGTTTATCTTACTGAGGCTAATAACTCGAGGAGTCCCTCAGAGATCTGTTCTGGGGCCTGTCCTGTTCACTAATGATTTCCCGAAGCACATGCAAAACTACTGGTAGTTCCCTTGACCCTTTGTACACTGATGACACAGTTCTTCTTCTAGGCTGACTCAAACCAGAAGAAATGGAAGTAGACAGCCTTGTTGCAATATGGCGGTGCAATCCTGCCACAACAATGCTGTAAAAACTACCTTTGCTGCAAATTTAGTACAGCACTGTTTGTAATTAGGCAAACGAAAAATGTTTGTGACATAACAACAGCCAAACCATGCCCTTTTTGAGTTCCACCTAAGATTTGGAATTGCTGTGTGGGGTGGCACCACAGCCGGAAACCTACAACGTGTCCTTATTCAACAAAAGCGAGCTGTCCTGTGTAACCTAAAATCCAGAGACACCTGTAGGGAATCCTTCTTGGAACGGAAGATCTTGGCAGTTGCCAGCTTGTAGATTCTTGAAGCAACAACTCAGATCCACATCATGATGCCAGAATGGTGAACAACAGAATGCAAACCCACCAGCAACTAGCAACTATTGTCTACCCATTCATAGACTCAGCTAGACAGAGAAGAAGACCAGCTACATGGGGGCCAAGATGTGGAATTCACTGTCAGAACACCTTAAGAAAACCGAAAAGCAGCTGTTTGCTCAACATTTGAAATCTGGCTTCAAGACCACCCTTTTATTCTTTAAATGAATTCTTTAATCCAATGTAAACTTTATAACCTTAGCTGTTCTTAAGCTATATTGTATGACACTATTCTTATCTTAATGATAGTGAAATAAAGATACTTTGACTTTAGCTTGTTTGATTAAGCATCACGGTACTCACCTGTAGAAGGTTATCTATGGCATAAAGAGGATGTTTGTTTTCCTCTGAGTGTTTCTGCCAGCCGAGCATATGAGCTAGTTCTGGCGCAGTCATTGTCAGTGTGCGTACCGGCAGACCCAACACCTGCGCACGATACAACTATTTACACTCTTTCAGTAGTACATACATTCTCACTAACAATGTCTCTCCTGCTCAGTAACTCCTCAATACAAATTGATTTTCTTTAGTTGGATAGGGTAGTTGCCAGATATTAAGATTTTGGGAGGAGCAGCCAGGCCAATTTCAAAACGAGTCCAATTTTTGATAAAACAAACGAAAGGACAAATACAGAGTATTTTATAGTTATCGACTAGACAAATTGAAAGCTCGTACAGTATAGGTGTAATCGTTACCTCGTCAGGAGTGTCCGGTGTGAGACAGTTGCGCAGCAGCTCCAGCAGAATGTTGAGTAAGTCCCGACACTCGGCTCTCTCTGTGCTCCACACACTCACCACCTTCGACACAGCAGTCCATAGCCCCTCCGGCTTCTTCTCAACACAACTGTAACATACAGTCACTATCAAGTGTTGAACAAAACTTACACTGAATAAGTACAAGTACAAAGTAAATACTGATAAATCAAGTAAAAGTAAGGGAACTACAAATTCAACCATGCACATTTGAGATTATAGAATGAGTGTGATGCTTTGACTTTATATCAGTGGTTCTCATCCATTGGCAAGTACCACTTGTAATTTGTAAAGAATTTTATGCAAATTGACTCGACTTCGTTCCTGTATTCTCTTGGAGACGTAGGACCGCAACAAACACTTTCTACTGTACAAGATTCTGCTCTGCTGTTTCCTTTAATTCCATCTCTTGCCCTCTTCATGTATTTCCTTGTCATCTTTCTGCTCCCTCGGGAATTCTACTCAAGCACTTTTCGGCTGACAGTGTACAATCTTCTATTTGATGATATACTGAATTTTTCATAACTGATGAAGGGCCAAGTAATTGGTGCCATAAAACATTTTAAAAATAAATATAAAGAGAGAGAATATCAGCTATTTGCATGTATACATAATGTAAACTAACTGTGTAGCTCCTCACTTGCTCAGTCACCTTTACTGCCTAAAGCTTTTCCCAAACTAAGAGCTCCAGAGGTTACAGACTCTATAACTTCAAATTAAAATTTCACATTTATTCTCAAGAGCAGGTGTTAAAAACAATCTTGTGGTACTTAAAAACTTTGATGTAACTGCAGCTCAAATTGGACTTAATAAACTATGAACAACATTTAACATTAATTAAAAAGCAAATTTGAGCTGCTAAAATATATTTTAAATTTTTGTTCTGAGAGCCTTAAATTTGCTTTACGATCGAATAAAGTCGAGTCTCTGTTTGAAAACACACGTAGAAGTAAGTTAGTGAAACACGAGTGAGCAGCTACTGACTTGCTGAGATGGAAGAAGCCGTAATCGTGCTCTGTGAGCATGAGGAAGGTGCGCAGGACAGGCTGGAGGGTAGTCAGACTGTGCCGAGGGTTGGAGACATGCTCCAGCATCACAAGTATCAGAGTGCCGAGCAGGTCCCGAGGCGGCAGTGTGTTAGCAAGGTACATCTCGCCACCCCCTGCCACTCCCGGGGGCGGCATCAAGCTCAGTTCACAGTGACACAGCGACTGCACCACCGACAGAATGCACTCCTGAAACCACACACAACCAAAAATTGTCAACAACAAATACAACATTGTTCTTATCGTCATATACAAACACAAATCTAACATTAGGTAAGTACTCGTGACTTAATGAAAGACAAGTAAGTCTGTTCTAGATTACACAAATGTTTGTTAATTTTTTTGATGACTCACCTGTGCTTGGACGTGGGTGGGAGAGTCGTGAACAGCTCTCAACATGTGACACAGACTGACGATGAGGTCGGGGTAGCGCTGGTGAGCTTTGTCAGCGTTGGCGTGTCTGGTCACCAGGTGGATCAGGGCAGCCTTGATGGAGGCGTGAGTGACCAGACAAGCGAGGAATGTCAGGAGGCGCATCAGCTCACCAGTGGCAGGTCGCTCGGGTGGCGTCATTGCTCCCACTATACAGTCCAGGACTGCACGAGTTACCTGCCAGGAACAATGTCACTAGGCATTAGTATAAGAGGTTATACATTTTCTTTTAAAACAAATATGTTAATTGGCTTGATTTAAAATTAAAAAAATTGGAAGGATAAATTGAAGAGAACCGTAATAACTATTACTCTACGATTGTGAAACTTGGAATGAATATAGCAGGAATGACAAAGCCACAGTCCAAGTTTTTATTAACAAATGCCTTTGATCGATTCTGGGAATAAGATAATTGAAATCCATATCAAAAAAAGATTTGTGGACCAGGACACCACTCATGAAAAAGGTCAAGGAAAGGAAATGGATAGGGCATAGTCTGAAAAGTGAAAACAATGTGGTAAAAGCCCTAGACTGGAACCTTCAAGGCCAAAGAGCGTGGGATGGACCTCAGACAACTTGGAGGTGTACAGTAAGCCGGTAGTTGCAGAAGGCTGACAAGATCGGGGTGGAATCAAAATGTTAGCTCCCAACAGAATACCCTGGAGAGGAATGGCTTGCTGCTCCGTGTTTCTTGGAGGGATAAAATGACATAAGTCAAGTACATCAATAATACAAGATTTCACTATAGATTCACAGTCAGCATGCCTCTTTTTTTATTTAGTTTTTAATAAAATCTTCTACAAGTTTCTTATAATATTATTGAGAAGGTTTTCAACTTGCTTTAATTACTGATCTAAAATGTTTTTAATTGCTAATTCAGTAAAACCTTGTATGTGAAGATTTTAACATGAGATTTTTTATGGACAGGACCTTTTTGCTGAAATCAAGACTCAAGATTTTCAAACAGTTTTAGTTTGTTTTTAAGAGGTTATGATACCTTTTCAGTATTTCTATGGTCTTACAAAAGAGGTGTACATTAAATTTTGTTTCTTTGTAATTTGAGTCACATTCACAATGGAATTCTAATAAAAATATTACTTGCCGTATAAATTATGTCCTTCTCAGTTTAGCCACAACTTGCCCTATCGTTCATGTAGTTATTGTTAATGTAAGTTATTCCTTAACAGAATGTAATATAGTTACCGTCAAAGCAGTAGGAGCTGCAAGGTCTGCGAGTTGGACACACACACTTCGCAAGAGCTGAAGAAGAGGACTGCAGCACGATGCACTGATAGTGCTTATCACTTCATGGATCAGTGAGCTGAGACAGTGCAGGTGAGCTGACCAGAGTTTACGAGCGTGTACCAAGCGACTGATCTCAGCAGTGGCTAGCCCAGCACGAGTCTGCACCTACACACACAACACTTAGTGTTAGGGCTCCAGTAGGTATATATCGACTTCTGGCAGACTTCAGCATTTTGTCAGTGCATCTTGACGATAAAGTGGACACTGAACATTTTTTACGGCATCTTGGCCCGCTTATAACTCAAAATCGGCTGAAGCTATGGCGGTGAAACTTTGTTTAAGGGTAACGCCGTGTGTCTTTAGCTATATTTTACATCTTACAACGTCCACAAAATAAATGGCGGATATCTGATAAACCAAAAACTAGGCCTATTAAATTAAAGGAATACGCTAATCATATCGTATGTAGAATATTCGTGCACGCAAACCAATGTATAGTTGTATGCCATATATTTGGTCAAATTTAAATTTAGAAATTCGACATGAACCAACCAAATCTCAAATTTAAAATTTTACCCGGATTCGAGATTTGAATTTGACCCATCACTAGTCAAAAGCCTACTCTGGGTAAAAATTTCCGTCTTAACTTGGAATGTTGCACATTGACTTACTTGCAGAGGGAGAGGCAACATCTCCGAGACGAGGGAGAGGCCGGGGAGGAAGTTGTTAGGAGTGAACACTGTGTACTTGAGCACTTCGGTCATCATCAGAGTCCACAGACTCTTGTTGAGAGCCTCTGTCTCGGAGCCCGGGTCAGCTGACACAGGCTGCGTGTAGGCCAGCAGTGTCTCCACAATGTTGCGGCAGATCTGTCACATACAAACTGCACATCACTTGCGAACACACTTTTGAAATCACAAGCTGTATTACACAATGAAATGGGTGTCTATAGCTTTGTAATACTTTACTCATTGATTGGACAGTATTTAGACTGGATATTTTGGATAACAACAATGGTTCGACACCCCCACAAGTTTCTACTGTATTAGAAAATTATCACTTTTTTTAATAGAAATGTAATATTCAACTGAAGTGTTCAGGGTTGAACAGTTTAATTCTACATTTCTACTGCAATGTAATGACTAGTGAGCCGACCTGTTGTGCGAGAAGGTGGCACTGGGCGTTGAGTGGAACAGCTTGCATGAGAGAGTACGTGTGCAGCAGGGTCTGAATGAGAGTGAGGTCCTTGTACTCTGTGTTGCGACACTTGATCACCTGAGTGACTACTCTGCGCACCAGCTGTACGGCAGGATGAAGGAACGATGTGAGAGCCAAGCCTTGGCGACCGACCAGTCTCGCAGCGTGCAGGGTCGGTTGCTCGTAGTTCTCACACAACTTCTGCATCATTGCTGCCAGGTGACTGATCCCGTCCAGCGAGAACAGCTGGATCATCACACACTTGTACTTCAACTCTATATACTCGAACCCGTCCGGATTGTGAACTGCCAACTCTCTGTTGTTTGGCGGGATCCCGAGATGTTTCAGTATTCGAACAGCTGTGATCATTTCTCCAGGAATGGTTGTACAGTTTTCAATGTTCTTCTTCAAAATCTCCACCAAAATGGAAATATCGTCATAAGCAAATATATTAGAACTCTCAACTGGTTTTAACCAAGATGTTAAGTCGTTCAAATCTTGACTTTTATCTTTTGCCATAACGTCCAAAAGTTCTTTACCGTATTTTTGCAAAAACGGAACATGATCAGAAAGTTTTACTGTCATGGTTATCATGTCAGCTATGTAAGATTTACCAGGTGACTTTTTTACTTTTGGATCTTTTTCTGCAGCATTTTCTTTAAAGTACTTCAACAGAACTGATAAGTGGTCTCCACGGCTCAAAACATGTACAACTGCCATTTTCCCGATAACACCAAAGGTCAAACAAAACAGCGCATGGAGGTGCTCGATGACATCTGGATGGTTAGGGTCAGTTTTCTCTTCATGATAGCATTTCAGTAGAGAATCAATGTGTGACAAGGCTTGCAGTCTGTAACAACAAGTTACATAATCTTACAAAACAAATAAAACAACTGAGCAAAAACTTCAACTTAATATAAATAGAAATACCTTTCTGACCTGAATAATGATAATGGAGGAATTGATTATTTTCATAAATATTATAAGATGAAACCAAATTATTCACAATTTGAAAGTAATATATTTGTTAGCCTCAATTAGCCTGTATACTTGATTGAAAAACTATGTTTAAAAGATAAAAATAAATGTATTGTGCACAAATCACAAACACTTTGAACCAATACCACAAAAAATTTGTAATTTAAACATTTTTCAATAGAATCAATACTATTTTTCTTTACTTCAGAATTTAAAAGGCATTATACAGTGTGTCCGAACAGTATTAATACACTTTTCATTGCGTTTATTAAACAGAAGTAAAATTGTACAGTAATGCTATTGACATACGTTTATAAAGCACTAAAACATGCTTACTCCTTCTAAGCTTCTTTCTAAAAAGTAAGCTGAATATTTTAAGAAAGGCACCATTTTAAAACTAACCTGTAGGCAAGGTGAAGTCCCAATTGAGAGTTCTGTTCAGAGGCAGAGTCTTCTGGTTCTTCGCCAACCGGAGAGCCTCCGAGCAACACTCGTACAATTGAGTTGATTGTCTTCGGTTCCGCTAAAAGAAATCTCAACCCGTCTTGCGACTGTTGGAAACTGGTCAGGATTTCATATATTGGAATGACAACTGGTGAATAACTTGAAGTTCCTGGATGTGTAAGAAGTATTAAAAGTGTTTCTAGGAGTTTGTGTGTACGGAAATAGGTGAAGAGAGCTGGATACAGGTCAGGACTGGACAAGGAGGGTCCTATTTCAAACTGAGCTGACACCGGGAGAAACCGCTTTGGCTGGGATATCAGTTTTGAAGCATCATTAAACACACAGATGATTTCTTCTAAAGAGTTACTTATGGATTCTATATCAAGATCGGTTTCTTCAGTAGCTTCATTGACTTTCTTTTCTTCAACCAGTTTGGTAACTGTTCTATTCAAGTTGTCTAACAATTCATAGTAACTAATTTTTTGCAAAACTGAAGTCAATGCAAAAGAAACACGAGCTAACTGTTTTGATTGTAACATTTCTAAAAGCTTTTGATACCCATTCCACTTTTCCGATTTCAGAAATGATTCTACGGCAGATTTGTAATGCAAACTTGCATCTAGAGATCGAAGGATCATTAATTTGATTGAAAGAGCCATGTACTCTTTGTGGAAAAGTTCAATTAGTTTCTGGTGAACGTTTATTTGATCAAACAATTTTTCAGAAACTTCTTCGCTGAAATTACAAACTACTTCCACCAATCGAACTCCAACTTTGATGTGACGAAGTTTGTATCCAGGTTGAGGTTGATTGAGGGCATTGTCAAAGTCCAACCCTATCTTCACCCAAGAAATGATCGTATCCACTGTACCTGAAAAGGCATAGAGATAATGTCAGATGTTAATAATTCTTAAACAGTTTTAAAAGCTAGGGCCATTTCTACTTCTTCTGGGTACCAAAAATATAAATGATTAGTTAGGTTAAATTAAATGTGTTACATTTTGTTTAGCACAACTAAGTGAATATGATATCTTTTAGTAAATAGGGCACTAGGCCAAGATATGCTCAAATTTTCAGCAGTCATCTCTTGAGCAGAAAATTTGACAGTCTGTGTTCTTTTATGTGTTTCTACGTTATCCAGGTGAGCCTGCTCACCTTTCTATTACTTTTTTAATATAATATCTATAAAGATTCTTCATATTTATTCTCTACAGGAAGATAATAATAAAATGCATCTAGTTTTTAACGTAAATAGAAATTTGAGTATAACATAGAAGATCTTCTTTCAAGCTTTAACCTAAATGAAGTGGGAAGGTTATTATGTATAACAAAAAAATGTGACTCATAGTATTTTACTTTGAAACAAAGGCCCAAGTGTAATGTGAAAGTATAGTACCGTTGAAGTCAGGTACGTGAGGAAGCTCTGCTGGTAGGAGTGAGACGACCTTCTCTGCAGCGTGGACCCAGTCCTCTCTGGCTGCTGCAGTGCTAAAGTCCACGGAGGTGGATGTGAGTATGTCACACAGTTTGCAGACTGAGGATGGTTTGCGCTGCTTGTTCCCTACACTCGCACACTTGGCCGGATCACTCATGAACTGCAACATTCACAATCATATACTAGTGTACTTAAACAAGTTCCCAGGCAACACACGTACAGTTCGTCAGGTTTAGCATGGCCGGTGAGATGGGCTATAGGGCCATGAGCGGCCAGCAGGAAATCTCAAGGCTACCTGCCATGCTAAACCTAACGCACTGTATGAGTTACATCGTTTCAACAGGACAACTCCAGAAACCATTTAATAAAACTTTGCCATAATTACAGGTAATTGTTAACATTAAAATGTCAAAAAGGGTTTATATAACAACTCATTTACTCTTTAAAAATATGTAAAAGTTTAAACATAATTTTTAAATTTGTATTTTGAGTTGTTTTGTAGTCAGGAGAATTTTCAAAAGGAATTAGCGTAGAAAACTGATCAGCAATCAGAGTCAACTATAGAAAAATGATAAACTGGAAATTCCTCCAAGTTCCCAGATCTGCCAAAAGGTTTCTTTGACAAAAAAATTCCTCCCCAAAAAATTACTTCTGACCAAAATATACCTGAAAAAATGTGTTTTTGGGAATTTCTCATTGATTTGTGATATTTTAATTTTTGTCAGGAATTTTCTCATCCTTCGGGTCCCGTCGACCCTTAATTACAAGCTGTGACAATCTCTTGGCTCCTATAAGAGGCCATGATGAATTCAACACTAATTACTAATCATGACTATCTCTAGACTTCCGTTAGTAGCCACAGTGAAATCACAACTTTATTGATTGTTCACACGACAATTGCTGGAAACGGTTACACCCTCAACATTTTGCAAATTTGGGTTTTGTTTGAGAGAGACTTTACAGAGTGACACAATTATAGAGCGGTCCTAAAATTTCTCAGTTCAAAAAGATTTCTCTCAGAAATTCTGGTTTTTTTGTAACAAGAAAATTTGTTTTTCCTAGAATTACTTAACAGGCTGAGTACCCCTAAAAAAGATTAACTAAAAAAATAAAGATAACAACTAAACCTGACTGCTTAAATACAGACAACTTACCACCAGAGCATTCAGCTCACAAGTGTATGGGTTGAAGGTTTTCAAATCCTCGGGATAATCCCCAAAGTCATATTCCATGTCCTGAAACTATTAAATAGTCATATGACTTAAAGGGTTAAGTCAACCCAGGAAGTATTTTGAAAGATTTAAGTGTTTTGAACAAATGCAAGCGGTATAAATAAAATGCAAAATGGTCCTGTCATTAAACAATTATACTACACAAAAAATTACAATTTTTAACAATATTTTTAGTTTACTAAGGTTCACTGTAAATTCTAGAAGGTGTAACCAGTATATGAAATGATTAAAACAACCATTATACCAATCCAACAATAACCTAATTTATATATATTTTTATTTTAAATTGGTTGTTTAATGACATTAGTAGGCTACGTCTATAAATAAAATAATGAAAAAATTGGAAATTAAAAAAATTTATGAAAAGAATTTTATTAACAGACGTAGCCTACAAATGTCATTAAACAATTAAAACCCATCTGTAAAACCTTAAAATTTCAATTACATTGGTTGTTATGTTTAAAGTTGTAACCAAGCAACACATAAATTCACTAGTTAAAATGTTTGGATTTCGGAAATAGAGCACTAGGCCAGGATATGCTATCAATAAGGAATAGGAGGGAGAGCAGGCTCACCTGGATCCACCTTTCCCTATTCCTTTTTGATAGCATAGTTAAAATGTTTGAAGTTTTGCCATATCAGCGAGGTTAAAATGCTCTGCATATCATTTCCTAAACCTAAGGTAAATATTCAGATAGGTATTCAGTGATGCTAATGTAGATGAAACTTAAACTATAGTTTATCAATTGTAATTATGATAAAACTGAAGTTTACTGCCTACTACTCTTCATGTTATATGGTTGGTTCTAAACAAGAAACAATATGAAAAAATTAAGCAAACACAAAAAAAGCAATAATTTTGCAATGGTTTCCCTTATTCACATTTCATTTTTATTCTTTTCATTTATAATTCTAGCTTAAGTTTAATAAATTTCTTTGTTTACAGTGAGCAGCGGAGCAAGTGGAAAACCAAGACATCTAGTACCACATTCAGTCAACGTTTCCAGGAGTTTTTCTCACTGCGTTTCTCAATCCATGTATGTATAGTTACTAGCTAGTTTGTCAGATTTCTTAGTTCTCTGATTGAATTCAGGGCTGGTCTGGGGGTAATTCAAAGAAGCCTATTAGGCTAGCTTAAAAGAGAAAGGGGCTGAATAGGTCCTTTTTTAAGTGAGAAACATGAAACAAAGTATATAGTGCAACTTGCATTTCGATTTCAAGTTTAACAGAAGTAATCTCGATGATACCCTAATGTATGCCATAAATTTTGACAAGTGTTAAGTGGTACTTGAAGATTGCCTCAGTGGATAATTACAGTAAATGCAGGATTCTATCGAGGAGAAACAAATGACTTGTTTTCTAATGCTACCTGAGCGTCACTGTCGTCTGCTATCTCTTCATCACTCAGTATCGGCTCGAACGGCTCTACGTCGAGACTCTGCTCCTCAGCCTGCGGGGGAGGGGAGGGTTGGGTGGCTGGAGGGGTGGGGGGGCTCGGTTTCTCCGCCTCTGCCACTTCCCCCTCCACTTCTCCTTCTGCCTCCGGTATCTCACCTTCTGATATGGACTCTACATCACCTGGTGACAATGACTCAAAAGGCACTTGAGGCGATGTACCTTCTATAACAAAAGAACATTTAAAAGTTACTTTTTAGAATTTATCCCTAACGAACAGTTTCAATAAAACCTATTTCAACATTTGAGATCATCAACTAGCACATGATGTGAGAATGAAGGAACTATATTAGAGTAAATTATAAATAGAAGAGGATGCAATATAAAACAGTGTCATGGGCATTGAATTTGAATGGTTATCAGTTATCACAATGAAAACATAAGAAATAGACAAAGAAAACTCTTGGGATATGTGTTTTATATCTCTAAAGTTCAGCAAGAGTTCTAGTAGCCCTGCAGTTTTAGTCTGAAATCCAAGTCCCTTTTCACCTTTTTGTTTTCTTATGAGTTACTGCTATCAATTTCTTTATGATAGTTCATGAACCTCTTACCAGTGCCAGTATTATTTTTATTAGTTATACAAGTGGCACTAGGAGTGAACGTTTTAACAAGTACTTACAGTAATTGTCAAACAAAATGTATAAGGAAGATTTCTAAAATGAAATCCATGACTTTATGAAAGTCTAATTAAAACTGTTACGTAAAAGAGTAATTCCTTCAAATATTCATTCATCACTTTTATATTATTTTAAAATGACACATGAAAATGAAAATTTGTTACCTGAGTAAGGGTTATAAATGTAGATATAACGAGGTACATAAGGATAGAAGGAATAGGTGTAGTATGGGTGGGTTCTGCGTCCAGAAGATCTTTTAGATCGACCTAAATAGTATAATTTCACTAATCATAAAAACATAGAGAAGGAAGTAAAAGAAAAGACTTTTTATAAGTTATAACACCTAAAGTCCCAAAATAAATTAATAGTTGTTGAGGCTTTTTTAACAGATTTAAAATATTCTTTCTGACCATTCAAACAAAAACTACACCTGAGCTCAAACACTTTCGGTTAAGTTTCAAAATGTTGATGGTACACCTGCAGATCTACGCACCTTTCTTGACAGAGCCGTGATCACTGACCAGGGTCGGGGACACACTGGTTCTTGTTTCCCCTTCACCTGGCACAGGGGGTGGAGGAGGGGTACGTGCACCTGCACGGGGGTGTGGTGGGGGTGAGCGTGGCCTCCCACTCCAAGCTCGAGGCCCTCGGGGTAGTCTCGGTGGTAATCACCTCGTGGCCCTCTACCCCGTTCATAGTCAGGACTACATTCTCGACTGTGTTCCCTGTAAAATAGGCTCACTCAATTGTTTTACAACATTGTTCGAAGTTCGTTGTTGACAATGGGAGAATTTCTGAGTTTGAAATATTATTGCTGACATTTTTCATTGTTAGTGAACAATAAGAACACGACGATTTTGAGATCTGAAATCTAATCCTGTCTTCAAGTGAAAAGTAACCGAAAACATACAAACAGTAGACTTGCGATAATTCGGATATAGGCTAATTCGACCAACTGGCAGAGAAAAATTAAATTCCTAAAACGTCAAACTTTTACGTTGACATCTATAATAAATGATAACCCGTTTCTATGCTTCAATACAATACAATTGCCTGTCGTTGCTATTTTTTATCAGCCAGAGTTTAAATCACTAAATCACTATTTGAGATGCCACCACTCTCATGAGGGTATTTTAAGGCAAATATGTGGTGAAGGATGAGTGTGATGAGTGGTAGTAATGAGTTATGAGGTGTAGTCTTGTTACAAACTAAGGTCAACTCTTCCATAGAATGGGTCATTAATTAATAGCCCAATGACCAATGGAAATACAAGGATCAACGGCTTAACGTGACTTCCGAACCACGAGGTGATGGTCTGATATGTCTAAACGATGGTGGGAGTTGATGCGGGTATCATCAGATGATCACTGAGACTATCTGAGCCGCTTTAGACCTATATCATCCTTAAAACCTGACCTCCATGAAGCTGGATCACAGGACCACGCCACGAGTCCCAGTCTAATCATCGGTATACACTATACAACAAGTCTAAGTTATTGAGAATTGTCAAAAAATAGAACACTGATTTGGCTAAAAAATTAATTGAGAAAATTTGCTAGACGATTCGCTCTAATCAGTGGGGAAAGTAGGTTAAGAACCTATCGTACCTGAACTCTCTCTCGCCTCTATGTCGAACGTCTCTGTCTCGCTCTTTACGTTCCCAGCTAGATTTGTCTTCCGGAGTCCGTTGTTCCCAGGACAGAGGTTCTCCCTCATACCCTTCCTTCGCAACTGATAGACTGGGGTCATAGTTTTCTCCAGGCTGAAAAGTTGAGTAAGCTTGAATGAATTAGATAGGTACACATGATTTTGTAGACGGGCATTCCGCTATAAACAGTTTACTGGTAATAGGGCCTACAAAATAGTAGTTCCATAATTTGTTTGTGTCTTTAGGTTGAGAAATATTATATCCAAACATAACCATTTTCATCCAGGAAGTCTCTTGAAGATTTATTTTAAGACCAAAAACTTTAGCGGTCCAGATAATTGTACTTATAACTACACACTAATAATAACAATAATGCTATATAACAAAGAAGACACCCTCGTAAAGTGAAAGGGAAGGTTAACCTGACTTAACAGAGAAAATGAGTTAATCTGTACAGCAGAGAAAATGAGTTAATCTGTACAGCAGAGAAAATCTGCACAAGAGAAAAATGAGTTAATCTGTACAGCAGAGAAAATGAGTTAATCAGTGCAGCAGAAATGAGTTAATCTGTACAGCAGAGAAAATGAGTTAATCTGTACAGCAGAGAAAATGAGTTTAATCTGTACAGCAGAGAAAATGAGTTAATCTGTAAGCTGTTATTCACTGGTTGGTTTACAACTACACATGAATATATCAACAAAACACATTTTCAATGCATTACATAGACAAGTGCAAGTAGAGTCTGTTATTTAAACACACACACATATTTTAATTGAACAAATCATGTATATAGATCTATGACGAGGAATCTGTTGGTTAAATATGTGGTTTGTACCTGAGGCCACTCGTCTTGATACGGATGTGGATGGGGTAGACCCGGGTATTCTGGATGAGAAGACGGGTAAGTGTCCTCTCTAGACGGGTAAGGTGCTGCATTGAACGCATCTCTACTTGGCTGTAGCAGATACCCTTCTCCTGGGGGCATCTCCCCAACCTATCAACATGTATTACATATTGATTACATAATTATTGATTACGTAGCTTCTAAATTGTCTAGAGTGATCTTTCTTGTATAGTGACTAATGCAATTTATTAATAAATATTTATTAAAAATTACATTAAATCCGCTTACTTTGTATATTTTCAATTGTCTTTAGATATTGTCTAATTTTTTATGGTAATTGCAGCAGGATACATGAGATTTTAATTTTGCAAAAGAAAGTAATTACCGGTATAACTATTTCCCAGGCACCTTTTTAGAACATTGTAGGCCACTATTTATAAAATTGCAAATACCTACTGTCATTAACATTAATATATTTGATTTGTTATTATATATTCTCAGAAATCCCCGTCTAATTCAAAGAAAATCTCATTTTTATAACACTAGAAATAAATAAGACTAGCCCATAGATTTTTTTGACTAACCAAAACTATAAATATCCACATTTGTGAAAATATACAATAAGCTCATAAGTTTAATATCTAGATATTCTGGTACTAGTGTGCGACCTGAAAAAAGCTTGGTTTCAAGTGTATTATCGCATTGAAAATTAGCTTATTTTGGAGTTGTTTTGACAAATTTTACTATTTAAATTAATTAAATATGAAAACATACATTAAATATATCACATAAAATCCATTTGAGAAAGCCAAACTTAAAAATAGTAAAAATCTAAAACAAAACCAAAATAAAGATTTTCTGCAGTAATACCTGTATTTGCTCTGTAAATACCCGGGCTTAGCCAGTAAGGTGACTAAATTCAATAAACTGCCATGACTCGCACATCGCCAGCGGCCAGCGCCTAAATTAAAGCCTTTGTCCTAAGGCAAATCCATGTAAAGTCCTGAAGACATTTTCTTAATGACATGATCAATGTGTCCATATCTCGGATAACTCTTGTAACTCACAAGAAATATCGAGGTGTACCTCCACTCAGTAAATTCTCGCACTATCGCCTTGGTCAAGTATCCGTAGCCAGTCCAGCCAACACCACCCCATCTGTCGGTATCTACAACACAAAACCTAGTAGCATTTCAAACATTCCCCATAACTAGCGATGGAAGATCTGTCTTGAAATCTTGGTAGTTTCTTAACTTGGCAGGTTCCAAGTGCATTTGTTACATAATATGTTTTATATTAATTTTGTAACGTGGATTTGCAGCCAATGGTTATAACTTATCAATTCAAAATGGATGTAATTTTATTCATTATCACTCCTAAAAGTATGTTGTTACTAACTGTTCGTAAATTTTACTACTGGTAATTAAGTTTAATTGTAAGGGCCCCAATGCAGATTTAACGTTTAAAAATATTGTTGAACGATACGTAGGTTGTATTATAGATTATGTGAAAAAGGCATTATTGACATTTTACAAAACAAGCAAAGTCCTTTGATTATTGACAATACGCTGTACTGTTGCCCTGTTCACGGCAACTAATTTAGCTTTGGACGATAACCTTTTTTTTGCTGTGTAAATTTTTGCTACTATTTTAAGGTATCTTCTTTGTCTGTTTCAAAACTTCATTGCAAAAAACAATTTGAAAAAATATACACTTACTTGTCAATGTAACAAAGTGCAGCAGTATAATGAAATCCCAAGATCTGATGCAGGGGCCTGCGGACCCTAAGAGTGGTGTGTGCTCTTTGTTATAAGCCCGTCAACCCCTTTATTATAAGCTTTAATTTTACAGCACATATACAGGAACAAATAAATGTTTCCATGTAAGTTTAACTGATATAAACATATACATAATATATATTTTGAATGTTGGAACCAATAATAAAGTGTCGGTAACATTTCAAACCACGCATGGAAAGACACTCTTAAGCCGATTGCTTGACACTGGCAATAGCATGGTGGGGGAGGCCAGTCAAGGAATACTTGATCTCTTCATCGTTGACTGGTATTCCAGATAGATTGCGTCAATTGAACATGGCTAATTCGACACAATGGCAAAGGAAACTAAAATAGTGGCTCCGGTTTAGCTCATTGAGAGAATAGATAGGCCGCTGGATTAGTTTAGAATGGATAACAGTTCAAAAATTAACATTGTTATCTAATAGAGTATGTCATCTAGCACATGTAGCTTGTTAGTAATAGCTTTTTAAACATTAGTAAAGTTCATCAATGGTTAGTAATGTAGGGTAAACATATTTTACTTTTAAAAAAGTACAATACGGATGTAATTACTTTAAGTTTTGAGCCAAATAAAACCGGAATGATGAATTGTATACTTACCCTCTGTTCACACACTAAGTGAATGTTGCCATTCTGGTTGTATTCAATGCCTCCAACACTTTCAAAAGTTGATGCTCGTGGTTTACTTAAATCATTGACAAAGAACTCTATCTTGAACTGGGATGGATTTGTTGCCCTAAAAATACAAAAATGGGATAGTTGTAAACACACTGCTAAAAAGAGACTGATACAAAAGTTGTACTTACGTTACACACACTAATCTAAATGTAATGTAAGAGTACCAGTAAGCCTGACACAGTGATGTGTTTGGCTACTAAGCGCATGATGGTTAAAAAACTATTGCGATTGTTTCAGCATGATTAAAATAAGCTACATCAAAATAAAACAAAAATATAGGATTCTTTTGAGACCATTACGTACAGGTTTTAATCGTTAACAAAAAAATTAATTGTTATCATATTATTGAATTGTTTGTTATTAATTTGTGTGCATGATAATAGGCTATATTTTGTTTCACGTCATTTAAGTCAGTATGAAAATAGTGTCAAAAAGCACTCTTTTTTAAGGAGATACGTTTTTAATAATACAAATAAACTTACCCAAGCCTGACACCTCCAGGAAAGTCTGCTTGTACTCTTGCGCCGAGAGGAATGATTCTTACTTCTGTCACACAAACTGTTTTGGTGAACTGAACTAGATCTAAATTTAATTCCTAAAAATACCAATAAAGATTTAATTTTGATTAAAATACAATAAAGCTAGTTGCTAATATAACTTAACTAAACCCATTTTGAACCTAAAAATAAAAAAAAAACTGGTAGGAGTGAATTATAAAACGTAACATTCATATGTTACAAAATGTGCCGCAACAGGGAAGCACCAAACATTGTCACAAGGTGGTAAGCACGGTACAACCTCAGCTGAAAAGTAGGCAGGCTTGCAAAAAAACCCGACTTTATACCTCTCACTTTACTTCCAAACGCCATTCTATAATCGGCCTATCAGACTGAGCTCAATTCTAGCTTTTTTTAAACTATTTACGCTGATGGCATTTTTACTGTGTTACTTAACCTAGTGTTTGTGGGATCACAAAAAGCTTTTAGGGAAAGCGGCCAAACCCTTGTGCCTGCCAGAAATCGAACCCGCGACCTTGCGATTTGCAAGCTGTGACTCTACCCACTGAGCCACGGACGCAGGCAATTAGCTTATTAGTTTTAGCTCACTATTTTACTCCAAAACCAGTGTAAAGCTGCCTAGTTTATAAGTTAATTTTTTCCCTTTGTAGCTACTTTTTGAAATAAGGCTAGATTACCCAAAACTGAGAAAAATTATTATTGTAACAGAATCTAGATAGGCTAGGGCTTAGGCACAGTCTAGGCAATGTCATTATTATACTTACCTCTGACGTATCATGAGAAAAAGTATCAAAAAAAAGTAACTCTGATTGTTCATTAGTCATTTTGAAGTAGACCAAGACCGACAGAATCCTAAAAGTATTAGTATAGAAATAAAGACGGCTTAAGGAAACGACATTTTGTTTATAGCTGTTATCCTTACGATTTGTTTTTTTCTTATTTAGGTTAAGAGAGAATAAAGTTGGCAATCAAGCTATGAAGAAAAATCATGAGTGAATGTAAAAAGTAGCACATTACGTATAAAAATATTAAGTATAAAAACAATGGTCCATTCCACTTTGATAATGAATCTGGAGGGAGTGGGTGTGAAGGAGCAAATATAACAAGCGTTCCCTAAACCAAATCTTTTTCATTAAAATAAGCTTTTTATGTGTACAGTACAGACATGTAAACTTCGATAGAGGACTATCCGTCGACACCATTGATTAATTTAAATACCAGTCTATTATCATCCCCCCGGTCGTTGATCCCAAAGGGAATTGACGCGTTATAAGATTATATGTAGAATAACATATCTGAATTTGTCTGACCATATCTAATTATTAAATACCATTGTAAGATATCATAGTCAAAACTTATAACTAACATTTTATTTTTGGGTCATCAACAGCTAACTGGTACGATTTCTGCTTCCAAATTTCCCACTCCATCGTTTCCCGAACATCTGGGTTTAAACAAACAAGTCAAGCAGTGTAGTAAGCCCACGTCGAAGAAACACAAAGCTCGCTGGGCCCCTATCGTTATAAGTGGTGGTTGATTACTGAATGATATCAAAACCTATTGTAAAGGTATTTTTGATCGTATTCCGGATCTTTTGAAGAAACTTAGCATGAAACCAAGGTATTGTTAAACCTTCCAAACAATCCATTGCTTTTTGGCTGGTTTAGGGCTGCCCTAATATGTGCCTGATATTATTCTTTTTACAACAGTTGTCAAACTCTTCCAAGCGAAAGTGTGACCCATTGTCTTGTAACTATTTGTTTTTGTCTTTTGGAGCACCATACATTGCTGCAAGCCATTGATTTGTGATGAGCTGTTTTGTCAGCAAGTATTTTTCCCGTTTTCTATGGCATTGAGTTGTTATGCGTTGAACGAAGGCCTGTGCAGCGTTGACTGCGCTGAGCATGCGAGCTCCTGCACTGGCAAACAGGTAGACAGACAAACCTGGTCACTAGTCATGCGGACTTCTACAAAGTGAGCTTGCTTCATCGCGTGTGTTGACTGCAATAAGGGTAGAGAGGACAACGTGGAAAGAACACAGTGAATTGTCCTGCAAGTGTGTGGAGAGAGCCGAACGTGGGGACTGGGAGTGGAGGTATGCCGTATGTCAATAACATTTGTGGGCGAGTTGCCCGTCCCGATCATATTATTAGTGGAGTAATATTTGTATCACGAACGTACCTGTTGTGGCAAACCTTGCAGTTAGAGGCTGCTAAGAGTCTACTGTATAAATTGTTATTTTACAAGTGATAAATTAATATTCTGAAGAGTTTTTAAAGTGTATGATTAAAGACAGTACATCTAATATAAGTTATAACAATATTATTTCTAACATGTGGGTATTCCCCTTCTATTTGGTTAATGTATTTAATTTTAAAAGACCAATAACAATTTATTTTAAAACACAACTTTTCCTGATGATTCAACACTGAGATGGTCAATATAGGGTTAAGTTTTTTTTTAACAATTTGCTCTAATTTAGAAGGATTTGCTTGTAACACCAGACTACAAGCATTTTACTTTGAGCAAAACCTATACAGTACTTTCTTTATCTTTTACTTGTTTTTATTATTACAATCAAATATGTTATATAATTTTTCATTACTGTGAAAACTACCTACATATTTTGATACATTTTTGTCTTTTTGTTAAAAAAGAACATGTAACTTTAAAAAATCAAAACGCAGATAACATGATTAATTTTAGTTAATTTTTAGTTTTATTGTTCAGTATTTATAAAAAAAACTTTACGTTGTAGTTACTTTCATATTTGCTTTTTTAAGGAAAAATTAACTTGGTACTTAAAATAGACACAAGATTTTTAAAGATTTAATTGTTTGTAGTCTTACAGATAAGATGCTGGAAATCAAACAAAACTGTTAAGGCCATAATATTAATATAGGGGCATGTTAGAACAAAATTAATTTTGAAACATTCAGCTCAAAAGCTTACGGAAGAAAACATATCACTTAGTTCTTTATGGGACACATAGGGTCAATATGTACCCCATATTCAGGACATTTAATTATATCTTCAAATACAATTTTCTCACAAGTAGACCTTTAAAAAATTAAACAGGTAATAAAATGCAATATTAAAATCAATAATCCATTTTAATTTTAGACATTTATTCACAATCTTATTGCTATAAACTTGGTTTTGGATGAACATTATCTTAAAACCCACAAACACTGCTAGCAGTATACACATCTAACACCCTGATTGTGCCATCCTATCATTAGTTGTGGTCCTATCATTCATTCATTATTAACTGATGGCTTTTAGATAATTAGCTGAACAAATGATTTTTTATCAAGTTACAAGTGTTTTCAGTTTTCACATGTTCAAATACAATGTGATGCATTGTTAATACTATGATAACAGTTGTTGTTCTGGTTCAACTATCAGATCATAGTGTCTTTGCCCTAAACCACTTGTTCAAACATTTTTAATGGTTATTGTGTAAACTATTTGTAGGACAATTTTTTTCTGACACTTGTTTTCTAAAAGGATGTACACTAGAGTCCCGCTAATCCAAACCACGTTAGTCCGAAAATCCGCTTAATCCAAACACTGTTGGGGAAAAATTTATAAAATTGTTGAGTTGGTAAAATAACAAAAACTAGTTTTCCAAGTTGTGTCATACTGTATGTGTTTTAGTAACAAACCAGCACTCACAATGACACTCTATACACGCAGGTGAGCTCAAACAATAGCTTTGAACAAAACACATCCACTCGGTGTGCTAGCAAGCGATACACTGACAGTACGAAACGGTGAATCATCGTTTGTTTTTAGAACGGATGACCGTACTGTTAAGGCCTGGGCGCGGGGGTTGGGGTGGAAAGGTCAGTGTCCTGCTGTTACACACGTAAGCCCTACTGCCACAACTATCTGTGTACTGATCGTTTTAGTGGGACTCTAGTGTATACCGGTATTCGTTTCCAGAAATCAAAATCTGCAGTTTTCGACAAAAATATGTACCTAGTTTTATAACAGGGTAGCATATTAAAAGAAGTTGAAGATAAAAGAAGTTGGGGAGGTGATACTTTTTGTTCTCATATCTATTTTCCTGTTCTTTTATCAAGTCAGGTCTGTAGGCTACACCCATCACATACCTTTCCAAGTTGTGTATGTGTGGTGTTACTCCCATCAGCTGTATTCTACTTCCCAATAAACAAGCCAAATGTGACGCCTTAGTTCCAATCAGTAACTATCTTATTAGTCGTTCAGAACTTGTAGGTTGTAAATACCTTAAATATTGATATTTCTTACCCACTCTCTAGGCCAAAGATTAAATAAAGAAAGAGAACCTCAACAAACTGAATTACAATGTTACAACATTCATTAAAATTGTGTTGAAACATGTTGTTACAATACTGCTCATGACCTCGATGATCATACGTCATATTATTTATTATGTTGCTTAAAGGAAGACATCACGTAGTGATAACAATCCATTGGAAATTAAAATCTTTAGATAACAGATCGCGTAAAGTAAAACTAGTAATTGGAGTGAAAATTAAAAGTAGTTGAATTTTGAAGTTGATGTGATATTTTATAAGTGCAATTTGTTCTGACAGATGTTTTAAGTATCTTTTAAAATCTATGAAAATATAGGGTTATTGGTACTTGATGCGGTGTATCTCACGCCACCATTTTATGGAAAAGGATAGGGATCAATATTGGGTGGACTCCCCGGAAATATGTGAAAACTGTGTGAAATGTGAATCACGAAATGAACATTGCAACAAACATTGTAAAACTAAGTATAAGGGTTTCAAGGTTTGATAATTTTTCACAGTTGTAAGAGGACGCCTGTTACAACTTGGATTATAACAGTCGTAATATTACCACATAACTGTCGTAATATTACCTAAACCAACAATAACTCGTACTTGGATTGACACTTTATTCACACTTTACTTTGAGTATAACATAAAATTCTTAAAGCAAATACGGTATATCAAAACCTTTGGCGATTGCCGATTTCAAATACACACCTCAATTTTAATTACTAAATTCAAATATCTATTATTTATTTCCCAGAGAAAAGCTTGAGGTCGAGTCTTTAATAGTAATGATTTCCAAAGTCAACAAGACTTTTCATTGACTATTGTGGTTTCCACCAGAATACTAACTCTTCTAAAATCAAAGAAAGATTGATTTGAAACACAACACATCCCTTGGACAAACGATCTCATTCATTTACAATGTTTACACACATATTTACACTAGGTCTAGTCGTCACATTCACTTATACTAAGTACGATACTTACATTCGGAATAATGTACAGCATTTCAAATTATATACACTCCTTAGTTAGTACTTTTCTTTGCTAATCAGGTAATTTGTTTCTTGGCTTTACATACTGAGGTACGAGATCAAAACTGATCAGTTTTTAAAATGTTTATTATATTAATTTTAGGTCATACAAAACTCAATGTTCTACAAATTCTAATTTACTATTATAATATATTTTCCATCATCATTACCAAACAATACTGCTGGAAAACAAAATAAAATAAAACAATTTTATAACCAAACTACTATTGCATTCAAAAAGCAATATAGATACTCAAGTTTGAGTAAAATTATGGCAATTACACTAATAATTTCCCTGTTTAATAATTAATTTTACGACTTAAGAGTCAATTATTTTAAAGGCAAAAATAAAATTTTTCAGGTATGAAGAGTCTGAAAAAACACTGACCAAAACTCAACTTCGAAAATGTCTATAGTCTTTAATATTTATTGCAACACAATGGAACTTTTACACAAGGTAAACTATACAGTTATCTAACCAATTACTAAGTTTTGCAGTGTTGCCTTTTTTTTAAAAAGTTGTACATTTTATGAGCCAGTGTAATCTTGGAAACAGGTGGTCGTAGAATCACACACTGTGGCTTAAATGAATCACAACTAAAAGTTAAGTTTGTACAGATAACTTGAATTCAAGTAATATTTGTATGTGATTTTATAATATGACTTTAAATAAATGGATATCCAACCACGGGGAGTGGAATTAACGCAACGGACAGACAGACGTGCCGGGGTGGGAACTGGTACATCTCCCGTGTTTCCGCTGTTGCCATATCGTTTGACTGCACAACACCTTCCTTACGCCAGGTTCCATACATAAAAGGTTTCGCTCAATAATTAAAACTCGAAGCTCTCATCATTCTCACATCACAACTTCTCCGGATACCTCTCATCGTTCAACAGTTCACCTTGAGTGCAAACAAAAAACAAATACAGTAGCACCGATGATTATAGAAATCTTTATCTTGGAAAAGGCGACAGACATCTTGAGTGGTTTCTCACAGCAAGTTAGCACGGCAAATCATCAAAACAAAAACTTCCCTTTGCTTTGGAAGAGGGTCAAAGGATTTACGTCTCCAGGTAAGTTCAAATTAGTAAAAGGCAAATGACTTCAGACCATAGCCGTCCCTATTTTCTATAGTGAAGTTACGGGAATGACAGGCAGGAATAATTGTCTTCTGCCTTTTAAAGTATAAGGGTGCTAATACCAACATTGGAATGTCACCGCTAGTGCAAAGGGGAGGAGGTCGTTGTCCTCAACTACAGTCCAACTGCATGACGTGGCAACACAGGCCAGCTCCAGTCCAGGTAGGTCTGTCTATCCGCCCCCCTGATTTACGCTCCGCCGCACTTAGATATCTATTTAATTATTTCACATTATAAAATCACAAACAAATATTACTTGAATTCAAGTTATCTATTCAAACTAAACTTTTAGTTGCGCTTTGTTTAACCGCAGTGATTCTACGACCACCCGTTTCCAAGATTGCACTGGCTCATAAGATGTACAACTTTTTTTAAACAAGGTAACACTGCAAAACTTAGTTGTTGGTTATATAACCAACCAACCTTTTGTGAAAGTTCCATTGCGCTGCAATGAATATTAAAGGCTGTAGACATTTTCAAAGTTGAGTCTTGGTCCGAATACAGTGAAAAAACATGTTTTTTCAGACTCTTCGTACCTGAACAAATTTTATTTTTACTTTAAAAATAACTTGACTTATATGACCGTGGGTAGATTTAAGTGGAGACAATTTTGATGTGATTACCATCATTTTGCGTTCACTGAGCTGCGTACAGTAACCGGTCAAACTTGAGTATATTGCATTTTGAATCTGATAGTAGTTACATATAGTTTGAAATTGTGTTATTTTGTTTTCCAGCAGTTTGTTTGACAATGGCCACTATTGAAGTATTACAACATCAAATTAGAATTTGTGGAACTGTGAATAGTTTTATGATCTATTTTGTTACTATTTAAAATGTACTGTATTTAAATTTAAGCGTTCATATTTTGTAAGTAAAATTTAATCATCCAAACAAATATTCTAAAAACAAAAATATTGAAAAAATTTCAATTTTTGAGTTCTAATTAAAAGTTTTATTACAAAGTAAAATCATTCATTTCCTTCCTCTGTTGAAACATGACCAGAAATAAAAGCTGAAAGCGCTAAGGACGTCTATTGTCACAACTTGGAAATGCACTTAAAGCTGCTTGGCTTATTTGATCTTAAATCAATTAAACATGGCTGGTTTTGTGGTTAATCCACAAGTACATAATGCTTTAAAATATAAAATGTACAATGTCTAAATAACTCTAAGCTGCATTCCTAAGAACAATAGTAGTCTATCTACAACAATTTCATGACACATACTTATGGCTGTGATAACTAGAAAAATATGCTGTGACAAATATTTATTAATAATTAGTAAAATTCATTTTCTCTAAGAAGTTAAAAGACCACATGCCACAAACTTAGACTATTTTAAAACGACCATTATTTACATTAAAACCTAGTGATCAACATACAACATTACGCACTTAAAATAGAAAGTAATAGAGGTTATTAGTAGTTTATTCTTGTTTAATAATTCAAAAAAATAATAACAATAGTTATACAGTACACACAATTTGTGAGTTTTATACAAAAAGGTCTCAACAAAATATCTAAAAATAATATGACTGATATAATTTTGTGCTTTAAAACACTAATTATGAAATATATTAAATATAATAATGTTGTTTGTCATGAAAACACGTTCACCACAACACGTACAGAATCACTTGACAAATTGTTTTAAAAGTTCAATGGCACCATAAACTCCACTCTTCACCGATACACTCACCGACTGTATGCAGGCATGTTACTTGAACAAATCATACAAGTATATGGAAACAAACTAGGGAACACTGTTCACATGTTTTATCAGTAGTGGATCGCAGTTAGCAACTAGGTTCTAAGTCACTCACCATGTCAGCAACTGGCCAACTAACTCTGTATCATTCATCATTCATGACCCGTATTAGTTCTTTTCATTGTTCTAAAAACAATGTGTAATGAACATTATGTAAAAACAATATGAAACACATTGATTTTGAACCAATTTTTCATCTCTAGTCCTCGTTCCGAAGATGATAAGTTTCAAAATATTTTTGAACACTACTTGTTTCCACTTAAATGTACTGGGCTAAAAGTATTTGATACAATAAAAATGTCGTAAACCTGACAGTATAACATAACCTGCAAGCACAATTATCAGGTTTGTCTTAAAGTTGTTTAACTCTTATAGCAGAATTGCAATATACCAGAAAGAAAGATTATTTCAACTGCTTGACGTAGTGAGTGACTTGGATTGTATCACAGATAAAATGTTCTGTCGAATGAGTCTAAATACAGAAGCGGCACTCACTCAATAATGGCCACATAATCACATAACAGCTTGAGAGCAAAATATAACTGTTAGTTAATTTCATAAAATATGTTTTGTACTTTGTAAGAAATATAATTTTATTACTAAGTTAAAACAGTCTCAAAGTGCAGTTCAACACTGAAAAGGTTAAAGTTAAAAGTGTTGTTATCTTGACAAATTGTGATTAACATTTCAAGCTAATAATAAGATTATTATTATTAGAAACTGTACTTAGTCCTTTGGAACTAATATGTCCATCGTACTGTTCTAGTATGGTTAATTATTGCATATACATTTTACATTGACTCATCCTTAGCTCAATGGTAGGAAATATAACGAGAAGTTACATTATTTTTCACGGTTAGGAAAACAATGAGAAATATAATGAAAATGTCTATAATCATACAAACCTATTTTGTACTTTATAAAAATCAATATACACCTAGATCACTAGATCCGTGAGTGGACCCAATTTGAAACGGTTTAGTTTTATACTTTTATATCCTATTTTCATTGCTAAACTGACTTTACAAAACCGACTCTATCTGCTTAATCTCGAGAGGTACTGGTTTGGAGGGCGGACCGTTGACAGGGCTCGGAGCAGTCTCGATGATCTCTGGTAGATTTGTCATCTCGTCACCGTCTTCTTCCTCTTCCTCATCCTCGTCTATCGGCGTGAGTGCGTCAAGGATGACGGGTGGTTCCTCGGCCGGCACGCAACTCTTGAGTAACGGAGCGATGAAGCTGGCTATCGTAGACAAGAGGAAGAAGCCGGCAGCCATGAAGAACGGATACGTGTAGGTCTGTGTGGCGTCGTACACCATCCCGGCCAGGGGTGAGCCCACGATAGCGGCGGCGCCTCGGAACAGGATAAGCAAGCCGAATGCATTAGTCAGCTTGTCCAATCCCAGAAGATCCACTAGGATGATGGAAGTGAGAGAGATATAGGCAGCTGGAAACAGATAAGTTCATTTTATTGATAATAATATATAATTGTTTAAGATCTAATAATTCTGAGATCAAGATATGTAGCATAAATTATTTCTCCCCAAAATTAATTATAAGTTTATAACTCACAAATAAACTAAGACTAGAAAAAAATATGTATCAAAAAAGTTCTGCCAGTGACTAAACTGCAGCGGAACTGACAAATACATGATAAACATGTAGCAATTGCAGCAGGTGATTGACATCTTGCATTTGAGGTGGGAATTCCATGCATTCACGCTTGGTATTTGGAGTCCATCCATTAGCTTGAATGTGACTTGTCCGTAGTCAATTTCTAACACTCACTTTAGGTAATTAACATACCAACAATTCAGTAATCACTTTATTCAGCCTACTGTCCTGCATTTCACAGGCGTTACAAGGCTATTTAATTTGTTCACTGCCTTGCTTCAGTTTTGCCTTGCTTCAGCTTTGCCTCCATTATGAGTTCTGGTGTTACGAGGCTGTTCCTTCCACTCACAACTTGCTACGGCTTTTGGCCTCAGCTTTTCACGCACTATTATCCTGGTTATTAGAAGGCTGTTCGCTAAGCTAGTAGCCTTGCTTCGGCCTTCTGCCTCATACTTACGTGGTATTTTACTGCAAGTTTAACTACATATCATGCAGGGAAAACACATTTCAAAATTCATTAATTTCAATCGGACTATTCATTCCGTTGTTATAAAGAAAAATTACTTTTTTAGCCCCCATTTAGAAATGGCTGAATGAATTTTCATAATTTTTAGTATACTTCTAGGAAACAATCAGATGAAAATTATTACTGTTTTAGATCACAAAACCGCCATGGGTAAATGTTGACACTCACAGATAGCGAGGCCGAAGATGGTGGAAGCAATGACATAGTGTGAGTAGGTGGTGCAGAGAGGGAAGCAGAAGACAGTGATCGTGGTGACGACGAGGCTGAAGTTGTTGAGTAGCAGAGAGTTGACCCAGGGGAAGTCAGCCACCCAGCCACAGAACACTCGACCCACTGTGTTTGTGATGCCGATGATGCTGAGGAGGAACGAGGCTTCAGTCTCCGGGATACCCTGCAACAACCAACATCACATAATGGATTAATCTACTAATTTAACATTGATTACAACAGGAAAAAAACAAAATCAACTATTACTGTATTAAACAGGAGGAATCGTAAAATAAAATTGCCAGATATAGTGTATGGCATAGCATGTGATTAAACTAGGGTTGTCCGGTAAACATATTTTACCTTTGTCATAACTGTACTTAGTCGTTGATTAGAAAGCTGTCTTGAGAGCCGAATGTTCGATTTTTCAAACTAACCATTGATAAATTATGTAAACATATTTCTTTAGACTTTTGACACAGACCAAGAGTGGTTCTCAACCAAGGTACTTGTTTCAGGGTGAGCGGGCCTAAAAAAAGATTAATAGTAAACCACAGTTCCAGTCCACGGTAGCACACGCGACTGGACAGGGCTTGATTCATAGTTAGTTCGCTGTGAACCTAACATAGTTTTGACTCCAGTGTTTGTTAACAGGATGCGCTACTATGCAGAGCTACTTATTTGCCTTACGCAGCTGGACTGTTAAGGGTTTATAAGAGGTAAAAAGCTTAGAACACCTAGAGTGGGAGTTCAACTGCAACCTAACGCAAGTGCCTAGACAACGGAAATCCTCTATACAGATTAAATTATTTTCTTTTTCATTGCAAAATGGTGTCTTATACAGTAATATACTTACTGTTTTTAATGTTAATATCGCGCCAATAACATGGGTTTGTCTTAAAAAAGGGAATGTTTTAAATAACTGGTAAGGGAAAAAGGTTGAGAACTCATAGACCAACCTGACTCCCAAGGACAAGAGCCAAATGCCGAGTCACAAGCATGAATTATGACTAATCATCTTACCCCTTCCACGTGAGCAGCTTCAACTAGATACACGAAAGGGACGTAAAGGCCAGCCATTCCAAACACGTTACTGATACCAATAAGCAGAAACACTGGGTTCTTGAGCAAACTGTAGTCTAGCATGGACGCTAGCACAGACTTGATAGCATCAGGCATTGTCAGGCACGGGCACAGGTCCGCTGAAACATCACAAGTTCAACTTCATTATTCAGTCACTAGTTCTACTAGTCTCACTAACACAAACTAATCAAGACTGAACCTAGTTCAGGCCAGCAAAGGTTTAGACTAACCGAAAAAAGGTGTACAAGGGTTATTTTACAAAGGAAATGTACCGAAACTGTACAGTACATGCAAGGCATTGTTTAATAAACAAGAATGATGCTTGATATAGGTGGTCCTGTGGCGAGGTCCTGTAATCCAGCTTCATGGAGGTCAGGTTTTGAGGATGATATCTAAAGCGGCTCAGATAGTCTCAGTGATCATCTGATGATACCGCATCAACTCCCACCATCGTTTAGACATATCAGACCATCACCTGCATGGATCGGAAGTCACGTTAAGCCGTTGGTCCTTGTATTTCCATTGGTCATTGGGCTATTAATTAATAACCCATTCTAAGGAAGAGTCGAGTTTGTAACAAGACTACACCTGCTCATCCTTCACCACATATTTGAGAGTGGTCAGCATCTCAAATAGTGACGCCTGCAAACCTGTCAGTAGTCATAACTTGAGTGACTGAGAGAGTCAGGTACTTTAATTCCAAAAAACATATCTTCAATATCAATCGTGTATGCAATTTTGTGTTTTCTGAACTGGGACAGAATAGAATACCCATCGATTGTTGAACATGTTCGGCCCAGGAAGTAGACAGCTGTTCAAGCATTAAACACAAACCGGAACTTGTCTGATTTTGTATACGTGTAGACTGGAAAATGAGGTACCATGGCTTCTCAGTTCTCACTTTTGTTTTTAACTTGTTCTGAATTCAACCTTTTTGCAGTGCTCTTTTCAGAGTAACTTGCTGTCTGTAAGTGATATTGTTCACTCAATTTTGGGGTTTCTTTCATCTTATTTTCAACATAATTAAACCACCAACAAGCAATAGAATGGCTGTCTGGTAACTGAATACAGTAGAGTGGATTACAAACATTCAGTTACAAAAATACTTATTTTCAGGGGAATATGTGTACAGAAATAAAACTCTCCAAATAAAGAAAGTTTGGTAAATTAATTCTCGGATATTACAAAACCACCAGTTATCAACATGTACAAATCCATGTACCGATGATACGGTAAATAAGGACTAAGGAGTTGTGTCTTACGTGAGGCCTTCTCCACATCGTTGACTCGGTTGGTGCTGTACTGAGGCAGTGACAGCACACTCTGTCTGTAGTGTGTGAGCGAGCGCTGCGACTGGTACTCGGGCAGATTCATCACGCTGCCAGAGTAGAAGATATCCTTGCGAGACATGGGCCGCACCAGCTCCCTGCGCGCTTGTATACTTATCCGAGACATCGTCAGGTTCATCTGACTCTCATCCATCTGTTATAATCGAAAATTACATTTTACCCACTGTTCTAGTACAAACAATAGAGACTAATTGGAAAATAATCTGGATGATAGTAAAAACTTCAAAAGTGACCAAATTTTAAGTAGCTGATGTACCACCAATGGTCTGAACACTTACATTTGCTACAGTCAACAAAGGATTGATTTTTAATCAAATGAAAAAATGGTAAACCCTACACTTCCTTTCACTCTCAAACCCATGTACCATGCTACTTAAATGAGAGTTTGAACTGTAGCACCCACCAGATAATCTCGACTCACTTTTGCCCCTTTATCAGGACTACCTCGTAATTCTTTCCATTATATTATTTTCCATTCTTTAAAAACTCCTTTCTTTTAATAATACTCAGTTGCAACATCAGAAACACATGTTTTAAGAGATACAAACAACTAACAGCTACATTTCATTAAATAGTTAAATTAACACAAAACATTTTCAGTCCTGTTTCTACGTTGACCAATTTTTAACATATTGTTCGGTTTGTTAGCAGCCAAAGAATAAATAAAAATAGCTAAGAGAGAGACAATCATCCAGTTCTTAGAACTCATTAATCTGCCACCTGATTTAATTTGAGATTGAAAATAATTTAGTTTCTCTATAATTTTTGAATAAAACGGGACTTTTTAGGTTGGAAAGCGGGATAGATTCTTCCCATAAGACCAATGCGGCTAACTGGAAAGAAACAGAGTGTAGATAAAACATTTCAGTTTCAATAAAATTTCAAGTGAGGAACAACATAACTTGAAAGCAAATGAACTGATAAAAGCTTGGTGCCTAAATATGTGAGGGGAGAGGGAGGAGGTAACTCACATCTATCTTGGAGACAGCCATGTCGTCACAGTTGTTGTTCTTGCTGCCGAGTACGGAGGCAGTGGACAGGCGGAGGTGAAGAGACTTGCGAACGTCACCGTTAGAGTTCACGTTTCCCCGCGACACTCTGATTGCTTGCAGGGTCGGCTTGAAGCGCTCGCCTTGACTAGTTTTACGTATTCTGTCGAAGAATGGAACCGATCCATTCTTTGGAAGACCTTGAGTCGCAGTCTGGAAAGCCGGTTGGGAAGCGTTGCGAGGAATAGCTCCCACTTGCCGGTTTTGGAATTCTGTCAAAGACGTCTTTTTAAGACGTGGTTGCTCTTTAAATTCATCTTCTGGTTTTTTAGTTTCAACTCTATCAATTTTAATCTTTGGCTGTTCTTTTTTGTCGGCATTCACCTCTGTTGAGCTGCCGTTGTCTGAATTTCCACTTGAACCACTTTGATCTGTTACCTAGAACATTAAAAGCTATTAACAATACCCTAACCCTTTAGCAACAAAATAAATGTGACTTGAGAGGATAAATGTGATATGAGCATGAGTTACTCTTTGTATATAAAATAAATAAATAAATATATTATAGCCTTGTAGATCAGATGGTCAGATACAAAAATTATAGCCTTGCTAATCATGTCAATTTCTACTCCTTTTGTATAACCCAGCTTTTGAACTTACAAACAAATGTTACTATGTAGTTATTGATCAATTTGGTTAAAAGGGGTTCCACATAATTGTTTTTCTTTTGAATAAACCAAAATCAAAAGGGGTTTTATTTTTGCTTAAAACTTAATTCTGTTATTTGAATAAGTTTATTGTTTTTATTTTTTGTTTTATCTCAATCAAGGTCATTAAAGCTACTAGAAAAAAGGAATTGCATTAAGTTCTTTAACTTTGTTGATCAAAACATTTACTGTGTCAGACGTACTGGCACTCCAATCTATTACACATAATCAAATGATATTTTCATGTTTTAATGTATTATTAGCAGAGAATGCATTGAAAAGGTAGACCATTTCCCAACAAAAATTAAAATTGCAAACATTGGGCAAGAGTATTTTAGTTAGTGCCGTTTGTGCCACGAAACCTTCCGAGTGCCCTGGCTACTATAGTCATGCCATTTGTTAGAACTTAGAAGTGCTGGCGTTGTCTTGCAATCACTTTTAATTTTGGTTTTACTCCCCCTATTTCCATACGCATTTATAGTCCCAAAATATGTTTTTTGCATTGTTTTAAACACTCAAAACGTGGCCCAGTGCCAAAAATCCTAAAGCCATTTTATTCCTAACAAATTTGACAGGCAAGAATAACTATGACTCTCGTAAGGTAGTTTTTCTAGGTTTTATGCACAAAGTCACAACTTATTCACGGTAGAGTGAACACGTTGAAGATAATACAGTTTTGTGAAAATCGGTTGAAAGTTGCAGTACTGAGAAATGTTTGATTATTGTCTGGACACAAATTAGGGATCCTTGGTGTAGCCTAGAGACTAAAAAAATGTTTCCTGTCCAAATGGAAAAAATTGCATCCTCGCTAGCCTAATTATTTTACTGTACTGCACATTGTAAACATGTGTGGTTTCCTTGTACCTTGGCCTCGGTGATGGTGGGCAGGACGGCCATGGTGGGCACTGGAGTGATGGGAGTGCCAGGCACCAGCTGGTCCAGGTTGAAGCTGGAATGTACGCCAGGGTCAATGTTTATCGGCTGCTTCATCCGCTTCTCCATGCTGCCGTCAGGCAGCTGCACGATGAAGTACGACCCTCCGATGGACCCTCGCTCCATCTGAAACCTCTTCTCGTCTGCCATCCTCAACAACAGAGGCTTCGTCGAAGGTCCTTCTTTGGGAAACTCGAGTGGCCTCATCAGTGCTCCGAAGATCTGTAATATAGCTTTTCAATGTAACTGTGATGCTGGTGAGATACAAGATAAGTTTTCAGATAAATCTTTCATATGGTTAACGGTTAGTATAGTTAGTATTTAATCTAAACATGCAGCAAAATGCAGTTTATGAATATATAATTTTCTGTCAAAAAAAACAATTCGGCTACTAGAAATTATAAAAACCTTCCACTACCCAAAATGTTTTTGAAGTGTTTATGCAATGTTTTAATCGAATCTGAAGATCTGTGTGTTAAGTAACTTGTTACACGCTTGTCATGTTTAATTAGGAAACAAATTTACTCTTTACTGATTACTTTTTTAAGATTAAAACGTCTGTGACATTTAATAATGTCTAGGTTGTCAGGATTTTCATGATCCAAATCAAGTCCAGTGTCAGTTAGTTGGAATAAAGTATGATAGTTTAAAGTATTTTATGTTGGAAACTCTCATTGGATATAGTACAATTAATTATGCACAAATACAAATTGTGTGTTAGCTACTTTGTACTAAGTGTATTACCTGACATTTTAAGCATATTGTGAAGAAAAGTCTTATAGTGTCACTTTTAAGGTGCTTGCGGTCTGTAATGACCTGCCCAAACTACCATATTTCACAGGTAGAGTGAATTATAATTGAGCGAAAAAATGTAAGCACTAGTATACCTATTTTACCCACTTGTTTTAACACATTTTTTATACACCCAAAGACAAACACTCACTACACGTAAAGTATTCTACAATTTCACTAACTTTTCCTAGAGGAAGCAGAAGTTTGTTAAGGATGCATAAAATATATAAATATGAAAGCTAAACAAGACATTCAAAAATGCAGGTAAACAAGTCAAATTTCTGTCTGAATTGTCTCATGTGACAATTTTGTTAAAAATAGTATAAACTATAATCATTCATAAATCATGCAGTAGCTTGATTTTACTTGAACTATATTCCATTTAGGCTAACTAGTTAAAAAAAAAAAATTATGTCTTTGATAACTACAGTCATAAGTTCAAACTAATAGTTTTATTTTTCAAAATGTATTAATTTATATATTTAATTGAAGGCAGAAGGTGCTCAATATTGGAAAGAGTAATAAAACATAATTTTAAACATCAAAACCAATATTTATAACTTTTTAATAAAATTATGAGTTATACTAAATATATATTTAATAATGAAAACATTAGTAAATTTAGGCAGTTATTGTAGGTATATTGTTTGATTGATACTACGTTGTACATTTCTGAACACAATGATACTATTTTATACTCTTGCATTAATTCAAGCAAAATTGTGTCATGCTGATGGAGTTGTGCATTTTTAAGTCAAAACCCAATTTGATTAATTTGTGACTAATTTGAAAATTGTGATCTTAATTTATTTGAGATATCCCCCATATACAATTTGTGAGAAATTGTCAATTAATTAATAATTTGTTGTTCAAACCTTCAATCATTGATTGCATAACTAAAAATAAACATGTTAAATCCAATTTTAAATGAAATTAGCAGAAGCTTTTGGTTATTATTGTAAGTGTTGACTGATTCTTAAAAAAGAGCAGCTTCCTAGAAATTAGTAAAACAAAACTACACATGTTGTTCTGTAGGTTTGTTAGTAAACAAGCAGAAAACATACATATTTATAGTTAGAATAAGTTTAGTTTGTTTGAATATCACAACATGGAAACTCATAGTTCCCATTCTCATCTGTGCTGCAAATTCCTTCAACTCCAACCCTCTTCTCTCTCCTAGAGGACACTTGGGTCCTCTCTTCGGACCCTATTCTGGAGGTGGTCTTTTGTTAGTTAGTAGGTAACACAATTAGTAGGGAACCTGAGGATGTTTGATATGCCATAGGCATTTTAATAAGATTTAAACATTTCCTTCGGCTTCAAGATGCCCAAGCATTTATAGTATTCATGTGTGTCAAAATGCAACATTCAACTATTGAAATAAATCTGTTAATAATTAAACTGCTGACTTGCTGTTCTCATTTATTGCAAATTAGGGTGCCTACAAGTGTTTGTAAGGAATCCTACTTTTCCTGACCATAATTTGAGAGTATCTACCAAAAGTGAGACAAAACTGTCAACAGTAAGGTTACTTTAAATGTGTGAACTAAATGCCACAATCTACTGACCCTACCATACAGAAGAGTCCCCTCAATACCAACTCTAGTAACCCAAAACTCTGAATAACAATAAAAATAATGGTTATAGTGGCCACTTTAAGAGCTAGATCTACGTGAGCCGTGTTTAAAGAGCGTCATCGATGCCTACACTGGATACTACACTGACGGGAGTGAGTACGACTCACAAGTTTGCACTTAGGTACAGTTTTCTCTAAATGATTTTCCACTTAACCCTAATGTTTAGTAACCAAAATAAGTTATGATAACAACTAGTTTGGATTAGAACACTTTGTTAACTCAGTGAAAATAAAACATCCAGTGACTTTTAGGACCAACAAAGAATAAATATCCAAAATGCTTTTCTGTGCTATGTATATATAAACATAAAATTTGGAATAAACTCTCAGCTTGATAAAGAATAGCAAGCCATAACATCCTACTCTTATAATTGCAAAAGCATGGACCCTAACATTCTAAGAAGCTGGCCATACTCGTTACGAACAATACTTCTTGCCGGGTGCAGCTTAGGATACGGATAGCTAACTCTAAACTAGACATGAAACAGGGCACATGAGCGAGCTACTGGGGCAGGCGGGGGGAGTGGAGGGGGTCGGAGGTGAGAGAACTCACAGCACAGTTGAGAATGAGCCCTGCGAGAATCAAGTTGGCACCCTTCCAGTCGAAGTGTTCCAGCAGCGTCGTGGCGAGAGGAGCGAACACGAATGTGCCGAAGCCGGAGCCACAGACCGCCAGACCTGTGGCTAGCGACCGCTTCGTCTCGAAGTAGTAGCCAACACACACGACAGCCGGCAGATAGATCATGCCGAACCCAATACCTGCAACACAACAGCTTACATTCACCAAACCGTGCCCATGAGTATCGCTAGAGTCCTTTTAGTTTTTTAGTCTAATGTTTTTAACTGCACCCATTGAAGAATTTTTACAACTAAACTTGTAGCTTGGTTTAACCCGCTTTACTCACTTTAGTTCTTAAAAACTCTGCTAGGTATCGTTGGCATGCACTGTTACAAATGTCAAGCTGTATCTTACTAGACCTCGCTTGTGATATGTAATTTTATTTTTGATGAATTGAAAGGAATTCTGTAATAGTGGTATGTGCTTCGAATGTGATGTCACACTGAAAACTGAATATTGGGCCCAGTCAAGGATTCCTCGGATCTTGCTCAGCCTTTCAGATGGTTATGAACAAGAGGGAGAATCTTGCCTAGCTTTTCTCATTGCATAAGATTGCAACCACTGCTTCGATGATCACATAATTTTTTTACTAATATTTTGACGATTGGGCCCACATGTACCTTTGACAACGTTTGTTGAGGTATTTACTCAGTGGTTACATTTTCTTGGACTGTTTATGTGCATGTACGAAGGGGTACCCAAAAGTATCGGGAATCGGTTGATGGCAAGGTGGGGAGCGCATAGTTCGCATTTTGGCCGTTGGGGGATGAAAGCACAACTCTTCCCGAGTTCAAGACACTCATTGCGGTCAATCTGAGACGTTGTGAAGAGGAGCTGTGTGCGTTTTTCTAAAAGTAGTTTTGGTTCTGTCTCGTTTTGTTTTGATAGTGTAATTAAAGAACAAAATTCAGCAGTGACATTTTGCTTTTTTCTCGGAAAAATCACGTCAGAAATGGTTGCAATTATTAAAAAAGCTTAAAAAAAATAGTCTATAATATAAAAATATAATCTAGTTTTCTTTCATTCTGTGATCAAATCATGACACAGTATTCAAAAGGACCTAAAGCTTGGTTCAATTTAACATTTTTAATTGTTTTATATGTCAAACATGTGAGTAGCCGGGCTTATGAGAACCTGCAGTCTCAGGGTTTAACACATGTATCTGGTATGTTTCCAATTGTTGCTTAACTTTGATATAACACATCTATGTTGTTCTCTCAAATTGGCCTAAGGTCTTGTTATTTTAAGTAAATTTCAATGTATTTTTAGAGTTAGCACTCTGCAAGTGCCCAACTTAAATTAAACTCACAACAGTTTGAAATATTTACATTTTATAAGCTTTTGATTTGCTACAATTATTTGAAATATTTGGATAGTTTTAGCTTTGAGTCAGCGTCTGGAAAATGTACCTTTATATTATAAGACCGTAACCATTAATATACAGTAATGTTTTAGTTTCTTGAGTGTGACAATAATCTAGTAAAAGCGTGTGGTCTCATAAATTCAAAATGTATTGAAACACAGGGAACATCTTCTTAATTTTATTTCAGGCAATGTGTTTGCTGGTCAAAGGCATACTAAATTCTTTTTGATCTTGTTCTTTTTATTTCAAATTTGTTTCACTGGTAAAACCGGTTTCTTTGTTGTTATGTATTGTTCTAGTACAAGGGCTACGTACCTCCCATGAATCCGTAGGTGAGCATGAGTGTGTTGACGTTGGGTGAGAGTGTACTGAGGACGAAGGCTATACAGCCCACCAGACTGCCCAGCACACACACTGTGCGACATCCGTACTTGTTAGTCAACGCACTCACCACAGGGCCTGCAACACCACATACACTACTGAGTATGTAGAGTCAACACAAGTGATCAACTCTAATCCAAATCAAGTCACTTGAGGGGTGACTGATTAGTTTTGGGTCCTGTTATGTTCATACTTTCATAGATGCATGCAAGACTAGAGCAAAACAATAATTGTTATTTAATTATTAGGTAAAAAAGGTAAAGGTAAAGTTTGTCTTGTTTAACGAGGTGAAGTTAGGACTACAAAGTCCTCTCTACCACTCAACCTCGACCTTTACCTAGCGTCACCGTATTAGTCACATTACAAATGTAAGTGGTGTCTGCGGGGATCGAACCCGCGCCACCAGAGTGATGAGCTCCGGAGTCGCGTGCGATACTAATCCGCGGATCGCTCCGTATGCAGATGACACAATCTTACTACTAAGAAAACCAAAGGTTTATTAACTCGAAATATGCAGATTTGTTGCCTTTAATATGGCATTATAGTACTCTCACGACCACAACCTATTGTCATTGAAGATAAAACAAAGCAGCTGATTCAGAACAGATGTAGCGAGAAAGTTGAAAGAACACCTGGACTGGAAGAAGTCACATCTACAGATTATCTTGGCATAACCTTAGAGGAAAAACTCTAAGGGGACAACACGTGTCAACTCTCTTTGCAGTAAATTAAGCACAGGAATATTTGTTACGGGGAAAATGAAGAATGTGAACAGTGAATGCAATAGTAACTGTTAAAAATAGAATACCAAGCTCTGTTTGAGTCGTACATTCATTATGGGATTGCAGTATGGGGCGGCAGTACTGTAGGAAACTTGGAACGTGTACTCATTCTGTAAAAACAAGCCAGATTTACAACCCAGAGCCACAGCAGCTTTACGAGAACTGAAGATCCTCACTGTCACCAACCTGTACAATTGTACATCTTGAAAAAAGTCCACATCAAGATCTAAGCATATGCTAGAAGAGGATTCAAAAAAATTCCGGAATACAACATAAGGCACGCCTAGTAAATACTGCCTCCTTGTGCATAAACTTAGCTCCACGGAAAAGAAGGCCAGTTGCATTGGAACTGAGACGTGAAACACTCTACCAGACAATCGGAAGAAAACAGACCAACTGTTGTTCACCCAACACCTTAAAAAGTGACTGCAAAACTAAACCTTCTACACACGAAAAATTTCTTAAAATGGACATTAAAACTTAAAATTGATTTTGCCAACAACTTATTTTTTGTATGTGAAGGATTACTAATCTTGAAGGTGAAATAATGAAGATATTTTTACTTTGAAGCAAGAACTGGACAGAGAAAGCATAAGGTGAACATGAGAGTGTAGACTTCGGTCATTCAGGCTCTTCAGTTGCAAATCCAGGCTGCTGTGTCTAGTGGGGAAACCGGAATTGGTTTATTTATCAATCGGATACAGGAAAGGAAAGCAACATATTTGAAATTTTAGAACCAATAAATTTGGTTTGTATTAAATTGTTCTTGGGTGAAGACATATGTTATACAACTTTATCAGCCGCATGATCCAAACGTGCGATCCAAACCGTCAAGGAACTGTGAAATACCAGAAAATTGCAACACAACACTAATACAAATGGAAAATTTAGATTCCATTCGTTGATGAATCAATTAAACGTAAAATATTTAGCAAACTGTGATTTTTACACTTAACTTACTTACTTGGCAAGTTAAAGTTAAAACCTTTATCAATTTACATCTAAAGAAAGAGTAATGAACAACTTGAGGTATGTTGTCCTTGAAACATCTCTAATTTAAAGTTAACAGTAATCATTAATCTCTGTAACGTACATCTTCATACAGTCGTAATGTGTCTTGTGAACTTTATTTTCCATTTAAAACCAATTAGTGGAAATCAACAGTTTTACAAACTACGAGATTTAACTATGTTTGGTGACTTAGATAACAAGTATTTGTTAGAGACGAGAGCTAATTATAAACTGTATTAAACTGTTTTCTGTTATGAAAATCACTTTATTTCAGTAATCAAATCTCTAATCTCTTTATCTATCCTAGTCAGATAAAAGGTACCACTTGTAATTATCTTTTATCTGCTTTATTTTGGGATGGAGTTAAATGAAAACGTTTCATAATCATGTAAAGACATTCAAAGCAAATTTTGCACTGTTCTTTAAAAAATGTTCAATTTAGAGAGAAAGCTTTACTTGTTAGTATGTTGGTTATTTACTTTCCCCCTTGGAGCCTGAATAATCCGAAATTACTGTTATTCAGATTGATTCGGACGCAGTTAGTCCAGAAAGTCATGGTTTCAATGAAAGTGAAAGAATTAAGAAGATATTCTAAATTAAGTCTGAGACTTAAGTGGCCTTAGGAGTCATTACTAACTAAGGTTTCAGCTGTATACCATGTCACTTGGCTATTTACAATATCTACAGTGCCAGAAGTTTCGCTCATTTTACAACAGAGCATCTACAGTGGACTTGCTGACACTGAGCACTTGCTGAGGTCCACTGAGATGCTCCGTTGTAAAATGAGCGAAACATCTGGCACTGTAGATATTGTAAACAGCCAATTGACACGATCTACGCCGGAAGTCTTAATTATTTTCTTATCCTTCTTTTTTTGTTAATTAAAAGAATTGCTTGTTCACTTTTGTGGATTCTTTTTGTTAGTCTAAAATTATTTCTCAGTTGATATTTCTTTGCTAGATTTAGTTATGCGGTATGCCTGACTGCAAGTTGTCTGTTCAAAGCAGTTGATTTATAGGATGAACTGGTATTATATGTATTTCATTATACTGACCGACACTGAGGTAGGTGCCGGAGAGGAGCGAGCCGACCCAGGCAGTCTTGCCCTTGCCCTCTCCGAAGTGGTTGACGAACTCGCCGAGGAACACACCGAAGGTGTAAGCGATGCCGTCCACGATCATGTTGCACATGAAGCTGGCAAAGACGATGACCCAGCCGTATCCTCCGTCCGGCGGCGGGGGGATGTCGTGGAACTCGCAGTAGGACAAGTCGTCGTCCTGCGGTGGCGACATGTCCCCCTTCCCTCCATCCGTCAGCCGTGTCGTCTCCTCGTTCCTCTCCACACATGAGCACTCGCTCTCCGTCTGAAACACACAATCTTTCATTTACCGGTGCTCGTTTCTTTCACATTAGAAAGAATAAGACATTTTCCCAAGAGAATTCAAGCAGCTGCTGTGTGACGTTCAACAACAGAAAGTTCAACCTTTCATTGCCATGTGGAATTATACCATATACATTTTGGGTGTTGATAGCAAGATCTGGTATTGTTGGCCTACTATGGTTACATATTTAACATTTCTGGCATACTAACTCTCCAAAGAGTTGAAAATCTCGTAGAGGTATAGATGTACACTCTCACGAAACTAGAGGCAGGGAGAACTACCGAACTGGAAGACACAGAACGGTAGCTCATGAACGTTTGCCTTCACAGGCAGGAGTTCATTTCGTCAACAAACTTCCAAATTGATTAAGTGTGCCCCAATGCGAAGGCATTTAAAGCTCGTCTTAAGCAATTTTTGATCGCAGAAGCATTTTATAGTTCAGACAAGTTTATGACACATGATTGGGAGACCGTGTAAACATACAGACAGACGGGGGCCAGACGGGTGAAATTCGAGTGAATGAGACTGTATGAGTGTAACTTATGTATGTTTGAATGTGATTTAGATGTGTGTGAAACCAAAATTTTAGCTAATATTTATTGACAATTGAGATATATGTGTTGTAACATATCTATTCAATAAAACCTTTATTTATTTATTTATAAATCCAACTTGAACAGTTCACCTCTCTAGCAACAGCACTTAACAATGAGATCAAAGAGATGACTGACATTCATTTATTAGTGGTTGATACATTTATTAGTGGTTGGTGTCTGATTCTCTGGTCATCAAAATATCATCAACTATCCACTTAATTTAGTGTAATCCAAATCAAATAGTTAAGACACCCACAAATGTTCTCTGCCCTCTCACTGTTAAATATTTGGAGGTAGTTTTGAGCAGCTGTTGAAAGAATTTAAAGAACTTTTAACAAAATGTCATTAAAAACATCTTATTTACTAATTTTTAAACTAACAATTCCGGAACCAGAATAACAACAACAATTGAAGTTATCAAGAATGCTGATATTACAACTGATGTGAAGATAAACACTTGAAAATGTACACTTCAAGTATTCTGGTAAATTTTTGATTTTTGAACATACTAAAAAACAAATTTTAAGGGAATTATGTTTTAATAAATTAAATGTTGAATTTAAGTAGACTAAGATATTTAGGTTGTGATTTCAAAAATAAAGGTTGATTTTCATAATATTAAGAACGTAGGACGATACAACAATCTTTCAATAATAATAAAAATCAACAACATTTTAATAATTTGTTATTTTTTGTCTATTTTCTAACCAACACTGATCAAAGACAACTTCAAACTTCTGTTAGAAAATTTTACCATGGAGTTCTAAGACACACCTGTAGTATATTAAGTTTTCACATTTTATTATAATTAAATAATTATTCCTTTAAAATTTGTACAGTTCACTGTTCTGCGCAGCTGCTAGCACTTGAAGCAATCTACCACGCAGTACAGAGTCAGAATACAGGTGGTGTGTACGCAGTGGAATAGTTTGGCTCAACTGGCAATCGCACCATGTTAATGATTGTAGAAGGCTCCTTTGAATGATGAGTTTCTTGTGCATAGTCAGGTTATGAAAAGATGGATCCAAATGTTTGTGTTTTTTTCAATCTATGAAGGTCTTGTTGTCCTTTTGTCGGATGGTGTCTGCATGTAAAAATACACCTCAAATGTAAGTTTACTCAAAATTTAAAACCCCATTTAAAGTAGTGTATTAGAGCAATTTTAAAACACTTTTTGGGAAACAGGTACGATATGTTTACAATTATATTTACCAACCTACAGAAGGCAAATGAAATGGGTGCCCAGTGAACCGTTGCCAGAGTTAACATGATACATAAGTAGTGTTTGCAAAGTTGAATGAGATAGTGAGCAGTTCCCCGGGGAAATCAGAGTCATCACGAGATCGCTTGTAACACTCAAGCCCTACAGGACACAGGTGCAGCTATACACTTACATTACTTAATCCATGAGTTGAGTCAAATATAATCAACTGTTTAGCAAAACAATTTTATTTCATAAGCAAATTTCAGAAACCTATTCAAAGACAGGAAATAAGAAAAGAAACTATGTAAATATCCATTAGATGTGGAACTATTATAAATTTGCCACTGCTAAAATAAATAAAAATTGTATATAAGAGGGGGTTAAAAATTACATAAAATATCACCGTTATGATGAAGGAGTGAAAAGGCAACGAGGATTGCATTTAACTATATGAGGGGTGCTTTAAACCATAGGAGCATCGAATGGACAAATGCATTACACTAAATGGAGTATGCTGAAGGTATACATGTAAATTTGTAAAAAAAATAAAATATGATTTTTATAATAATTCATTTACACATTCATCTAAATTTTCTAAAACTGGAAAATGACCAAATCAAACAATCAACCTATGTAATAACACATTATTCATTGCAAAACATTCAATGTTCCATTCTATAAAGTTAAATGACAAACTCGCGTAAGATTTAAAATCTATGAAACTTAAGGCAGCAAAACTCAAAACATAAATGACATACATACTCAGAGAAGAAGATTCCGAATTTAGGTACTGGGTTACAAAATATTGTGCTCTGCATACAATTAATTACCAACATTGATATCAGTGAGTTTTGAGTTTTGCAAATTACCAGAAGATTTACATGGTATATGCAAAACACACTAACTTTTTCAGTATTGAACTAGTATGGAACCAATGATTTTAACCAGAAACCAAACAATAATCAGCTGTTCCATAAGACCAATGTTAAAAATGATTTATAACAATTAGCATATAGGGCATTATTGTAATACTTTTAGTAGACTGTAAAAGTTTATAAAAGTATTAATTTTATTCTAAAATAAAAATTAAACAAAAAAATTAGGAATATGTATTTAGGAATATATATTAAAATATATTTAGGATTGAAGATGCACATGCAATTTCTTAATATTCTCCCCACCTATATTTCAATTTGTAGCATGACTAGCCAACTATACTGTGAAGAATAGAAAACAAAACAATACAATAAGAAATCAGTAAAGAATACAATGATTCAAGTCTGGAGCAGAACACAGTTAGAGCAACCTAGAAATCATATTCGTTGAGGTCATCTTATTAGGAGTTCTCTCTGTGAGAGGACAAATAAGGATGAGAGGATAACCATTTACCTTAAATAATTTTTTTTGAATACATAAAAGCTTGGTTGATTAATCCAAACAAGATCTGAGAATCAACTTGACTGATTGGAATTTTATTTGTGAGTGTGTTTTTGTGAAATGCAGTTTTGGCCGTGTTTACGTACCAATTCGCAAGAAACTTCCTCTACGTTTTAAGATAGCGTAGTTTGACTAAAACTAATTCTTAGGCTTTTGCCGCTGGTGTCTCAGCTATAATCTAGTTCTTCTGGTTCACAGTGTCAAAACATGATTATAATTTGTTTGAAATATTTCAGTCCTGCTGTGAAGTACCATCTTCAGTCAATGATTGGCTGAAACTGATTTTTCCAGTTAATCAGTGACTGAAGATGGTACTCCACAGCGAGACCGAATTATTTCAAGCAAATTATAATCATGTTTTGACTTGGTCGGTGTGAAACGAAAGAACTAGTTTATAAAATTTAGCTGAAATGCTTAGTTAAAATAGGCTTGACCAACTTATTCAATGAAAAATTAAATTGTCCACAACTTTGATGTTTGACATTTCATCATAAAACCAACACTTCTTAAAGAAATACCACCTCTACTACCAGGTCACGCCTGAGTCTGACGGGTCCCAAACTAGCTTGCGGTTTGCTAACTTCTATGATTCTATGTCTTGAGTCTAATATCATTATCAAGTACGTCTCGCAGCTGACATAAACAAAATGAAAACACAAAGTACTCATAGCGCAAGATCTACTGTTTACCTAGTTATATTCGATGTTACACGATTAGCATTTTTGTTGTTCATAAACTCCATAACATTATTGGACATTTCATGAAATATTTCTTTAAAGGAAAGTTTTAGCTAGGCATCCTAACAGATTTTGGTTTTACCCTACTTCCTGTTGTAATCAGATCATATTACTGCACAGTTGAAAGTATTGCCTACTGTTGTAGACTTAACTAATATATCAGTACTTGTACCAAATAATATTTTTGATTGTTAGCAATTGCTGTTTTTTCTCTTTAATATCACACAATGAATATTTTATCGATAATAAAGATTATTATCAATCTAATCATCTAATGCAGCTTCGTAAGACAAGATTCAGGAGAATTGCACAGATTCCCGAATGACACTGAATTGGTTATTACACTGATTGATTGACGTGTGTCTGTCCAACCAATTATTAGTCTCTTTCAACCTGTAATCAAACTCAGAAATTTCCATGTAAAAAGAGAAAGTTTCAGTGGTGTTGTCCAACAACGTTCGCAATTTATGAGATCAACCACTTTGTTTAGCATATTAATTGAACAGTCACCTCTTTGTAAAAGCTGTCCATTGTCGATAAAAGTAACGCCATTGTCAACAGTGAGAAATCATCTTACTTCTAAGAACTAAATTAACAGTACGTTTCAAACACAACACTTAATTTTTATTTTTAATGAAACATTTGTTTAGTTATGCAGAGTTTTGAGTGTATTTGTATAGAAACCAGTCCACGGAATAAAGAACCATTCATTGGCATCCTGGCCAGTTTACCAAGCCAGAAGTAACCAAATATAATAAGACCATCATGGCCTAACTCGTTTTTGTGTGCTAGCTCAAGAGAATAAACCAGAATCTGTGTTGTAAGACTTTTTAAGCTATTTCCGACTACTTAAGCGTCTCAAGCACTAAGCTACTTCTGATTTACTCTCATTCAGCCCGAGTTGTGTTATTTGTGTGACCACTGACCACGTTGGATCAGATCAGTGAGACACTGCCTGGTGGAGTGGTCAGTGGTCAGCTGGTTCCTGGAAGTGCATTACATCAGTGTCAGTTACAGCCCAGCTGTAGCTCATAATGTAGCAGCTGATGTAACCCTTCATTGTCTTCCTTTCTACCACTCAAACTGCCCAAGTATAATAGCCTCCACTGTACTCCAATCCTTGACTAACTAGGCCAGCCACACACACATCTACACTGTAGACTACAATACATCTCTTTACACCGAGCCTTCACGTCACTTTACTCTTCACTGTTGATCGATTATCATTTTTAGTTTATCCAGTAATGAGTTAAGTCAATTTTTTTACTTTTAAATTATTAAAGTTTTAAAGAATTTTAGATAGTAAGGTATGTTATACATCTGCAGTCCACAAATAAATAATTTCCTAAAGAATTCTTTGAATATTTATGCATTAGGGTTGGTTTCATGATCTTCTGGGATCTATTCAACTCTTAAAAATATATGTGCAGAGCTTTAAAACTTAATTAAAAACAATTGTATACACAAAAAACACCCTTAGTAAAAAATAATTTTTATACAGAAAAAATTGTGTATAAACATTATTTTTAACCAAGAGTGTTTTTTGTTTATATAATTTTATTTTAATACAGTTTTAAAGCTCTGCACATATTTTTACCAAGAGAAAAGATTCCAGAAGATCATGAAACAATCCCTTAATGCATAAATATTCAAAGATTTCTTTAGGAAATGGTTTATTATTTAACTGAAATCCTAGGAACAAAAATTCTAATGAACTTTATTATAATTGGCAAAATAAGCTGATGTTTGTCATTCTACAAAAAAACACATGTTTTCGACACCTGTAATGATGTGCATATTGCACTATCTGTCCTTGAGATAAAGCTTTTTAATGAATTTTTAGTACAAGTTTTGAATGTAACTATGATACCTACCCGTAACTTAATTCCCAGTGCTTTGAAGTTGACAGCACTGGTCCTGCGCGCGGGGAAGGAGTGACGGCGTCCCGTGCTGGACCTCATCCCTAACACACTCACTAGTCACACTTCACTCTACACTCTACTCTGTCCATACACAACTTCTCCTCTGTATGGTAACATGCCAATCCAACCACACCACAGGTCTGAGAGTCTCGTCAACTGTCGCTTGGTTCAATCAAATTGAAAGTAAAAAACAACAAATTCAGACTACTTCCCACAAAATTCCCTTATATTTCCAGAATCTTAAACTTTGTAGAACTCTATTACCATGATGTAGTAGACAAAGTCAGAACATGAGATACAACTTGTTATAGACAATCAGGTAATTTGTGATCTGTGAACACGCTGTTAAACTAATCGTTATGTAAAACATAAGCAAGTATGCGAAATCCCTCCTTGTAACAAACAACTTAATACTTTATACTTCATATTTCTATTTATGGATAAATTTTAAACCCAAATTACTATTTCATGGGAGATACATGGAATTTTTAATCAAGTTATAATAATTTGATCAATTGTGATTTGTAACAAAGGATCTTGTAAAATAAACTTGTATCATGGATCTACTTTTTCTGGAGTTAATGTTTCACACTAAGGCTGCACAGTAAAGGAGAAAAAGTGGTGGGCAGAGAGAGGGTTGCAATCTAACAAATACTGCCATTATAAAATAGTTTTACTGTAAGTATATAAACTTTTAAATGAAAGGGCAATGTATTCTTTAGGGCCGATTGGAAGCCAATTTTAGAAATTTTATTTTTATTAAAAGAAAAATCTATTTTGATCAAGTGAAAATACAATACTTTTATAGCTCTGAACACTCCATTTAAAAGTGGAATTTAAAAAATGTGGTTAGTTGGCCCTTGACAATGTATTTGAAATAATGTTAAAGTTATGATAGGTACAGAAAATCATGACATTTGAAAACGTTTGTTGGACTGCAAAGCCATCAATAAAAGCTTGTTCAAAGTCAAGGTTTCATAGTTTCCAGCCGCTTGCAAATATTTTATTTTCATGATTGAGCCAGGGACTACAGTCATTGGTCCAGACTAAATATTTATTCTTACATCGGTACTGCCCACCTTTAAATCTAATAAAGATTTGATAAAATAGCAATATAGAAACCCTTGTCGACCAACAATTTTAGTTGGTTAACATAATTGGACTGCTGTTGTGTTTTGAGATAGTTTTAATAAACTTTTAATACATCTTTGGCTATTTGGAGAGTTTCAATCCTTTTCGGGATCAATGAAAATTAAAGTTCCACTAATAAAACCCCTTTGCATGGCTCTCAAGAATTACGATTGGCATGCAAAGATAAATAAATCACCAAAACGATAGATTTTTGAAAGATTCATAAAAACTCATAATCAAATTACTTAACTTGATAACAATTATCTCAAGATCTAAAAGCACTGAGAAAATCCTAATAAAAACACTGATCCTACACACAATGATATGAGGTGAGGTCTTCAATATCAATTATTAACCATGATCACTAGACAGAACTGACATTGCGCTGAACACAAACACTGACACTTGACACTGTACTGACTAGTGACTACAGTGACACTGGTCACTGGTCAGTAGCTGACTACTCACTCATTCACTAGTCACTGACTGACTGACTGACTGTGGAGAGAGAAGGTATCAACTATCAATTGCAAGGCCTGCGTAACCCTACCCACTCCCCTGGGGCCACTCTCCAGTGCTACAGTTTAATGGAAATTCACAATCTAGATACAATTTTTAAAAGGTTATATTTTTGTTTTTTAGCTGAAGAAGGGTTTATCCTAAAATATACCGTTTTATTTTGTTTTTAAAATATTTTATTATAGCCTTAAAGCATAAAAGTTAAAAGTATGTAGTTAAGTTAAAACATGTATTGATATGAAAAAGAGCCATAATATTTTTGGATTATTCTTTCAAATCAATTATCAGTCGAGTTCTGTAAGTTGTAAAGGTAGTGAACAACTAATTTAAAATTACTTCATTTAGCAAAGTTGCAGTGTTACAAATTAAATTATTGATTGGTTAATAAACTATTATTTAATCTTCATTAAGAATCTATCACGATGAATAATTATTCCCCAACAAACATGAAAACAAAAAGGTGTTTTTGAGTTAAAGGTGAAAACAGTTGTTCAGACTACAAAATAGAGTATAATTCTATAAATGCAATCTTAGATGTGTGACTTATATAATTACAAAACTGGATGACATTCAAACAAAACTGTAAGAGACATCCGGTAGATTTATAACATTTTAGTAGTGACGCCGTTAAATTTCACTTTTGAAGGCCTACCAACACGATAGACAAAATTATAACAATGACACAACCATTGGTTGCACAAAGCTACCAAAAGTACCGATTTGCATTCAAATAAATTAACAACACTACAAACTGTTGGCTGTGAATTGGACACTGAATAAAAACTAGACGGTCCGTCTCAGTGGTCACCTCAGAGAAAGGGTGAATACGTCCGCCCAAGGAACACACGACACCGCGCACGTAACAACTGGCTAAGCAACGGGCTTTCTTACAACTGATGCGGCCTAACTGTCAAACCCAGCGAGTGCAAGAGTTTACGGTGGCCAGTTTTTTCACCTTTCAAATATAATTTACATTAATAAACATGATAAACTTAGGAAACTAGAAGAGTTTTTCGACACGTATATAGATAGAGCTCGAGTTCTTATATTATAGTTCAATACATTCCCAAATAAACTTTGAAATTATCCAAGTTTTACCGCTTTTCAACTCCATTTTGAACACTTAAAACGCATAATTTTGAATAAAAACGCTCTACACGCGTGTCGGAAAACTCGTCTAGTTTTCAAATACATCGTGTTTATTAATGTAGAAATTATTTTGAAAGGTGAAAAACGGGCCGCTGTAAACCCTTGCATTGAAGCGTCGCCGCGCAGCTGAGGCGCACCCTTAATTAACCACCCTATTGTTTACAGTAAAGAGGCAAACACGTATAGATGAGATGAGATGTAGATGTGGCGCGTGTGGTTGGAGAGCCGCGGGAACTGAGACACACCGCCTCCGCTGCAACAGATTAACCTGATAACAGTTATCAGTGAATGTGTTATCAGTTTAATCTCGCGGCAGGCTCTCAAGCACTTCTGCCCACACAATACACAACATGACACTCTTGTGTTGCAGTTGCAGTATACAACAACCAATCCACCCATCCATCCATCCACAATCATTCCCTCCTTCGTATAATCAGAGATCCTTTGGGTTTTCTGTGGTATAATCGACCAATTTATGTCGTCTTTATGAACATTTCTCCAAAAGCAATAACAGTGGTAAAAGAACATGTTCTCCGGATTCCTTAACTTTAAATTAATCCTATGTTTAGAGCTATCAACTAAGCCTATTTAATACACTTGAAAACAAAAAAAGATTTAACAATGACAAGACCCGTGTGGGTTTGTGGTGTGAAGAACGTTCTGTAGATGCCACGTTTCTTGCAAATAAACGTACACTAAAAATGAGCAAAAAGTTATGTAATAAAACAGTTACAGACAAATGGTTAGACAATCAGCGTCCAACGAATCACCAGGACTTCCGGGCTCTTGCCGGCAAATAATGTTTGGGTTCTTCTAAACGAGTTAGAATAAATATCGAAATGTTTTGATCTAGTAAGTAAAAACTTCCTGCATTTTTTGCTATTTTCTAAATTCAAACTCTAGAAAGGAGAGTAAAAGCTGGGCCCCAGCTCCGGAGGAGGGGGAATGGCAAATGAAAGACGTCAAACGATTTAGCACAAAATGGGCTTTAGGGTTTGAGTCTAGCTGACTGGCAGAGTCCGCAGCTATGTTTGCCCAAGTTGGTTCTGAAAGGTGAGTTAAACAACGAATTCTTTGTCTTCATCTATAGGTGAGAATAGCTTCGACAAACGGTCAAACAACTCCATTACTTTTGCAGTGCTTCCACCACCACAACTCCACAAGCACCTTTAGGTTGATTATATAACCATAGCCCGTACGCCACGTGTAAAGTACTGTAGTGGACTATGCAATTCAGGTTTCAACTAAATGCTCAACGAAACCAATGCGTTTGCAGGTTAAGTGTAAGAGAGGACTTGATAGTCCTAACTTCGCCTAATAAAGCCATGATTCATTCATTTATTCATTCAAACCAGCAAGATTTAGAAACACCAAACTAATAACTTGGGATGCAACGAATGCGAACAATATTCCCAACTTAAGTTCAACCTAACCTTTACTAGCGAAAAAGGAACCTAATATTGAGATATCAATCATACATTGACACTATATCCGGGACAACATTGCAGTTGCGAGTTTATAGGGTACTGTAAACATTTTAGCGACACGCAGTTTAGCGCTAAAAAATGGCATGGTAAAACCATGAAAGGTTACACTAAATCAAAATTAAATTTTCAACACGTTATAAAATACAACCTAACAAGCAGTACACATGCGTAGTAGGCTATACCCCTACATGTTGTTACCGCCTTAGTACAGCTTACTAAAGCATGAAATGCCTAAAACGATTTTCATAGTCCACTTCGGTCAATTTTATGTTGTATGGATATGAAATTTAGCTAAAGACACACTGCGTAATGAGCTTAACCCTTAAACAAAGTTTCACCAACATAGTTTCAGCAAACTTTCACTTATAAGAGGTCCAAATCGCCTATAACACGTTGATCCCTTGCCATTTATTTTGTGGATGTTGTATGGATATAAAATATAGCAAACGGCACACTGCGTAATGGGCCAAACACTTAAACGAAGTTTCACCGCCATAGCTTCAGCCGATTTTGAGTTGTAAGCGGTCCAAATCGCCTAAAAAACGTGTTCAGAGCCCACTTTGGTCCCTTGCTATTTATTTTGTGGATGTTGTATGGATATGAAATATAGCTAAAGACACACTGCGTAATGGGCCGAATCCTTTAAACGAAGTTTCACCGCTATAGCTTCAGCCGATTTTGAGTTATAAGCGGTCAAATGTGCCTTAAAAACGTTACAAACAAACAGATAGGATTTTTCGACGCCAATTTCGGTCTTTACAAAGTACACAAAAACCAAATAACCAAAAAGCGATGGATTCATTGCAATGTACAGACAAAAGTCATATTTTATTGATTATAAAATAACAAGCGCGCTGACGAAGCGAGTAGACTTAGGTTTCTAGAGCACCGTGTACCGTGTGGTGTAACAGTGTGAGTGAGTGACATGACAGTAGCGGGTAGCGGTGTGTGGTAGACTGTAGGGCTGATTGATTTGGTTGACAACAAAGAGCACAGGCATGTGTGACCTAGAGTTAGAGTAGCAGTGGAGTCTCGTCATGCCTGGATAGTGGACGGTGTAACCGCCGTCACCTCGCCTATACCTCATCTACGCTGGATATCACGTACACCTTACACTAGTAACATAATCATTCACCTACAACGTTAACAGCTGTAGCGCGTAGGCCTATATAAATCACTATTTGAGATGCCGACCACTCTCATGAGGGTATTTTAAGGCAAATATGTGGTGAAGGATGAGTGGTAGTAATGAGTTATGAGGTGAAGTCTTGTTACAAACTAAGGCCGACTCTTCCTTAGAATGGGCCATTATTAATAGCCCAATGACCAATGGAAATACAAGGACCAACGGCTTAACGTGACTTCCGAACCATGCAGGTGATGGTCTGATATACATGTCTAAACGATGGTGGGAGTTGATGCGGGTATCATCAGATGATCACTGAGACTATCTGAACCTATATCATCCTAAAAACCTGACCCCCATGAAGCTGGATTACAGGATCACGCCACGAGTCCCCTTTGCATCCTATACATAGCTTTGCAGGACAAATTAACAGTAACCAACAGTATACAGTGCAATTGTTGGTTCCTCACAATAATGGGTAGAACCAACAACATTAAGAATTTAACATTTAAAAAATGTTACAATATCACAATTTAAGCCATGGGTAAATGCTCGAATAAATCCTTATAATTAAAATACCTATTATATCTCATCAATAATTTATTCCATAAGATCAATTTTGGGTGATTCACCTGTACAGGCATAAAACTCCTCCCAACCTTTAAAGGGATCGAAGAATGAAAAGTGTTACAGAAACCATCGGTACTTAATTTCGAACCGTTTATGAACCAAAGTTAAACAGAATCAGGACAACGTCATCAAGGAAGTAAACTAGTACACTCATATTTTAATCAAATACTGTATGACATCCAACTACTGGCTAAAACCAAGATTTATCAGCTTTATTGTGTGATAAAGTACAGTTCTGTTCAACAGGCTAAGATTCCAACATATGTACAACCCCAACGATCCATTAAAATAACTAACTTTTACTCTGTGTCTGGATTGTTAAATATGACAATGCGGCTGTATACAGAGCTGGACCATGCTGAACTGTCTCTGACCGAAGCAAGGGTCTCACATACAATCAAGTATTTACACCACCTAAGCTAGGCCACATGGCAGCAGTGAACAGTGAGCTCAACAGTTTAAACTGTGTAAACAAGTGTTTATCATCCATCATCTCATTCTCACAATCTGTTGACAAAACATCTCCATCTACACAACTGCGGCTGTATACAGAGCTGGACCATGCTGAACTGTCTCTGACCGAAGCAAGGGTCTCACATACAATCAAGTATTTACACCACCTAAGCTAGGCCACATGGCAGCAGTGAACAGTGAGCTCAACAGTTTAAACTGTGTAAACAAGTGTTTATCATCCATCATCTCATTCTCACAATCTGTTGACAAAACATCTCCATCTACACAACTGCGGCTGTATACAGAGCTGGACCATGCTGAACTGTCTCTGACCGAAGCAAGGGTCTCACATACAATCAAGTATTTACACCACCTAAGCTAGGCCACATGGCAGCAGTGAACAGTGAGCTCAACAGTTTAAACTGTGTAAACAAGTGTTTATCATCCATCATCTCATTCTCACAATCTGTTGACAAAACATCTCCATCTACACAACTGCGGCTGTATACAGAGCTGGACCATGCTGAACTGTCTCTGACCGAAGCAAGGGTCTCACATACAATCAAGTATTTACACCACCTAAGCTAGGCCACATGGCAGCAGTGAACAGTGAGCTCAACAGTTTAAACTGTGTAAACAAGTGTTTATCATCCATCATCTCATTCTCACAATCTGTTGACAAAACATCTCCATCTACACAACTGCGGCTGTATACAGAGCTGGACCATGCTGAACTGTCTCTGACCGAAGCAAGGGTCTCACATACAATCAAGTATTTACACCACCTAAGCTAGGCCACATGGCAGCAGTGAACAGTGAGCTCAACAGTTTAAACTGTGTAAACAAGTGTTTATCATCCATCATCTCATTCTCACAATCTGTTGACAAAACATCTCCATCTACACAACTGCGGCTGTATACAGAGCTGGACCATGCTGAACTGTCTCTGACCGAAGCAAGGGTCTCACATACAATCAAGTATTTACACCACCTAAGCTAGGCCACATGGCAGCAGTGAACAGTGAGCTCAACAGTTTAAACTGTGTAAACAAGTGTTTATCATCCATCATCTCATTCTCACAATCTGTTGACAAAACATCTCCATCTACACAACTGCGGCTGTATACAGAGCTGGACCATGCTGAACTGTCTCTGACCGAAGCAAGGGTCTCACATACAATCAAGTATTTACACCACCTAAGCTAGGCCACATGGCAGCAGTGAACAGTGAGCTCAACAGTTTAAACTGTGTAAACAAGTGTTTATCATCCATCATCTCATTCTCACAATCTGTTGACAAAACATCTCCATCTACACAACTGCGGCTGTATACAGAGCTGGACCATGCTGAACTGTCTCTGACCGAAGCAAGGGTCTCACATACAATCAAGTATTTACACCACCTAAGCTAGGCCACATGGCAGCAGTGAACAGTGAGCTCAACAGTTTAAACTGTGTAAACAAGTGTTTATCATCCATCATCTCATTCTCACAATCTGTTGACAAAACATCTCCATCTACACAACTGCGGCTGTATACAGAGCTGGACCATGCTGAACTGTCTCTGACCGAAGCAAGGGTCTCACATACAATCAAGTATTTACACCACCTAAGCTAGGCCACATGGCAGCAGTGAACAGTGAGCTCAACAGTTTAAACTGTGTAAACAAGTGTTTATCATCCATCATCTCATTCTCACAATCTGTTGACAAAACATCTCCATCTACACAACTGCGGCTGTATACAGAGCTGGACCATGCTGAACTGTCTCTGACCGAAGCAAGGGTCTCACATACAATCAAGTATTTACACCACCTAAGCTAGGCCACATGGCAGCAGTGAACAGTGAGCTCAACAGTTTAAACTGTGTAAACAAGTGTTTATCATCCATCATCTCATTCTCACAATCTGTTGACAAAACATCTCCATCTACACAACTGCGGCTGTATACAGAGCTGGACCATGCTGAACTGTCTCTGACCGAAGCAAGGGTCTCACATACAATCAAGTATTTACACCACCTAAGCTAGGCCACATGGCAGCATGTTTATCATCCATCATCTCATACAATCTGTTGAGATACAGAGCTGGACCATGCTGAACTGTCTCTGACTAATGTAACAGTTTAAACTGTGTAAACTGAACCTAAAATCAGATCTTTGGTTGGCTATGAAAGTTGGGTATATTGCTGAGTATAATCTAGTTCTTCCGGTTCACACCGCTTCCAAACTTCATAATTAGGTTGAGATATTTCGGCCTCGCTGTGGAGTATCATCTTCAGTCCCTAATTGGCTGAAACTGATCCGGTGAGAAGCGGAAGAACTAGATTGTAGTTGTGACACCGGCCATGAAAGACCAAGAGTTAAATATTGCTGAGTGTTTTTTTATTCAGTGATACACGTTAACTGAAATGAAAACTGAAAAAACAAAACATACGATTTTTTTCTAAGCGTGTTAAATTTCTTATTTCATGTTAGTGCGGTAGTTTGAACGGCTGCAAGATGGCGGTAGCTTTGAACCTACTAGCAATATTGAACAAACCTATGAAAATGTGTCTGCAATAGAATATTGAATAATGTTGTGGATCACCTTAAAGTTGAAATATTTTTACATTCCCAAATTTAAGAGGAAGAAAACCAGTTTTGATATGCAAAATGGCTTCAGTAGCTCTACCAAACATGGATGATGGAATAATGTAAGATTTCGTACAAATAACCCATACTTGCAGTCCCATGAAACTATCAGTATAACTCCTAGAGTTTCGAAGACCCACTGAAAGGCTTTAGGAATTGCATAAGGGCAATACATTTGCTGGTTTTATTTATAAACCATCAATCTGATCTTAACCAAAACCCCAAGTGCTCAAATTTCCAAATATTTTTAAATGAACTAGTCATAAATAAATACATTTATTGTCAAAATATACAACAAAATATTGTTTTTACATTAAAAGGAAGATTTTTTATCTACAGAAATTTTGCAATATTTCTTGGTGCAGAATTTTACACTCATCAAACTGTAATTATTAACAGTTTAAAACTTAAGCATCTTCCTGGATCCTGGAAGCAAACGGTAGTCTGTGTATAACTTTGGTCAAACAACTTGAGAAGTTGGGTAATACTGTTGTGTTTGAGGAAAACCGGCTGACACATATCAATGAGTGAGTGATTGCAATAGAATGGTTCCTGAGCCATGGTAAATTCAACTACCATTAACATTTAGTTTTCAATTAGGAATTCTCCGAATGGTTCAAGTTCTAAGGAACCAGTGGTTTGGCTGTGAACGCCTGCGAGATGGGTGCCACGCCACACGCAGTACATCCTGGTAGCTGAATTGCCACCAGCGCCCGCGGGCTTGCTGTCATATCTCCATTCATTAACGTAATTTTCAAGTTTTACTGAATTATAGTAAAAGGAATTATATCATTTTGTCACTCTTATTAGAAAATATAACTAAATTTGTTAACATCACAACTACTCTAATAAAACTCAAATAAATGTTGGAGTAGTTGAGATTTTATCAAATTTCGTTAAAAAATGATAGCCTATGCAGTAACCGTGGGATCGTATATGCCTAAACGTCAATGAGCTGGTGTCTTTAAATTAACAAAATAATATTTATATTCAACATTTATACCACTTTCAAATGTCAGTATGGTTCAAAAGCCGCTTCAGGAGAATACTTAAAACAAGGTTCAAGTTTCTTCATTTTGTCCAGCAAAATACTTCAATATTTGGCGTGGAAAAGGTATAGTATTGAAACCGGTAGCACATACAGTAGTTTAATTACATATAACATTACACGGGTGTGTGTTCTTTTATTTTTCGTAAGTTAAGAAGAAAATTTATTTTAATTAAGGATGTAATGGTCGTTATTCAAGTTTGCTAACATGATAAAGCTGTGAAGAGTCCGAAGTATTTTATGGACATGTACCCAAATCACACATAAACACAAACATATCATAATTCATAACACATGTTTATAAGTCTATTATAAGTTTCTGTAATCTTTAACTGTGTTATACGTTTATAAAAATTACAGATTATAACACATGACTTTCTCTCATGAAAGTAATTGCCTTATATCAGATACTGGCCGCGGATGCTGGGCAAAACTCAAGAACAAATATTAAAACAGTGCAAATAAGTACGGTATAAATAAATCGGTTGTCGTGATAAAATACTAGTTTAAGCATTCTCTTTGATACATTGTTTCCCAAATATCAGTTTATTTGATTTTTAGATTTATTCTTTTACCATTTCAATATTATAGATCATCCTTCAAGATTGAAAGTATAAGTTTAATTCAGTCAAAGTGCGTGGTTTTGGCAACTGATACCGGGTTAGAGCAGTAGTTCCCTTTGTCAAATGGACACATTGCAGCATACACAGAGAAGCTCTTACAGTTAAAGGTTTAAACGAGTCTCTGAAAAACTTTTGTAAATTCAGTATAAATTGTTAGTTTTATCAAAGCAAGGCCAAAAACTCGAGACTGTTCGGTGTTTTGTGCGATGAAATGATCTACAGGATCTCAATTTAAGCTTTAAAACGACTCCATCGATCCCTTTTTTGAATAAAAGCGAGAAGAGAATATTCCACAATTGGCAAAACTGCAGCACTGAGGCAGTTGATGGGACTTTCAACAATTGATCTGTGTGAAAGAGTCTTTTCTACTTTCGTTAATAAAAATAAGTACAGAAACAAGTTGAACGTTGAGAGTGATTTAGCGCTGAAATTGTCAAGTTTTGATCCCGATATAGATGCTCTAGTAGGGGATGAACAGTGTCAGAAATCTCATAAAGTTTGAACAACATATAAATACATATAATTATATATGTATTTCGTTACGTATTGGTTTGCCAATGGTGAATCCGAAATATTCCAAAATTAGAATATATTGCAACTGTGAGTTATTTATACAACCTTTTAGTATCATTTAAAATGTAAAAGCGGGTTGGGTCTCGAAATTTAAGAACAAATATTACCGGGCCCGCAAGCTAAAAAGGTTGGGAACCGCTGGCCTATACTGTATGATTATATCAAACATCATAATTGATTATTTCAGTTGCAAAACCGATGATGCTGACTATAAAATTCAACTTCCCTTATCAACTCGGTCATTATCAGAGTACTTATCAGTGACCCGAGCTCGCCTTCTCTGCGACTCAACAGATTGTGCACTTACCCAACAATATCTGCCAGTAGTCGGGCAGCCACATAAGAAATAGTCAACACTTGTGGAGGGCCTATGCAGGTCTAAAAATAGCGGATTTCAACAAAATAGAGATACTTAGAAATAGATTCCATGGTGTTACGCAAGCAGAACAATAAAACTTTCATTGGTAAATTTATATTGTTGTGTGCCTAACAAAAGAAAAACTCAAGGCAAACTCGAGCCGAGCCGACTCGCAGCTGAGCGCGTTTTATATAGTTTTAACGTCCAATCAGCTGATGTAGTCAACAGACTCAGCTGGTAAAGAAATATTACAGGCTCAGTTATTAGTTTGGTGTTTTTAACTAATTTGTTTTAATTCTGTACCTTGGCAACATTCTTACGAAATTTTAGATTTTTCTACTATCGATCTCTACATATTCTTACACCATTTTAAAGATGAAGAAATAAGGTAGTTTTTGGACGTGACAATACAACAAGTATAACTAGTTTAATCAAGCCTTGAAAAATAAAGAAACAAATATGTTAAAAAATGTTTAACTTTAAAGTAAATTTACATAAGGTAAAAAAGACGTAATGTTATTGGTATAGTATGTATATTTTGTCATAACACATTACTTTGGGCTTTACTGTCAAATTAACAGTACAAAGTCGTGTAGTTAAAACAAAACAAAATACGCCATTACAGCTAAACGGTTGAAGTTAGGTATAGGCATATAGGTACTTTTTAGGTCCATTTCAACGAGTAGAATCCACTGATAAAATTAATGCATTCAGCAGAGACTCACCCTGTATAGAGTCCAGTTGCATGTTTGGCTTGTCCTTTTGAATGTAAGCTTAATCATCTTGAATGTGTGTAATACACTACGTATCTTTAATATTAAAATTATTGGCTTCTGACCGTTGGTAGAAATAAAATAAACAAGTTTGTTGTTCGTGCGCGCGCGTGTGTGTGTGTGTGCCCCCCCGCTACAGGAAATTCGCTAAGATTCACAGTAGCGCTTGTGGCCACGCATCAGCTGTGTTTTACATCAGAGGTGAATGAGAAATTACACATGTCATAATTGTTCTGACAGTGATATATTGACTCAACATTCAAATACTCAAATCTGAACTATTTCAAGTCTACTTTGAAACCGTCACTATGCCATTAATGAACTACAGTAGTACTGTATATAATACTTTTTAGCTGCGATAAACTTTCTATATTTATAAAAGGCTTATCCTTTTGGCTGTCCTTACTGACTGACTGACTGACTCACTCATCATCGCTGAGCCAACACTACAAGGCCTAGAAACTTGAAATTTTGTATGTACGCTCCTTTTATAATATAGGCACCCACTAAGAGAATTCTTTTAAATTCAAAATTTTGGTGGGTTTTGGGAGATTAAATATTGGGAAAAACTACTTCAGAACTTCTTTACTTTGATATTCAAGGCACTGGGCAGAAATTAAATTTTGTCTATAATGGTAACTCGATTTTTTGTTTAGAAACTATATTGGTAAATTTAATCACGAAAATTCTTTGTTTAAATCCCGTAGCGTTAACGGGTACTCTAAGTTTAAATATGAAATGATTAATCTTTTACCTATTTTAGTAAACCCCATAGCGATATAAGTAAGTATACACAGAGTGGAACTATTTTATTACGCTTTAACTGATGCAATACACTTCCGGAAAATACACCTTGTCTATTTTACACACTCAAACGTGTGTATTAGTGCTTCGTCGGAATGTTCAGCATAAAATGTCTTTGTGAGAAAAATCAGTTTGATTTCGTATGGATATATTATTCAAATGAAAACAATACTACGAGGCTCCAACCAATTGTCTCAAACAATCATTGCTTGTTAAATTCCGTGACGAATGGAAAAGTAGGTTAGGAATTGCAATTAGCCTACAATGAAATTCAACCTTTTTTACAGGCCTAATAATGCATCAGCGCATATTACAGAAATTACGCTCCTCCAAAATACAACTCTTTGGGATATTGCAATCCTATAGCTCTTATAGCTATTTCAACTTGTAGATGGCGTTGATAATGAGTATTTGGTACCACTTTTTTGGGTCTGTTTCCTTATTAGAAGGCTCCTTTCGATGTTGGTCATGATAGTGAAGTACTTTCTAGTCTGTGTAATTAGCGAGTTTTCTTTGAAAATATAGCTATTCATTTCTCTCGTCAAATAGAACGAAACGTCGTAGAAAGGTGCGGTTGCTTCAGCACCTCTGAGTCAATATATATGTGAAGCATATTTGTTTGTAAGCATATATATTCTTCTATTACACAAACAAAATAAAAACACAAGTCTACAGTACATTTTAAGAAAAGATGGTTTATATTTCGCCATATTACAATATATATGTGTATGTGAGCACTCTACAGGTAGCATTTTTGGTCCATTTTCACGAAATCAGGAACAAATGTTCCCTTTGCAAATCTCTAGATTAAGTTCGTTAACCAGCTTGGTCGGATCATACGTTTTAAAATGGTGGCCATTCAAAGTTTTGTTTTCCCTATAAAATTGTAGCGATACCATAAACGAACACAAGGTTCACCCTGTATAGTAGAGTTTTACTCTGTGAATCGATATAAACCACTTCCGTTGCTTTAGAACGAACCGTTTTAAAGCAATTTCTGTTAAATTATTTAATACGAATTTCTGCACTTTGACAATCAGAGCACTGGTCATAAAGTAAGCTGTTATATAATTTACTAGCTTATGTTTCCTTGGATACAAGAAGTAAAAAAGGTAAAGTTTGTCTTGTTTAACAAGGCTAAGTTAGGAATACAGTCCTCTCTACCACTCAACCTCGATCTTTACCTAGCGTTACTCTTAAAGTCACACTACAAATGTACCTAAGTGGTAACTGCGGGAATAGTGCATGAAGGAATTTCCGTCTAATTTAAAATAGACAAATGAAAGCTTGTTCTGTTTTCGCCGTAAGCTTGTGGCTACGTGTCGGCTCGAAGCAAACACACTACTGTATCATGTTGAGGTTCTGAACGTGAGACTGAATGTGAATTGATTGATACGACTCGTGTCCAAGCAGAGAGAGAGAGAGAGAGACTACTATAGAGAGAATGCCGAGAGTTGATCACCCGCATTGATACCAATTAATCCAACAAGACGCTGTCCGCTCCTCACCACTCACCAGCCACGGCTGTACATTCTGTACAATACAGGGTGTCACAAAAATGTGTAGCGCGCTATGCAGAACCGGATTCTACTTACAAAAGTAAGTCGAAAATGTCAAGTAACATTTTCTTGATTTCGGCTTAGTTTAGCTAATCCGCCATTTTGTAAATTTTTGAAAATAATTAATAATTAAAACCTTTTGAGATATTTTTGAAATTTTGTATAAATATTAATTGTATTCCTAATAACATTTTCAAAACCTATTTTTTCTAACTTATCAAATTTAAAAATGGCGGTAATTTAAAATTTCAAATCCAAATATAGTCCAATTGGAATTTGACTTTGAAATTTTAAATGGACGCCATTTTGAAATCTAATAAGTTAGATCAAAATATTTTTGGTAAACGTTATTAGAAATACAATTAAATTTTATACCAAATTTTAAAAAATATCTCAAAGGGGTTTTGAAGTTATTAATTATTTTCAAAAATTTACGAAATGGAGGATTACTCGTGCAGCTAAACTAAGCCGAAATCAATAAAATGTTACAAGACAATTTCAACTTATTTTTGTAAGTAGAATCGGGTGCTGCATAGCGCGCTACACATTTGTGTTACACCCTGTCTGTATACATACTTGGCACATCTCTGTGTACAGCCAATACTAACACATTTTCTTTAGGAAAACGAGATATTCATGCCGTCGGCATGGTAAGTCCCAGACCCTGTATGATGAAATGAGAAGCGATCCTGACTTCCACGTTTACAACTGACTAAACACGTTTAAAGCACTTTTTCCAAACTCTAATGTAGGCGTACATATACTGTACTGATAAGTGTGAACTCTCTGCAGATCTCATTTATGTTTTTAATAAAATTGTGTACACGGACACGCGTTCCTTTTGTAAATATCTAGGTCAAGTTCGTAAATCAACAAAATCGGACCACCTTTTTGGGAGGGAGTTTTTACCAAAAATCAAGTTTAATGAGCTAGAAGCAATAAATTTCATTTGATTTCGATGTAATGTGAAATACTCGTAAATACTCATTTTAATGGTACCCGTCAATAGACTAAAAATAAATTCATTAAGTCGTTTCAGAAAAGTTGATTTTTGCTAAACAGCGGAATTAATAGTCCCGATTTTATTTGAAATAGGTTTTTCAGGGTAAGTAGTAAAACTTGCAGTAAAAGACCAAGTCTGAGGCCAAAGGCCGAAGCGATGCTGTGAGCGGAGCGTACTAGAGTTACAATTAGCAGATTAGAGTAACAAATTGCAAAGAAAATTTGCTTCACTCATGTCAGCGGTGCTTTAGAGCTTAGCTGCGGGTCGGCCAGGTTTCTTGGTTTTATCATTTACCAGATATTTCACACGTACTTTCAAGTTAACCGTTACGTTGTCGGGGCTCATTGCCAAAACTGCACAAGCTGGTGTAGTCTAGACGACACAGTGGCGCCCAACTCATGTAACTTCGGACCCCAACCTAAGCACTAACGCAGATTAAATATACTCGTACTGTCTGTAGGCATCTTACATACTCGTACATGAAGTCTTATTTTGATTATACTTTGATGCCCATGCAGGACCTAAAAATTAAACGTGTTCCCCGAGTCAAAACACTTTATAATTAGCTTGAAATATTTCAAAATTCAAAATAGTGTATTGGGTTTTTTAATTGGTATCTGGCCTCAACAAACTTACAAAAATTGCCGGTGAGGTCCGAAATATACTATACATATAAGTGGTTTGTTTTGTTATTTTAAAAAAGATATGTTGATGATAATAAAGATATTACACATATTATTATACATTTTAGCGGTTTAGGTCGGCATCTTTAATTAATATTACTGTTTAACATTTACTAAGATACATTCATCTGCTCTATTTTATGCGTGTTCAAAACTACCACCTAATTATTACTATCCAACATTGAAACACATGAATGCTACTTAAATAATTTACAAACACTAACTGTATGACATAGATACTTGTTTAAAAATACATTTTGAACAAGTATTTGTCATTTATGTCGGTCTCATTATTACCCGAGAGTCATCCGAGAAATTATTTCTAATTAAAAATGTTAGTAACTTCAACCAATAAGACAGCAATAAACTTTCAAGAGGCAACCAGTCCTGTAGAAATCTTTTGCTAGTGTCACAGCCAATGAGAACATCGACAGTTCTGTTCCAATGGACGGTTGGCATCCCTTAGTGTGATACGTGTTGATCCAGAACTAGAGTATAGTTGTGATAGAAAATTGATACTTGTGTTGTGTTCGATGAGTTGAAGTGGCCAGTACTAGAGTGTAGTTGTGATAGAAAATTGATACTTGTGTTGTGTTCGATGAGTTGAAGTGGCCAGAACTAGAGTATAGTTGTGATAGAAAATTGATACTTGTGTTGTGTTCGATGAGTTGAAGTGGCCAGTACTAGAGTATAGTTGTGATAGAAAATTGATACTTGTGTTGTGTTCGATGAGTTGAAGTGGCCAGTACTAGAGTATAGTTGTGATAGAAAATTGATACTTGTGTTGTGTTCGATGAGTTGAAGTGGCCAGTACTAGAGTATAGTTGTGATAGAAAATTGATACTTGTGTTGTGTTCGATGAGTTGAAGTGGCCAGAACTAGAGTATAGTTGTGATAGAAAATTGATACTTGTGTTGTGTTCGATGAGTTGAAGTGGCCAGAACTAGAGTATAGTTGTGATAGAAAATTGATACTTGTGTTGTGTTCGATGAGTTGAAGTGGCCAGTAACTAGAGTATAGTTGTGATAGAAAATTGATACTTGTGTTGTGTTCGATGAGTTGAAGTGGCCAGAACTAGAGTATAGTTGTGATAGAAAATTGATACTTGTGTTGTGTTCGATGAGTTGAAGTGGCCAGTACGAGAGTATAGTTGTGATAGAAAATTGATACTTGTGTTGTGTTCGATGAGTTGAAGTGGCCAGAACTAGAGTATAGTTGTGATAGAAAATTGATACTTGTGTTGTGTTCGATGAGTTGAAGTGGCCAGTACTAGAGTATAGTTGTGATAGAAAATTGATACTTGTGTTGTGTTCGATGAGTTGAAGTGGCCAGTACTAGAGTATAGTTGTGATAGAAAATTGATACTTGTGTTGTGTTCGATGAGTTGAAGTGGCCAGTACTAGAGTATAGTTGTGATAGAAAATTGATACTTGTGTTGTGTTCGATGAGTTGAAGTGGACAGTACGTAATGTTGATCAAGGCAATTGAGAGCGAGCTGCAATGTTTATTCGACTCTTCCTCATTACGACGTTACTCCGCTGTTTGTTGGATTGAGCCACAGCGAATCCTACCTTTGGCATGAACAACACACAACCTTTTTGTTCGTATGTGTGAGAGAGTGTTGCCAGTTGTCAAGCTCTAACTCAAGACATACTTGACTAATTTGATTCAACTTTACAAGTTTGTTGTTCATCCTAATCCTAGATTTGAGTTCGTTATTGAAATAAATCAGACCTTTCGTTCCGGAATAACGACAGTTTTCCAAACAGTTACTTTTATTAATACAATATTTTAGGGACAATGACATAAGTATCAATACTAACAGCAGAGATAACAAACTCTGGGTAATCTGTGTTAACAGCTTCGAAATAATAACCATCTTCTGAGGATCGCCGTATATATGCCATATCTTCTAAACTATTGCTTCGATTTCAAATAACTTTGAAGGAAACTATAATATTGCAATACAAGAAAAACTAGAAGAGCACGTAAATGAGAGGCCGGAACAAAGCTGTGAGCGTAGCGCTTCATTTTATTACGTTTACAACGAAGCGTCAATCCTTACACGCCACTCAATAGGGCGTATTCCCTAGTAGAGTCTTAATACTGTATTGACTTTCCTTCTATCATAGTTCTGTGGACAGTGACGTAGAAATCTAGGCTCGCTTATGTTTGACATTCGACAAACTTATTTTAGGCCCATTAATCAATATTTCGTCCTGTCTATCTGGCGACGAGGCGTACATCCCTTTCAACAACCTCTATTTGTTGGTCCCTTTATACAACAACTGGACGGTTTACTGCAGTACTGAAAGAGTTATATTATGTACTTACATAACACGACCACAAGTAACCATAAAACTCATTCGTAAAAAAAACAGGCTTAAGCTGTGCTCGAACTGGAACAAGGTAGAATAAGCTCACAGCTGCTATTATACTACTTTTAGTAAAAGCCAACATTTCAATTCAAGGATTTACGGCGGCCCGTTTTTCACCTAGCCAAATAATTTTTAAATTAATAAATATGTTATAGTTGGAAACTAAAGGAGTTTTCCGACACGCGTATAGAGCGTTTTTTTCGAAACTATGCGTTTTAAGTGTTAAAGATGGAATTGAAAAGCACTAAAACTTGGACAATTTCAAAGCTTATTTGTAAAACTATTACACAACTTGTGAATAGTAGGACTCTATACACTTGTCGGAAAACTCATGTGGTTTCCAAATATAACATGTGTATTACTGTAAATATTATTTCGACAGGTGAAAAACGGGCCGCTGTAAAACCTTGCAAGCCATTGGTTTGACAGTTAGGCATCAGTTGGAAGAAGCCCCGTTGTTTAAGCATTTGTTACGTGCGTGATGTCGTGTGTTCTTTGGGCGGGTGAATTCAGCCTTTCTCTGAGGTGACCACTGAGAGGGCAATATCGCGAGTGATATGAGTTGAGTTAGTAAAAATAGCCACCAAGATTAAGTATGTGTATATACGACTGGGGTGGTAAAAATACTCTCGTGTAGAAAATGAGCGTACAGATCTAATTATAGGTCTCGAACGATTAAGGTGTAGAATAAATATGATTAGGATGGGTCAAAACCACGTTAGTGGCGAAATTTATTTCAAAGTTGTTAGATGTGCATATCGATTGGAATTTAAAATGGAACACCCATATTGATTATGTTTGCCAAAAACTATCTTCAGGCATTTTCTTATTGCGATCCCTATTTATGCATTGTAAGACACATGTTCTAAAAATGGCATATTATGGACTTACTTACCCTCATTCATCCTATTCAATTAGCATATGGGACTCTTGCGCGGATCACAAATTCTTAAGATTGTTTATTCTAAAAAAAGGCTATACGAATTATCTCAAAATTAAGCTACGGGGATTCATGTCGTGATGTTTTCAACAAGTTAGAGACATTTACTTTGCTTTGCTCATATATTTATGAGACTTTAATGTTTATTATAAATCAGTGTTCTCTACAACAAGGAATTGACATACACGATTATGACACGCGATATAGAAACAATTTCAGGTCAAACCCTGTTTTTGTTTCTTTGTCTATTTGACAAGCTACCGTCTCAGGCAGGTATTAAATTGTTCCAAGCACTTCCTGACGAAATAAAATCGCCAAGATGCTCAAGAAACTTCAAATCAAATTTAAAACGCTTTCTAATTAACCATTAGTTTTACAGTTTAGGTGAGTTTATGGATCCTAATAACTAATCATATTATAGATTAAGTTTCCTTTAAAATTTTCACATTTTTAGTTCTTTTTATAGTTGGTTGTTACTATACGCGACTTTGTATTTTCTTTTGTCAACGCAAAGTATAATTTGTAAATTGACGAATAAATTGTTAAAATCATCTTGCATTATGTTATTTTGATCAAGAAAGAAGCAATCTTCTTGTTCAAATTCCGCGCAGTTCGGAATATTGGGGGTCAAAGTTGTAGAAGGACCAAGTAAAAAGTGGATAAGACCGCAACTGTCTACAGTGCAGAAGGTCTATGGGGGACAAGCCAGAAAGGAATTCAGAAGATTGGGAAGTCAAGAAACCGATGTGAGGCTTGAGAAAGAATGGAGTTAGTGAAGAAGACTCTGCGGATCAAGTGCTGAGGAGACATAGTGACTTGGGCTTGGCAGGAGTTCAGACAACAGTTCGACTACACATCTCAAATCTGCTAGCTTCTAGTTTCACACAGTATAGAATGTAGATGTCAGTGAAGACAGTGCAAGTTGAGACACAAGGGTCTATATTTACCTGCCAGCTGACATGCGCTCTGCTCACTCTGTGTTTATGTTTACCCCGGAACTTGGCGTTCAAGCGTTTCTGTTTCCCAAGCACACCACAACAGCTGAACAAAGCGAATCTGCTAATCAAGGCTCAGTAAGATGTGATTTAATCGTCAATTATCAGTAAAATTGTATAAAGCGTTCGTTAAATTCTTCCTAAATAATATCAACTATTTCGCTCTGTCGACAAAGACTTGTTTTAAGTAGCGTTTGTCAAGAGCTGTTTAATGTACTGGAAGCCGCTAAAAATCAATATTTAACTTTTATAGTTCATTTAAAGGATAACTGTTTGATATGTAGTTCCTTACATAGTTAAACATACGGGGGTATACTGAACCTGTGGATTTTCATTTTTAGATACAAACAAGTTTAGAAAAAAACGATGCTAAGAACGCAATGGTGGTTGGCGTTTTCAAATCAAAATCGTTTATTCATCCAACATGTACAGTACACGTATTTTAAGGTGAACATGACTAAGAATAATAGAAAATTACAGCCTTCTTAACTGTGATAAAGTACCATATAGAAACACTCAATTTAAAAGTAAATAAAATAAACACAAAAAAGTGGAACTAAGGTAGAAAGGTAAAAGAGCAAAATTATACGGCAAATTATACGGAAGGGCAAATTATACGCTGTGCAAAGTGGCCCCTGTCTCTTCGATATAGTCTGCACACAGTGATACTGGTTGACTTGAGAAGTGAGGTGATAAGCTTGCTTGAAGATATGAGGAAAAGCCAGCTAAGCTGCTCAGTTGCAGCTTGCAGTTGCATCTGACGTATCAGGTGCACACTGCACAAGGCTAGCCGCTCCAGTGCCGTGTCAATGCCACGGGCTGAGGTGTGGCCAGTGTCCACCGTCTCACGATAACTCACAATATCAACTAAATATATTGGTTTGCATCCGATTTCCTTTGGAAAAATGATATATTCATGCCGTCAGCATGGTAAGACCCAGACCGGGACCATGAAATGAGCAACGATCCTGACCCCCAGAACACGTTTTGAGCATTTTTTCACACTTTACATACATATGTATATTAGTACATATGTGTGTACTCTCTAAAGGCCGCATGTTTGTCCGATTTTCATGAAATCTGGTACAAATGTTCCTTTTGTTAATATCTTGGTCAAGTTAGTTAACCAGAAAAATCGGACCACCGCAACCCTCTTTTTGAGTGGAAGTTTTTTTAAGAGGGTTTAAGCTTTAAAGCAGTAAATTTCATGCGATTATAATGAAATCTTAAATAAATATTCATTTTAACAATATATATCAATATACCAAAAATTATGAAAAATCCTTCATGTCGTTTCAAAATGGCGGCCAAAAAAGTGATTTTAATTTACGCTATAACAGCGGAATGAATACAGTTATAGTCCTATTTCAATGAAATTTGTTATCGCTTCAAGATATGTAATTAAACTTGCAGTAAAAGAACACGTAAATCTGAGGCCGAAGGCCGAAGCGAGGCTGTGAGCGTAGCGAATTAGAGTAACAAATTGCAAAGGAAAATCGATTTACTCATTAGCTGCGTGTCGGCCTGGTTATGATACATAGCCGACGAGAAGCCGCAAGCGCTACCGTCAACCCTAGGTAGCAAATTTCCTGTAACGGGGGATAAGTTACATCGGAAGTTCCCTTTGGATTGGGTAAACATGGGTAGATAAACACTGCATTTGTGTACAGATTTAAATAAAACTCTGTTTACACATTTATTTCACCGTACCCAACATGTGTAGGCCTACCAAATTTCAACAAATCCGCTGAGCCAGGCCAAGACGACGGTGGAAAACAGTTTTACTCCGTAAAGTTAAATCCGGTAGTGACCTTTCTTTTGCCATTCCGTTAAACTTGGCAATTTTAAATAGTGGTCGGCATCTCAAATAGTGATTTAGTGATTTTTATTTATAAAGTACATCTATTAGTAAACGTTTTAACGCTATGGATTCATTAAACAGTTCAAGTTGAGTACATGTGGGGTTTCCCAACATTTCAGGGAAATTCTCTAGAATGGCCATGATCATTTAAAAACAGCTGGTGCCACAGCCTAGGCGTGTTTAACTTGGTTGAATTTGTTTTGTGGGATACAAATTCATAATGGACTCATGTTGGCTTACTCATCGTTGCACTCGAAAATATTTTAAAACCATACGTTCTTCTTGCTATGGGTGCGCTCGGCATATAGTTTGAAAATCACGTGATAACTCAAATAAACTCGGAATTCCAGACTCTGCCCAGAGTGGTTGCTAAGAGACTCTCAGAGAAGTGGCACAAACCCTACAGTGTTATCATGAACTGATTTTTATGAAATAAACTTTGTTTTAAAGTGCATTAAATAATTTAGTGGCCGAATTTGGATTTTCTTATTTATCAAACCGTGACATAAATCCAAAAAATGAAGAAACGTTGTATTTGAATTCCTTGATTTACGTTTAAATGAATAATATTTTCAGAAAAATTGTCAGGACAGACACTGCAAGTACAGCATTATCTTTCAAATAAAACTTATTTCAAAAAGATCTAATAGAAAATTGCGGGCGTGAAGTGTCTCAAGAAAATGCTTGTTTTTACATTGTTCTTACAAAAACCAAGAGTGCACAGTACCTGTCGGCCATTTTGTTTTTTGTCCCATAAAAACAATGTAAAAACCAGCATTTTCTTGAGACACTTCACGCCTACAATTTCATCAGTTTTTTTAATAAGTTTTATTTAAAAGTTGATAATGTACTGCCGTGCCTCCACTGACCACTTTTTGAAAATTGTATTAGTTAATCGTAAAACAAAAAATTCAAATACACCATTTCTTCATTTTTTGGGTTTATGTCCCGGTTTGAGAAAATAGAAATTCGGCTCAACGGAGCCACTAAAATATTTAATGCACTTTAAAAAAAGTTTATTTCATAAAAAACTGTAGGCGTAAGGTGTCCCAAGACAATGCATGTTTTTACATTGCTCTTATGTGACGAAATTCAAGGTCACTGTCACTACTGCGCACTCCCGTATGTGCCTCAGGAGAAACAAAAGGAAGTGGAGAACAGCCAGAGAATTTGAAGACGACCTTCTACTGACAACTTATACAACTTGGTTTATTTACTTTACTTATTTTATACATTTTTATTATTTTATACTCTTTTTTATTATTTTATTTATCTTGACCGTACATATGAACAGCTGGGAATATCATTTCGTTTACGGTTTCCTCGCTGGTTACGGTGCGGTGCAGTAACGTTACTGCACAGAGATACAGTGACGTTCTTTCCTAATCCTCTACCGCGCCGCCGGTGCAACTCGCAAGCTAGTGATGCTTACCAGTCACTTTGCTCACCAGTCATCTGGAATACATCAGCTGTTTGCCAATAACAACAGCTGATCGCGTGTAAGTCACGTGACCTTGTACTTTACATGCATCTTGCACCTGCCAACCTCTTGCTCTTGACCAGTATGTATCATACGAGTATGCTATACACCTCTATACTCAAACCATACAATAATACAACCATACAATTCTCTCCTCATCTATGTAAGAGGGGCCCGAGGGCACGCTTTTGTTTACAATTTGACGTTTCTTTTAATTAAATCACTAAATCACTATTTGAGATGCCGACCACTCTCATGAGGATATTTTAAGGCAAATATGTGGTGAGGGATGAGTGTGATGAGTGGTAGTAATGAGTTATGAGGTGTAGTCTTGTTACAAACTAAGGCCGACTCTTCCTTAGAATGGGTCATTAATTAATAGCCCAATGACCAATGGAAATACAAGGACCAACGGTTTAATGTGACTTCCGAACCACACAGGTGATGGTCTGATAAGTCTAAACGATGGTGGGAGTTGATGCGGGTATCATCAGATGATCACTGAGACTATCTGAGCCGCTTTAGACCTATATCATCCTCAAAACCTGACCTCCATGGAGCTGGATTACAGGACCACGCCACGAGTCCCAGTTAGAGGCAATTAAACACTCATAGGAGAAAAAGGTTTGGACTATATTTAAATATTAATGATAACGGAGGAAGATCGAAAGATAACTATACGGAATATGACGAAGTACTGATGTAAAGTAGTCTACAGGTTGTTAGTTCAGAATATCCCTTAACTCTGAACTTAAACTGGAGAACATTTTCAGGTATTATTCCTGGGATGAAGACAAGTAAAAGTATCTAATTTATGACCCCTAAATTATCGTCGTTCCTCGTTACTCGTAGAGCCACCAGTTTGTTTTTTGAAACATAGACTACAAGTATACCTATGAACTTGAATTGTTACATACTGTCTTTTTATGAGAATTAAACAAAACAAGGAAAAAATAATCAAAGAATTCCAAACGTACAAATCTAAATGGTGGCCGGTAAGCTTGTAAACTGCGCGTTTTACCATCAAATTACAAATACAGGGTGTCAAGTATAATAACGGGATCAAACTTCACCAGGCGGGTTTTCACGCGACGAAGAGCGCGGCGTCGACCAACACCGCGAGTTTGAAGTTACCTTTCACTTTCATTCAAAAGGCTGGATTGAAATTAGCTCAAAAAGCTAGAAGCTTTCATACGTTTAAGTTTCAACGAGCTACTTTCTCGCAAAATCAGTGTTGGCAGCAAGTTTAAACAGGAGAACACAACAAGCGTGACTGTGTGAACTTTGTGCCGCGAGGTGCTGACTCTGGCTCAATACAGTAGTCAATAACTGACAGCAGGAGGACATGGACAGCGAAACTGCTTTAGCAACTTGCCAGAACATAACAACATTTATGCATTTGTCATGACAATAATTCTTGAAGATGGTATGCAAATACTTTAATAGAAATACTGTATAGATAACAACAAAAGACATTTACATAAAAAGATTTTAACAAAAACTAAAATTTCAATTTTTTAAAATTTGTGTTGTGTTTATTTAACAGAAAATAATTACAGTAACATTAAATTGTTACATATGTATAAATTTAGTTCATATTCCTATTTTTACTACAGGTGGGTTTCAAAGTTAGCTGTGAACTTGGGCAAGACTCATTCAATCCATTGACATTGGGAATTTTTAAAGGTCTTAAAAACCATATCAAAGGCTAACAAAAAAGCGGCTAAGTCCATTTTTTAAATTTTCATTTGATCAACTTTAACGTTGGTACTCCTGTAGAAGCACGTATAGGAAGTGTTAGTTTGGTCAAATACACTCAGTTACGAGGGGAAAATGAAATAAATAAAACAACAAAGGGAAAGAACAAGCTCAGTCCACAGTTCGTACTGTAAAAGACAGGCTCAGCCCACAATGCTAGCTTATTTCTTTTTAGTAAAACATATTAAGTCTATGGAGCCTGTTCTATGATATCCTGTTTTGAAGTTGGAACTTTAAAATACACAATTGTGAAGGAAGGACTAAACTTATATGTTTAAAAATTTTAAATTCTACAAAACTACATATGCTATGAAGTTTACGATATTAACATATTTTTACTGTTAATTTGCAAGGTTTTATTACAGATTTAGATTTTAAAAACGCTTTCCTTTAAAATTTGTGAATATTGACTTAGATGTTTCTTTCCATTAACCCTTCATATACATAAAGGTTCAATAATTAAATGACTGTGTCTACTGTGTACTGACCATTGCTTATTGACTCTGTAGTTGGAAGCAGAGATACGACAAAAGAATCATTGTATAAAATACTAATAGTTATTTCAATAACTACTTTTGTTCAAATGACATTGCTTAACACCACAAAATTAAACACCATTGTTCTTTCACAGTCGTCTTATCTCAACCATGTGTTGTAAATAAAAGTGTAGATAGAATATGTAAATGATTGTAACGGTTCAAAACCTTGTTTCACCTTTCAGCCTCAGCTTTTCATACTCAATTACCGTTAAGGGGTGTTCGCTACACTCACATCATCGCTTCAGCTTTACCTCCTGTATGATCACATCACAGGCATTAAGAACATGATCACAGTTGTGAGTGTAGCTGCCTTATGAAGTCTTTTACTGCTTGTTTACATATTAAGCTCGTGCTAAATATCATGAAGGGACAACGCATTTCAAATGTCATTAAAATCGCACTACTCATTCAATTGTTATAGCGAAAAAATATTATTATAAAACTTTATATTATTAAAACCATTTCAAAATTAGGATGCAAACAACTGTCTCTACAATGTTACTACAGCTTCTTTTATTCGCATGTAATTTATTCGATCATACTGTGGGGATCCTCATCGGCAAAAAACCTTCTCAAAATTTTCTTGTTACAAAAAAGAGCAATGAAGTATGTTGAACATAAAAATAAAAGACAACCGTGCAGAGAAATCTTCAAATCAAACAGAGTACTTACAGTGCCAAGTTTATATATTTATGAAACAATTCTTTACGTAGTAAATCAAAATTTAATAGTCGTGACATCTAACCATAAATACTACACAAGACTAAAATTCCATTCAAGTGAACAACACAATTTGAAGCACTTTGAAAAAAACCTGTGTTCACGGGGAGAAAACTTATTAATACACTTTAAAAGAAATTCAAGATTTGGCCTTTGAAGACAAAATTTATTTTGAAAACAAATTGAAGGACTAGCTAATTAATGAATGTTTTTACAACTTGGACATTATAAAATTTTAAGTATTGTCTATAACTGTAGTCAATGTTTGTTTGTGTGTTATGTTTGTTTGTTATGTTCTATACCTTTAAAGTAAGGTTTTTTGAACAAAATTAAATAAATAAATAAAACTAACCACCAATTAAGTTGTTTACAGTATGCAATGTTTACATTTTCACCCAACGTTTGAAACACTTAAATGAATTATTATTAAAGATCATTCATGCAATAAAGCTATTCTTTTACCATTTTTATTTAATTTAACATGTATACATTATGCTAATATAACTGTAGTTTAATGCAAACTTTAACACTGACATGTAAAAACAAAACAAAGTAAAAAAAACTTAACCTCAAAAATATCCAGCTTTTCTATTGGTTGGCTGTCGGTCCTAATTTTAACCGCCGGTTAAGGATGAATTGAAAAAAACTGCCCTTAGTATAATGATTTCATTAAAATTTATATTTATTCATTGTCCCGGGCCTGGGTCTTGCCATGATACTGACAGCATGAATTTCTCATTTTCCAAAGGAAATTCGCTAACAAATCGTTGTGCTGAATTATATTTTAGAGTACGCCAGGTGATTAACTACTCCCCTCCATATGATTTGTATTTTTATTATAACTCCTGGTTCCAATAAACTGAAAAGTTGAATTTCAGAATTCAGTAAATTGTATTATTTACATAACAAACACTTGACACTGTCGATTAGATTATAGCTCCTGACAACTCTCTAACAAATCTTGAAATTAACAGACACAGAGATTTCTTAATTTTTCTTCAAATAAAGAGTCATGTGCTTTGTTTACACATGGATAAGTACCACGTGTAGGAATTTATTGTTGACTGTCGGTTCAATAAACTTTGCAATAATAAAACTAAAATTGAGGATTTACGGAATCGGAAAATTTTAAAACAAACTGTTGCATGGAAGGTTTTATTTTTCTAATTCGATGAGAAGTATTGTGAACTCAACGTACTTACTTTGTATCATTCAAACTTGAACTTAACCTGCAAATTTTACTTTGGCCATGTACCATTTGCAATAGACACAAACTATCAAATTGTTAAGACTTTTGATCCCCTCCTACCAGTTGTGTACTGTATCAAAACATTGAGGGTACATTCTTCAAGCCGATGAGAATGCACACTTTCTGCAAACTGCAATGACATATTTTCTGCTATATAGCTCACAATCACGCCCGATCAGGCTTAGTACTCCATGACAAGTTATTTACATGGTTGGGCAACAGTATGAAATATTTTAATATATAAATATGTTTATATATTGTTTCCTGGAACAAAATTTTGCAACATACATTTTACAGTGGATATTATTAACTAAACACTGATTTTTCCAACAAGTTTATTTGTATGTGCCCCACCACTAATCTTAAAGACGATGTTGTAATAATAAATATAATTTTACTTGACTAATATTGGAAAAATCTGTTATAATTTTCTCCATATTCAATATTTCCGTATGTCGAGTACACGAAAAGAGAGGACTATCATACGTAAAACACCAGAGAAGCCCGTAAACTGTATGTACCTCGCTGCAGATTAAGCCGTACGCAAAGAGGTTTTCCATGGTTCGCGATTAAGATGTTCAATACTGCTGCCATTAAGAGCAAGAACTCGATGATAAGTCTTTTAAAGCCAAGCTCAACAATACCTTGTGGAAAGACCACTTTATTCTCTCCAGTAGCTTAGTCAAGTGAAGTGCCACTCTTTGGTGACCAGGCCTCCGCCAACTTGTTAACTTGTAAAATGGTATAATGTAATTGTATATGGTGTAAATAGTTTAGTTTTCAACGCAATCTATCCGATAATGTCGGTCATCAGTGTAGCACTCAAATAGTTCAAGTAAGTAAGCATAGATATTGAATACAGATCTGTAGCACTTGTGCAGATTCAAAAATTAATTCCTGTGGAAGTTCTCAAAAAGTTGTTTGAGAAATTATAAAAATACATATATAAAATATGTATGAATGAAATTTGAATTTTTTAAAATATTTTAATTTAGGTAATGTTGTAAGCTAGCCCGGCCAGTTTTGTGGAAAATTTGAAATCTCACCTGAGGAAGAAAGCAAATTTTGCAAGTTTGATTTCCACGACCTCTGCAAGTCTAGAATGGAGATGGCGCGAAAGAGGTTTAATTTGAAATAAAGGGAAACAATGTTTTTGATAGACCAATGATATGATGCTTGTTACATATTAAAAACGCTGTAAATATTCACTGTTGAAAGTCAAGCAGTCTAGGTATAAACTGTAGACAAACGCTAAGGCTCATGGTATTTACAAAATTCCAACTTAAGAGGCGAGCGGATAGAGCAACTCTGAATGCCACTTATAACGTGGGGTTTTAATGCAGTTTTTAATGCCACTTAAAAACTGCAACAACATTTTAAGCAAGTTTATTGACTTCAAAGCGGAAATTTATTGATGCTGCTGCATATAAACCCTAAAACTTTTACTTTCATCATCAAATAAATTTTGTATTTCAGAATTTAAAACACGATTTTTCCATAAGAACATAGTAACTTACTCAAATTTCTGTAACTAAAATTATAATTTATAACCAAACACAATTTTTAGTTTATATGTGCAGCAGCACTAATTATTCTATGCTTCCAACAAAAAACTTAAAACATTTACAAAATTTTTCCATGTTAAATTCCCAATCCTATTAAAACGCCGCTCTGGCTCTATCCGGCCGCCTCTTAACAAACCCTTCACTGAAAATGCTAAATATCTGTATATAATAATTAAATAAAAAGTGTACATTTTCTTTTTTTCTGAAATAGGAAGGAAAACTAAACATGAAATAACTATAAACTCACCCTGGATATTTTCCTAGAACGGGAGATTTTCCTCGCAGGTTGAGGTTTGGCCGACATGACTAATCACTCTCGGGTCAGCTGATAGTTGATAGCACTAGGCCTTGCGCTGTACTAGACACAGTGCATGACTACTGTACACTCCACTCCACCCACACGCACACACTCTCATCTAATCACTGCCACTGACATTATAAACAATCCATCTCCTACCCACCTAAACTTTCCACAGAACACTGCTTATTGTAGTGCATCATCAACAATAGCCTACTATAATTGCTGGGTCCAGCCTAAACTACACAGATCTAAACAACAGTTGCACTGGTTCCGGTATATAAAGAAAAAGTTAAGGTCGTTCTCATTAGGTGCAGCAATCACGGAATGGACGTTAGAATTTTGGTACTTAGGATGTGTAATTTAATACTTAAAAAGGACATTCCCCGTTTTTTCCAATTAGTATGTAAATACTCTTTTGCAGGGTATTTTTATGGGTAATCTCAGTCTTATTCCCTCAATGTTGAATCTCTATTTAACAAGCAAAATAATAATAACAATACAAACAGAAAAGAAATACTTTATGTGACTCTTACTTTGTTAAACTTTTACAGGCGAATTCAAAAAGAAACAACTTATTAACTGATTATTTCATGACCAAAAAATTTAACTGCAGTTGTTTGAACATACAGTTTATTCCCAACAAAGGATAAACTACAATTCAAATATCATAAAGTTTAAATTCAATACAGCCAATAATTCATCTGAGCTGGATTTACATAAATTATTGTTAAAAATTAGACTACAATTGCAGTTGGTCGTGCCAAAGTTCTATAAGACTTAACATCCAAGTCTGACTAAATGATAAATAGATGATCTATGATCATTTGATCAAAATTGATTTGTTTAAGCAATATAATCCATGTGAATGTGGGTGTGCTTAAACACACTTTAATTTACTTTTACTGTACTTTAATTTTCTATGCATTTGTTTATGGTGCTTTCAAGGGCTTGCAGTCTACAAAACTGCCCTTTCCTGTGAGATGAATTTGTTAATAGAATAGAGATTCGACAGTTTGACACTTGATAATTATCGACACCTTTTTCAAAAAGTTGTCAAATTAAACAAAGTTAGAAAACAATTAGAAGAAAAGGAAACCATCAGTATGCACTCAAAGATTCCTTGAGATAATTTACTTTTGGCTGTTAATGTTTTATTTTTAAGAAATTTATTTTTCTTAGCTATAAGTATACAAAATTTAAAGTAAAATACAATTTTTAAACATATTTTTGGATAGCTCTTGTCTTTTAATAATAATGTGTTTAAAACTTAATTTACCTTTCTCATCATATATAGCCATGGTGTAATAACCCGTGACCCTCTTAGATTCAGATCAAGTAGATTTTAAAAGCAAGTTGTATAGTGTTAAAAGTATCTACCAGGTACTTGACATATTTTCAATGTATCTCAATTCACCCGGAAGAAATATGCAGCCATGAATCGTTGAGTGGGCCTGGGCATTATTATTTGTACAAAAGCCTAAAACTCCTAGCTACAATCATGTTGCAAGGTACAGAGACGTAAGTAGTTTCAGGAAATGATAGAGCACAATACATTAAGTATAATGTATTTCAGACTTTAAGTAGAACAGCGTGGAAAAATACTACACACGACACACATCAAAGCTAAATTACAACCCTTGATTAACCTGATGTTTTCTTAACTGGCCCATGAATATAGAAAACTAAATCAGCGGCCAAGCCTAGGAATACAAAATGTATGTGCTTGCTGACATTTAAAGAAACTGTTGTAAAACATTTTACAAATGCCCTACAATTTAAAAATACCTGGTAAATCTGTAATGATATTATGTCTTCTAGTTTTCCAGAATCCTAACACAATAAAACCCACCACTCCAGCTAGATCTCATACTGGCCTAGATATACCATCTTTAGTGAGCGTAAAACTTTGCTCGGGCCCTGTCGATAATCAACTGCGCCATCCTCCCAATACACAAATCGCTACCCATGAACGTGCGCGAGTGACTGTGTAAATCATGACAGTAAGGGACTATGTATATTTGTTTTGTTGTTTTTATGTATATAGACTATGATTTCATTAGAGAATCACTAATGATGTATAGCTCGAGGGCTACAAAATGCATATCTGATCAAACAACTACAGTAAGATCTTTAGCCAAACCCAAAAGATATTAGTTATTTATAAAAAGGTCCTACAACGGGGAATATAAACTATTTCAGAAACTTTACTCACTAGGCTGATAACTTATAGTCAACTTTAATAGTAGTTATGTAAGTAAACGCTGAGAAGTACTGGGTAATCATTTGCTGCCTTTCAAGGACTAGATTAAGCCAAAACCTGAATTTAACGTAGTTTGTTTCAATACTTTGGGCCTAGCCCCTAAAAGAAATACATAAGAAGGCCTATTGATTGTATGCAGTATTATACAGGCTAGTACACAGTGAAAAGACCGTGTATTCTATATTAAATAAGAATGAAAACATAGTCCGCGTATTAAAATCGAAATAAGAAGAAACACATAATTTTGAATCGGAAAAGTAGTAGAATTCTGTTAATTGAACCTAGTTCGATTATAGGTTAAGATAGTTGAGATGCACTCAATTAGACAGTATTCGACCTCCTCAAGTATGTAAACTTTATCAGCACAACAATCCGGCTAGGAATCACCACAAACTCACCAAAATACGTGCAAACTATCAGCGAATAGAAACTGACACTGTCTTAAGCTTTGCTAAGTATAATCTACAAACACAACAAAACATAGCAGCAGCTGATTACTGTAACACACGCCATACTGTCAGAGTCGCGTTTGCTGATTGGTCAAGGGCAAATTAACTTCGAAGCTTCTGCAAATCGCTAAGCAATGTACAGTACCATGGCAAAATATCATTCGATGGACATTTTAGTATCATATCTGTATAAATGAACGATGAATTATGAAAATTTTGTGAAATGTGGCATTTTAAAGCTGCAATCTTGCAATCTTTAAATGGGTATTACAAAAAAACTAGTCAAGATAAAAAGTGTCTCTTTGCGTCGTTGAATTTGTATTAAAATTCCCTTTCTTTTTAGGTGCCACAAGAGGGGTTTGTATTTTAAAAAGTTGGGGCCCCCGGTTTTAGGTGTGGGGGGTGAGTGGTGACGCAAAGTACGTCAAAACAAACTTCAGAAACGTATAAAAACATTCCCCCGCGTTGCTAGCGAAAGGCTTCGCAAGTTAAATCTTCAAAGTATTGAATCAGATATCTTGCTTATACGCTCCGGGTAGAAAAACAATATTGTATGCGAAAGTGTGGATCGAGAATGCCCAATAACAAAGTCCTAGACCACCGACCATAGACTCTACTGATGGGTGGAGGGGGGAACTTACGCTGTTAAAGGAAACGCGCATAATTCCTATACTATTTGAGATAGCCTATTTTTTGTAAGGGTAACGTTTTCATGTTCACCTAAGCGGTCTTAACAATAATCAAAAATAAAACTGCATATAACTGGAAGTGTATGCTCGATCCCAATTAAGGGCTGCACTAAGAGTAGAGTCTCTAGTCTGTGCCACAGACGATGGAAATCTTAACCAGACTCTGTATGGACGAAACTCTCTGCGGATATACATTTCTTCACTATAAAAAGAAAGATAGCTCAATCACCAGCTCCATTTCCGAGCCCTAAGACATAAATCATCGTACCTTCTTCAAATAAGGGTATGCGGTAAATGGGCCGTCATACGCTTGAGTTGGCTCAGATATACAGTATGTCGAGGCCCGAGGCGTACCCAATTAATAAATTAACTCTTCATATTTACTCAAAATTCACTAAAAAATATTTGAAATGAATGTTGTATAAATGTGTTGCTTTGTGTTTATTGCAATAGTACATATTAAACATTCATAAAAGTCCTAGCTTTTTTTGAACGGGGATAGTCCTCTACAACTTATTTAACTAATTTAAGTGTGTTTAATTTTGTTATCCATGTAGGCCTAAATTGTTTAATATTGTCGTACTCCCATACAAAAATACGAGTATATAATTATCTTTCAGTGTTATTACATTGCTATTATATCATTGTGTTATTATGCCCTTAAATACCATGGTTGAAAAAATATTAAATTTTTTTCAAAATTATAATTACGAGTACTTTAACAAATTGCAATAGAAAACGTAGGCTATTGTCTTACATGAATATCGCTTTAACCACAACTTACGTTTAGCAACAATAATGGCTGTTTCCACTTTAAGTCTTGTTAAACAGATGTTACATATAAAATGTTAATTCCTATATTTCAGATGGATCGGCAGAAGTTTTATTTACAGACTTGTCATGCTTAATTTGGATAGCTTAACAACTTAAATGCCTAAGGAGACTTACCTATGAGAATGGTTACACCGATATCTACGTTCAAGTTTGTTTTGTGCTTACCTGTAACACATTCAATAAATATAAAGAAATGTATAATAAAATTTCATCTTATTGTCAATACAATTTTCTATGACAAAGAATACTCGTACTGTCAAAAATTTAGTTGTTGTTGTATAAATGATTTCTTAATATTGCTATGGATGATTTTATGGAAACTAATTGAATTCGGATTAATGTTTTCTTATTTAAATCAAACTTATGCCAGAAATCACTGAACAATTTCGGAATTGTCCCGCGATATCCAATGAATAAACCTATTACTTGAAAATTTTGAATTTGGTATTTTGATTTGTAGTAAACGATTGTTTGATTGTAAATTTGTCTTTTATCAATGTCCACATCTTCTGGTTGTGTATTACTAATTTCGAATCTAATCGTAGGGTCCAAGATAATTCCGTTACTTTTAATTTTGTCAATAAGTAAAATGTCACATCTTCTTGTAGAGCCGTTGTCTGCCACTGGACTAATCTCTTCATGTTTTTCAAAGTTTTTGTTCTTCCTGAGTTCATTGGCAATGATGGTTCTGATTCTGTGGTGACGTTCGTTGCGGAAAAGGCTACCAAAAGGACACTGTTCAAGGACATGTGGCAAAGACTCAAAAATGAAGTGCTCGTTGGTAGAACAATGCCTTCAACGGTTGCCGTCCCTGGACCTGCCTTTGATACCTCTAACTGGAGCAACGTCTCCCACTATTTTTAAATATTCCTTGAATTCTGAGTCAGTTAACCCTTCGCAATTGCTCACTTTCTTGTTCAGTACGGCACATTGTTGGAATAAAACTGCACCTCTTCCTTTTTGTGGAAGTGAGCACCAATTCATATATTTTCTTCTTCTTGAAGTTTTTCCGAAGTATGTGAACGCCAATTTTGCGTACTGTACTTCAACATTATCTTCTGTTTTTTTTTTTAAGTTTGGTGATACAATCTTAAATTTTAATGTCAAAATTTCTGAATTTAGAAATATAAACATCTATTCTGTAAAGATTACCTTTAAACGTTTATTTACAAGACACATTCATGTAATTAGTACAAACAATAATTGTCAATTGAACGAAATCTAATATAAATCTAATAGTGTGTGGTCGAATCTCAGAACATGGTCTTACGATTTCTAATAATACTGTAGTGACCGGTATAAACTTGAGATGAAAAATCTTCCAGATAATTCCAATAGTACGACGTATAATCATTGAGAATACAAGTTATAGAGTAAGAAATGAACGATGAAAACTGTTCGTAACCAACATTTATTTTTCACGAAGTTTGGGCTTCAGGTGCGTTACGTGCTTGTTATTGACAGCTGGTGTGTGCTATACAGGGTGTCCAGTAATTACGGGATCAAACTTCACCAGGTGATTTGTTAGGTCATAATAAACAAAAATGTCCTATAACACATAGGCCTGTCTTGCTGAGTTTTCCGTCTGTCTGTCTGTGTTTTCACTAAATAATTTTTATCTCCGAGGTCAATTAAGTTACAAACTTCAAAATTTGCACATATGTTAGTATAATTAATACCAATATTTAAAAATAAATTTGACCCCCAAAACCGGGAGGGGGGCTCCTCCAAATTTTAAAATACAAACACCCCCTCGTAGCACCTTAAAAGAAAGGGAATTTTAAGACAAATTCAACGACGCAAAGAAAAATCTTTTATCTCAACTCGTGTTTTGTAATATCCGTTTAAAGATTACAAAAAATCAGGTTTAAAATGCCACATTTCAAATAAAATTTTTTAAATGACAATTTTTCTTGAACATTTTTGGAGGGAAACATCAGAACCCTATAACATAATCCCGTAAAGTGTTTTCAATTTGTCATACACACTTTTTTAATGTAAAAGGTAGCATTTTAAACCTGATTTTTGTAATCTTTAAATATGTATTTTAAAACAAACGAGTTGAGATAAAACATTTTTCTTTGCGTTGTTGAATTTGTCTTAAAATACCCTTTCTTTAGAGGTGCCACAAAGGGGTTTGTTTTTTTTTAATGTGCCCCTTTCCCCGGTTTTAGGGCGGGGGGTGAGTGACGCAAAGTAAGTCAAAACCAACTCTAGAATTATATAAAAACATCCACAAAGTGTTTTTAAAAATATTTCCTTTTTAAAAGTTAAGGCGGGGGCATTTAAAACTTACCCCGTATACTATAAACTCATATTATACTAAAAATTATCTTGATCCAAAATCTGTCGGCCACTCAACGCTTGCGATTTAGCAAACCCCTTGCAAATCCAACAGGAAGTATAGGTGTTCTAACGCAGTGTTGTGAGTGAGCATAGTTGGGGTTGAACGTTTCACGGGAGTGATCTGTGTATATCATCAGTGAGTGATGTAATGTAACGTGAGGAGAGAGGACACTTTGTATCAAAGTTCACAGACAAGTGGTACAAACATGTAGACTCAGTAGGTTAAGTGTGTTTGTGTACTCTCGAGACAACAACTGGGTTACATACAGATAACAAACAGCTGATATCACTCGTGCACGGTGCATTGCCACGCCACCATCACACGGTCCGCGTGCTACGCTCTCCATAACATTACACAGAGTACAAATAAAACTACAGTTTAATTCGCATCAGAATTAAATTGCAAGTACATTTTCAACAACCAATGATTATGTTATTATAGGTAGATTGCGCATAGCATGCTACATTGGTGAGGCAGGAAAATCAACATAGTTCGCGGCAGCCCAAGCACAGATCGCGCTGCGAGGGAGTCTCAAGTAGAGCCACTGACGCACGCGCAAGTTTGTTCGTTCTCGAAAATCACACGATTTGGTCACATTGACATCGTCGAGCCGAGGCGTGAGGAAGACGGCGAGAGATAACAGCAGATCTGTGCTTGGGCTGCCGAACTATGTTGATTTTCCTGCCTCAGCCATGCAGCATCAGAGAATACAGAACAGCATCTATGCCAATCTACCCACCAAAACATAATTTTTGTCAACAACTGTATGACACCGGCTGTATGAAGCGGATCCGTGGTGGATTGGTCCCGCGCGCGACTCCGGAGCTCATCACTCCGGTGGCGCGGGTTCGATCCCCGCAGTCACCACTTACAATTTGTAATGAACTATACGGTGACGCTAGGTAAAGGTCGAAGTTGAGTGGTAGAGAGGAACAGAGGGATAAATTGGGGTGAAAACAATAATTGTTATTGTTTATTGTTACCTTTGTATTATGTTTGCCATTTGGTTCTAATCTGTAAACAATAAACTTATAAACAATATTGTTATTATTATTGTTTTCTTTCCTCTTCTTTTTAATTAACTTGATAACGTATTAAATACGAAATATTGTTACTGTTTTCCTTCCTTTTCTTCCTTCTATCCTCTATACTCTTAAATTACTTGTGAATTGTTTGCCAAATGTTTTACATTCAAACTGCATAACGTAATATACAAAGGTAAGGCAAGGTTTGTCTTGTTTTAACTTTTAAGTCCTCTCTACCACTCAATCTTGACCATTACCTATCGTGACCGACCACATAGTCAATTGATAATGGTGACTCGGGATCGAACTCGCTCCAGCGGAGTGATGAGCTCCGGAGTCGCGCACGATTTTAATCCGCCACGCACGGGTCCGTTATAACAACATAGGATTAGCATAACCAATAACCGCTATTGATTTAGGCTTAATACGAAATGAATCCACCAACGATTGTAAGGTGCAAAATCTTTGAACGTAACAGATAAACGATGCTCGTTTCACTCTACTACAGACAGTGCAATGTATGCGCATGCTTCCATCACATAGGTACCATTTGCCGGTCCGGAACCGGCGGTAGGATCAGTCCCTCTCTTGTTAAAACTATGCTAGCCGATCTGCGCGACACACTGAGCAATGGAAACAGCTACCATGCCAGGAACCCGCCAAACTTTTAGTCTCCATCAAGGATTAGACCAGTAGAACATTTCGGGCATTTCAGGGTTGTCTATGTGAGCGGAGCAGAATTGGAGATCTCTAGGAGTGGCAGGAGGTACACCCATCAGTAGCGCGATCCTCGAGCTTTGGCAAACGGGGTGGGGCTGCCAACTAAACCAAAGGGTTGAAACCACTAAATTTCCCATACAATCTAATCTAATCTAATCACATAGGTCATACTGTTAGTTTTCGGTTAGAAGATCTCGAGTCTGGCTGGGGTAATTCAGATTTTTGGTCCTTAGTGTGTGGAGGGTGGGGAAACGAATAAAATTATATAGATTTTTTATTTTATGGGGTTTTGAGGTCCCCAATTCCCGATGTTATATTTCTTTTTTAGTAAATATCAACAGATTTGTTTGAAACTCGACACATAGATGTATACCATTAACCCAAAGACCCCTACTGATTTTGGGGTTCGGGAGGCACAATATATGGATTTGGGGGGTTAAAGGAAGGGGCAAGACATTAAAAAAATCTTAAAAATCGATGTGGGGTATCAAAAAAAGGGAATATTATACTGATTTAAAAATATATTGGTTGTCTACCAAATTGTTTGGGAGGAGGAAGGGGTTAAAAGTGGGGTAAAACATTAAAATATCTTTAAAATGACACGACATATAATTATATAAAAATAAGCCATGAGATAGGCCGGCGGGATGGCCGAGTTTTACAAAGCGGGCACCGAGGCCGTAGGCCGAGTGCGGGGTCTGGGGGGCCCCCAGCTGGCACAGCTAGTGTACAGTATCACTCTCATCACCTTGTTCCGAAATTGTAAGTAGTGATGTGCAATATGCTATTCTGTAAAATGTGATGAAAAACTAAAGATGCCACTACTTTATATCATTTCAGCATAAACCTAAAGCCTACAATAACCCAGTTGTGTGTTGAAAATGCATTTATGGTACGATATTCGGTGAAGGGGTTGTTTAGGGAGCGCAGGAACGAGGCGAGGTCGTGGGCTGACCACGGACTGTACCTTGTAGCCAGATGTTTCCGCCGTGTTTGTTTATTTCTCATTGGTACGTGAGAGGATAGTACTGATAGCTGAGTTTACAAAAGGAAGAAAGCGGTCACACTGATAGCATTATCAGAATATCAATATGTATCGTTAAATATTTACACAGTTTCAGATTATTTCTCCGAAAACAAATGTATCATTTTGAAAGTGAAAAGCTTCTTGTGGAAATTCGCTAATATTAGATACTAGCTATTTGATGATTGTTTATGATCTCGGCAATAGTTAAGACCGCCAAATTTCAGGGTGGGTTCCTTAAAAAACAATGAAAAAGTCCTATAAACATGTAAAATTCTTTTTTCATAAAAATTTATATCTCCAGAACGGTTGGACCCGATTGCATTCAAACTTGGTATGGTGTTTATGTGTCCTAAAATTTTAATTATGTCTTCAAACAATACAGAAACAAAATGGTGGCTGTTTAAATTTAAATAGCCATTTTGTTTCTGTGGGATTTATGAAATAATCTTTTTTCTTAAATTCACCTTATGACATAAACACCTACCAAGTTTGAATGCAATCGGTCAAAGCGTTCTGGAGATATAAATTTTAAGTAAAATACAAAATGGCGGCTACCGAGGTAACGAAGAATTTTAGGACCCATGTTTATAGGAAATTTTTCATTGTTTTTTGCATTTTGGCAATCACCCTGTATAAAACCACTGCTAAAGAGTGATCCTGTTATAAATACAGAGACATGTTAGACAGGTCCTGGTTTTTGTTAAATGTTTAAATACGTATTTATTGTATAGTACTTGTAGAAGTATACTTATACAGTTTAACATTTGAGAAGGGGACAGGGTGGAAGTGATGTTCTTTTATCGGAGTAAAGTGTTGAGTCTGTAGAAGACGTTGATCCATGATCGACGCTGAGCTCAGTGCTGTAGAAAGGTGAAACTGTATTCGATATTTTAAGCATTCGTCTATAAAGGATATCCTCATGTCTGAACAAATGTCTGAATTTTAAACTCAACGCGTTGATTTAGAACTACCCCTAATTATACTTCTTTATTAAAAACTGTTTATCAACCGTTAATATTTAACAGTACAAATTAGAGTGCGCCGTGACCTTGAATTTCGTCCCATAAAATAATGTACGAAAATGAATTTTCTTGAGACACTTCACGCCTACAGTTTCTATCATATTCTTATGAAATAAACTTTGTTTAAAAGTGCATAAAATGTTTTAGTGACTGTTGAGCCGAATTTCCATTTTACAATTTAGAAGACCGAATTTAAGATTAACAGTTTTCAAACAGAAGTCAGCGAAATCACTGCAGTTCAGTGTCATAAAAACTTCCTGATAAAACTAATTTCAAAAATATTTGATGACAGTTGTAGGCGTGAGGTGTCTCAAGAAAAAACTTGTGTTTACATTGTTTAAGGGGACAAAACAAAAGAGCCGACATCAGGTACTGTGCACTCTTAAACCATTCATGTGCAACCCTATACAAACCTTGGTACAAGATTGCTGCTGACGGTGGTTTTGCCAAAGTGTCATACAAGTGTGACTAAAAATCGCTCGTGATACAAAACACAGCCGATGCGTAGCCACTTGTGCTACCGTGAACCTTAGCGAATTTCCTAATGTGGGACAGAAATTACACCGGAAGTGTCCTTTTTAACCCTTTTTCGAACCCTTGTAACAACTTTAAAAATAGAATCTATAACCGATTTTCACGAAATTTGGTACAAATGTCCTTTTGTAAATATTAACCAGCAAATTTTGTTGATTTGTTTAACCAGCAAAATTTGTTCTCCTAAAGTGCTCTTTTGGGGGTCTTTACCCCAAAAATGAGTTTTGATGCTATTCAAACAGTAAATTTTAGTTCCGATAAAAAAACTTGAATACCAAAAGTGAAAAACTTTTAACGAGAATTTTTAATCACAAACAAATAGGTGTATCTCCTTCTCAATATCAGCTGATATTATACAGACTGGTTGACTAGTTACCCAAGAATATTGGTTTAGCAGAGTAAAGAAAAGTGCTAAATCTTTATGTTGACAGTAAACACGTGTTACTGTCTATTGATTTGCAATCAGCTGGCTGCCTGCAAGCGGTAAGCACCTAACTGACATCAGTAGACCCATATACAAAGTACTGGTCAAGTCTTCTTGTTTGTGATGCTTGTCTAACTTGTCTTCAGTTATTTCAAGCAATTTCCAAATACTCACACATCTTATTAATTTTCTAAGTTTTGGTTGATATATCAGAGAACCAAAACAAATATAAAGTGTTTAGATTGTAGGCTGTACATGTTCATAGAAAACTCAATTTGAAAATACACATAAATAAAAACTAAACTTCACACGGAAGACTGTTAAAACTCTATCCCTTAATAAACAACAAATCACGTCTATCAATAAAAACGGACTTCTTTGTACAAATCTATTCTTCGGCCACTTCTACTTTATGGCTCATAAATATGGGGGAAAGCATCAACATCTGCTATAACTAAATAACAAACATGTCAAAACAAAAGTTAAGAAAATTCTTTACTGCTCTTGTTATGTAAGAAACAATCAAGGTCACAAAGAGTTGACAATAAAACACAAGTATTGACAATAAAAAAGTCGTCCGCAATACCGCAACAACATTTTTTTTTTTCAAAAACTACCTTTGACTGCAAGTATTCAACCTTTTGACATCGGACAACCATCGGTACTGGAAAACCTAAAAATCATTACCTCAAGACATTTTATTTTCTGTGGTTAGCATCTGCAAGATTCCAAACATTGTAAAGTGGCCGTTACTTATGAATCATACGTTTGACTTTATTTCCAGAGGGGCTGAAAGCTGTCCTCACACTGACTGTATACTTGTGTTAATATGTTATATTATAAGCAGCCTGCAGTTAAGCAGTTGTAATTTTGCGGAACGGTTAATAAATGTGTAAAAGAAAAATTGTAGGCTTTCATTAAAGTCAATTAAATTATCGGCCGTGTTGGTTTTTGTTGCCAAACCATTGTGACAAGTAGGACCAAGTTATTTGCTCAGCATGTCTGTTATGTAAGCGTGTTTGAGAACTTGTGTAGGTAGGGAACAATGGGATAAGTTACTCTGTGTTGTGTGTGTGTAATGTAATGAGCAGAACTAATAACAACATTCCAGCTCACAGCTGTGTTGTGGTGCCAACTTCGTCAACCGCTCGACTCGTTGTTCTCAATGTCGCTTCGTCAATACATTTAATGTCAAACATTAAATTGCGATATCATATAGAGGACATAAAGTACAACATATTTTATAACATAGTGTTCTATTGTCTGTGGATATCTGCTCATAATTTGTTATATTGTGTTGTGCCTATTCTTATACTTTCTACATATATCTTACTTTTTTAACTTCACTCTTCAGCCTTATGTATATCTACACTTTCACTATTTATTATCTCCGGCGTTGTGTCATTGCTACACACAAACACACACACACACACACACACACAATCCATGTTTGTATGGATGAATAGCTATTGTATGTTTTTTAGAGTGCACAGTACCTGGTGGCCATTTTGTTTTTTGTTTTATAAGAACAATGTAAAAGACGCATTTTCTTGAGACACCTCACACCTACAATTTTCATCAGATCTATTTGAAATAAGTTTTATTTTAAAGATTACAATGTACTGCTGTGTCTCCGATGACCACTTTAAAAATTTTATTAATTTATCAAAAAAAAGAAAAATACAAAGTTTCATTGATTTATGTCACGGTCTTAAAAATTATAAAATAGGAATTTGGCTCAGCGGAGTCACTAAAACATTTAACGCCCTTTAAAACAAAGTTTATTTCATAAAATCCTATGAAAACTGTTAGCGTGAAGTGTCAAGAAAATGCATGTTTTACATTGCTCTTCAAGGTCACAGACACTACTGCGCACTCTTAACCACGAACAAGATAGTGTACAAGGAGGACCAAACTAGAAGCGCCACGCAATCTACGACGGGTTAAATTATATTTCAGTTTATGAACGTGTTACGAAACGAGTATCTTTAGAGGTTGATGAAACTTATACCATAGAATAAGCATAAGAGTACTGTTATGCTTATTCCTATGCTTACACTTACTAGTAGGCTTAATAGACAGCACACTAACCTATATTGCCTGTACAAACACATCCATAACGATACAAACTCTAAAGAAATGAAATGCTTATAGGCATGTTTCTCAACCAAAAGCGTATCTCGACGTAGAGAAATCATAAATGGTATATAAAAACTAAACAAGATATCAAATCACTCTTACGGTTAAAATTTTAAAATAATTAATTATTGTGATTATTAGTTCACAATCGCGACTTTAGTAAGCTTCGTCGCGCCTTCAATAGTTTCGCCGCAGAGCTGCAGAGTATCTGTCAGCGTATAGTCAGTAGTTTATTGTAGGCGTTCTCTCCTCGTAGTTATTCGTATGAGAGTTTGAAGTTTGAATACAAAATGTATAGGCTAGATACGACTACTTCATCAAATTTGGCAATTGGCAAGTTCATAGGGAATAAAATTTAACAGTCTTCAAGTATTGTACCTTATAATGTTTTATTTTTTACGAGGATAGACTGTCATTTTGATAATTTACGTGTGTATTGTCTTGGTGGTTTTAACCAGGTTCTTTAAATATGTCGATTTTACAAAACTATTAACATCTTGAGTTTTATACGTTCATAATTTTAACAAAGATTATACTTTAAATTAGTGATTTTGAATCTTATGAATGAGGTAGGTAATTGCATTGTAATAACAGTTACTATAATACATATTTCCTTCAAAGTAACATCTCATATATAAGAAAAATTCAATAAACAAATGTTTAATATTTTACACATTGTAAGTTGCATAACAAAGAATTTATGAAACATTTTGACGGTTTCTGTATACATTGTTTTGTAAAATAATGCTATTAAACTTTTGATACAAATAATAATTGGTATAAGATCTAATGGTTCTCATTTAAAATTTTGACTCTTCCAGAATTCACGAACAAATTTTGATATTGGTCCTATTAATACAATAAATAAACCAATAATTTTAAATTTTTGAATTTATCATTTGGAGGAAAATTGATAGTGGAATTTTAGATACGAGCTTGCTTTTCTTCATGGACAAGAAGAAAGAAGGTTGATCTTGATTATTTTCAAATTCAACCGTTTGGTCCAAAATTAGTCCAGTATACTTCCTGTTCGCAACAATTATATCACTCATTCGCACAAAACCCCACCTGCAAGTGCCTTCCATATTTCATGAACTTCTATATCTTTCTTCTTTCTGGATTCATCAGCGATGAGGGTCCTTATTCTGGTTGTGCCATAAAAGGATACTGTGGCAATGATTCAACTACGAAATTCTCGGTGGTAGAACAACGCCTACGCCGGATGCCGTCCTTGGCCCTTCCATCAAAGACAATATATACATATGTGCATGTATTGTCTTTGCTTCCATGGACTCCTCTTAACCGGGGCTACTTCTCCGGCAATTTTTAAGTGAATCCGTGAAGGCCTTTTAGCTGCTGTTGATCTTCTTATTTATTATTGGGCCCTCATTGAAAAGCTCCACACCACTTTGAGGCGTACCAATCGTTATATTCTTGGTTTTGGTGGTTCAGGCGAGTTTATTTAGAACTTCAGTAAATTCAACAGTGTTGGATGGATTTGTCGTACAGTATTGTACTAGATATCCTAGAGAATGGTACATGTGCTGGTACCTCAATGATACTGCGGAATCGTCGATCATCAATCTTTTATATACAAATTGTGTCATGCTGGTATCTGGATTGTTGTCTGATAGTGGTTAGGCTTTCTTATTGTGACTCTTCTTCAAACTATTTATTTGTTATTTTCAACTATTTATGTTATTGTATTTCACTGTTGTTCTTTGTAGTAGCTTGCATACGAAGCATAATACTCTATGAAACGAAGTAAATAAAGTTAATATTTACATATCAGCGTGATTTTTTAAATATAAAGAATATACGTGTTGTGAAAGTTAAAATAATTGCAATGTAATGTAATGTATGGGTGTGGTGAGTCACGTGGTATAGCATGACACTTGACTAAATTACAACCTCTCTCCACGCATTCATTTCCGTATCAAACAGAGTTCACTTTCCAACCAAATAGCCATGAACATAAAAACCAGTTCGTAAAATCATCACATGAATTAATCGATTTCATTGTTTTCACCGCGTGAATCCACAGTTCTATTCCGTCGATACTAACATTGTACAAATATTCGACAAAACCGTCCAAAAGTCATTGGCTATTCAGACAGCTGCAATTTTGTGTTTTGAGGTTTTATTTTTTCTTTGACAAACTGTTATACTTATCAACGTGAAATTATGCATAAGCTTTAAGAGTGCACACTACCTGTCGGCCATTTTTGTTTTTTGTCCTATAAGAACAATGTAAAAACAAGAATTTTCTTGAGAGACTTCACGCCTACAATTTTCATCCGATCTTTTTGAAATTTCTTTGAAAGATAACAAAGTACAGTTCGTCAGGTTTAGCATGGCCGGTGAGATGGGCTACAGGGCCATAAGCAGCCAGCAAGAAATTTCAAGGTCACCGGCCATGCTATACCTAACAAACTGTACTGCAGTGATTCCGCTGACCACTTTTTTAAGAGTGACTGTGTTTATTCAGTTGAAAAAGATGGGAGAGCGTAAAGGCAATATTGATAACGATTTAAAATGTTCCCAGCAGGACTCTAAACTTTAGCCTACCAATTGCTCTTTTATTGCTTTGACGTCTATCGTGATAATTGTTCATCAAAGTACTATCAGCTAAACCGCATCGGCTGAAAAGACAATACAGTACATCCAACAGTGAAATTTTGCGAACACTATATCTTTTGTCACAATCATAGTTCGAAATCAAAATGACGCCAGATTGTTTCCAATGAAAACAATATGCAGGGTCTTTCTTGACTATCTGCATGACATGACGCACTCGGGGAACCGCAATACAGTACTTGTGCGAGCGACTGTCGGGTCCGCCTCAGCTGCGCAGCGAAGCTTCAATGCAAGGGTTTACGGCGGCCCGTTTTTCACCTTTCAAAAGAATTGTTACACTAATAAACATGGTATATTTGGAAACTAGAGGAGTTTTCCGACACGTGTATAGAGCGTTTTTTTCAAAATTATGCGTTTTAGGCCCAGTTTCCTACCTGTTTTAATGCTCGGTATAAATTTTGTGCTAGGGATAAAATGACACTATAATTGTATGTTGAGGAAGTGATTTTATACCTAGCAAAAAATTATACCGAGTATAAAAACAGATGGGAAACCGGGCCTTAAGTGTACAAAATGGAGTTGAAAAGCACTAAACCCTGGACAGTTTCAAAGTTTATTTGGGAAATTATTAAACAACTTATGAGAACTCACCCTGTATACATGTGTTGAAAAACTCCTCTGGTTTCCAAATATATAATGTTTATTAATTTAAAGTTATTTTGAAAGCTGTAAAACGGGCCACCGTAAACACTTGCAGGCGTATAGTTTGACAGTTATGCCGCATCAGTTGAAAGAAGGCCTGTTGTTTAGCCAGTTTTTACTGGCGCAGTATCGTATTTTTCTTGAGCGGATGAATTCAGTCATCTGAGGTGACAACTGAGGCGGACCCTTAAAAATAAATACCCTTTCAAAATGAGCAGTGAACTTAATTTTCGCTAGTTTATGTAACTTCTCGAGTATTAACTAACTATGTTTGTTGTATGTAGTTTATTATTAATAATCTTAGTTCTTAAATTAAGGTTGAGTTGACACGTGTTGTTCTGAACACCAAATATATTGAGAAACGCTAAAATAAAAGGCTTGTAACATTTTTACATTTTTGAAGATATTTATTTTTACAAATCTAGACAAATTCCGTAAATATAATTGGTGATATTGCGTTGAATATAGGAAGCAATTCGTTTTCAAACTCCAACAACGTTGGGAAAATCAAGAATATTCGACGATGAAAAAGCACGAGTGGCGAACGCAAACATTAAATTTCGAATGCACATTAATTACCACCCACGGTTATCACGGCTTATTTGTACTTTGTGATAATATACATCAAGAGCATTTTCATATAATGATTCACTGATGATGTAAGTTTGTACAGTTCAATCATACAATCGTTCACGTGCTTTGAACAAGCTTGTGGAATTTCTGACAGCGAAATAACAACTGTGTAGTCTCGTAAATCAACTCTTTCCTACGTAATTTTTTTTCTTGGATAACTCATAACTATGGCAATTGGTAGTGACAATTTTACTACAGTTGTTAAGGATTTAGGTTTGAATTATAGTAAAACAGGTTGAAAACTAGCCTACTGGTTTAAGACAAAGAAAAAGTAGCTATTGAATCTAAATTTTCTTAGTCCGTTGAATTTTAACATATCCTATGGAATTTAATACAGTACCGTAAACACTATTAGACCAATTAAATAAATAATAACTATTGTAACAGTCTTGTTTGCAGTTATTATGGGTTGACAGTCGACACAGGCAGCACAATGTGACACGAGCAAGTGTATGGATGTACATGTACATACCACGATCATGGTGGGACCGAGGTCGAGGTCTGGCATGCCGAGGTCTGCATCCTCCTCGACCTCGGCGTGCCGGTCCTCCTTACTAGTCGCCGGGCCCATGGTCCCAAGTGCCTTCCATGGTAGACTCACCACAGCACACACGGCACAGCTGACCGCGAGAGTACTCGGTCAATACTGACACCCTTCCATCGACCATCGACCTGCCCCACCCACCAACACCCACTACACTCCAGCTCCAGCACCGGCACTAGTCGATACGTCTTATAGTCGATTCTCGACATCATTGCTTGACAGTGTGCAACGAGATAGTTTAAAATCAAACACGGAAGGTTTAGTTCTGAGTAAACAGTAAACGTTCACTTTTAGGAGTCTTCGTTTACGATTTTCTAGCTGTATTTATTCTTTACCTTCTGCTTTTGAACTCGATTGTTGAAGTGACTATCGAGATGGCAACAATCGATATTGAAATGTAACCACCCACCCCAGCAGCCCTCATTCATGTCTGATATGGCCACTCTCAACGTTCTTTTTGCTGAATCGACATCACAGCGGGTTATATTTATATGTTCAACTTCATTAAAACACTTCTTCGTACCTTTGAAAATTATCAACACTAATTATTTTGGTATTAATTTGAAATTTTATCATTAAACTGTAACACAGTAGATGAGTCAAAACTGTAGCTGTTCCTTTCCTTTGTTTAAAGGTTGGATCAAGACCCAAGCGCGTTTGGATATTGTGTATCAAACTTACAAATTGATAAACACACAGGACACTGACTTTATAGTTGGTTTCCTTTAGTTGAATGGAAAATCTAAAACAACACATTCGTCCGAACTGTCATCATTGATATTTTGAACTAGAAAGGAGAACGGCTAGACACACCTTTCCAACCAGAAAAGATGAATGGTGTCTCTCCTGCGGTCTGAAGCTAATGTTTTGTTCGAAAGAATGTAAAATGGTTCTGTTATGTACTTGCTTGGTCGCATGATTAACGGTTGAAAGGTGTACAAAGAAAATTAAGCTTTATTAAATAAATAATCGTTAATAAGTTTACTGTCGTAAAACTTTCCAAGCATTGACAAAGTCAAATTACAGCCAAGACTGACAAAGTCAAATATCTTACGTCTAATTTTTATACTAACAAGTAACAAACCAACTAGGATAGAGAATTGTACAAGTAAATAAATTATACATTCATTAAAAAAGATCCCATGATGAGACACTAGGTTGAAAGTTCTAAAATTAATACCTGATAAACAAAAACTCATTTAAGGAATAAAGGGTTATTTAAAAGTCAGTTATAGAATTTAGGTCATATTAGCTATCAGGTCTATTAACTTATTGTAAAAATTATATGACAATATGACTATTTGTACTCGTAGTTTTGGTTAATCTATAGAAATCTATGGATGCAGTATGTTTATTCTAGTGTTGTACTCATGAGATCTTTGTTTGATTGACTGTGGGTTTTGAATACAACATGTTATGACTGTGGGTATTTGTAATTTAATAAAAGAGGTCTACAATGAATAAAGGTGAAACATTATCCTAGTTACCTTTTTTTTGCAATATTAAAACTTCCCTATTCTACTACAGTTGCCATAGAAAATGATGCAGTATCTAAATATTGATTGAAAATATGCAAAATATGCAGATTTAATATTTTTGATCTATACACTGAGTCAGTCGATTGATTAGAAAAATTACCCTGGAAAGTTTAGATGAAATGTAGTCAACATGTGGACCCCAAGACTTGTCCAGAAAGATTCCTAGAAACTTAACACTGTCCAGATAACCCTCTGATGATTCAGCTTCACAGGCCCTGAGGCTGAATATAATTTTTTGGGTTTTGTTTTGTTGAAAAGAAATCCGCTAGTTTCGAATCAGATTGATGCATCATTAATTGACTCTTGGGCTAAGATTTGAAGTTGTTTTAAATCGGTCATAGTTTTATTTAAAAATGTTGTGTCGTTGGCATTAAGGCACAACATTGAGCACAACAGAGGAGTTATAGTGTCCAAATTAAAAATATAACAATAACAATTTATTTGTCAATGTACAATGTACTTAAAAAACAAGAACATAATTATTTACATGATCATTAAAAAAACTAAAGTCACTGATAACAATTAAGGAACAATTGATAATTTGAATGATAATTCTTTAATTTATTCCGGAAGTGCATGGAACAGTTATACTCCTGCATAAGAAGGAATCTTTTCATACAAGCAAAGTCTGTGGGAAGTCAGCCTAAAATTTTGTCTGTACCGCTATGTATATCTCCGACAACTTAAAAAAATATATATATATAGCCTTGAAACGTAATAGGAGTTTTGGTGATTAAAATGGAATGATAAAGATTTAACTGTGTGTGAAAACATTTCGGAATACTTTCCAGGACAAATTACCTAATTTCAACATTGATTGCACGGCCACCAATTTCGTCCGACGCATTATTGTTTTGTCAGTACTTTTAAAATGGCCGACAACTACAATTTAATGGCTACCATCTTGAATTGAAAATTGATTGAAAATTCATGACACAATAATACGTTGTTCCATGGTAGCAAATCGGTGCGTCCAATGCGTCAAAACATACTTAGAAAGTACACACATACGTAAAAGGTCGAGTTGAACCAGAGACCTTTGCTTCGCTTGATCAACAACGTCAAACAACAAAGGAGGTGTTTGGATGATTGTGCTATAGTGATACACCCAAGGAACATACAGTGTTTTATTATTCCTAAAGTTGTTCAGTCCTGAGTTCAGTAACACTCTGTATACAGTGTGGCTGAAAACGTGTCAATACAACAATAATTGACATGAACAGACAAGTCACGTGACAACAGCTGATTGTCAGTCACGTGACCGAGTTTATCTTTGTATATCTCTCAACAACACTGTAAAACATTACGCTGAATAACAACCCATCACTTACGAGGCCATGGAAAGAAAACTATGTAAAACAAAAGGCACAACAACATATTTTCTGAAATAAATATTAACGTGCGCTGTTTTCTATTTTTGATATTGCCCCTGAACCTATAAGTACCATTCCACACTGCAGATACAGTATTACGAGACAGACTTTTGACAAAACAATGGTTAAAATATTTCATATTTAGCCATTCACTCCAGGGTCTATCGTAGTTCGGAAGCCGTTGGTCCATTTCCATTGATCGTTTGACTATTAATTAATGACCCAAACTGTTCCCTGGTCGGCCCTATAGTGTGGAACAAGACATTTCATCATTAATCAAAACACTTGGACCCCTTTATCTCATATGCAACTTAAAATACCCTCTAAGAAAGATCAGCGTCTCAAATCAAAGTTTTGAACTCAAAGTAAAGAAACTGCTTAATCACCTGGAAACCGACGTTTTCCGTAAGAAACCCTCTCGCGGTCTTGTATCCGAACACTAGCTTGCTGCCTCTTTCCAGAATCATAATCTATAGTTGTCTGAGTCTCGAACAATTATAATATGTTATCCTTGAAAATAATAGTTTCAAGAAGCTTGGGGTACACGGGATATGATTTTTCTCTTCGGACGGGAATCGGGCGAGAAATATTTTTTCTTCATTGATATCTGGCAAATTTTAGGTGGGAATAAACGCTTATTTCAGCCATTACAAATTAAAAGGAAAATGTCAGAAAATTGAACAAGATTACAGTCAAGAAAAGTATATTTACCCTCCAAACCAATCTTGTGTTCCTTTCGTGAGTTTAAAAAAATATGTATGGTACAGCATTAGTGTCCTTTGATTTGATATTATTATTGATCGTATTAGTGATATTGCCATATAATTAAACTTTGTAATAATATATAAAATTGTGATAATCAAAAAGGTTTAAATTAGTATCTCATTTAGTCTTTGAAAAGATAGAAACATTTAAACATAGTTTTAAAATTTTCATTTGTATTTGTTTTGCGATTGGGGGAATGTTTAATAGGAATTCACCTAGAAACCCGACCATTGATCAGAATAAAATTATTAAAAATTAGACTGTTTGGATATCTTCTCAAATTAATCCCTTTAAACTTTCATTTTCGCCAACAAATTCCACACGCTCGAAAATTTCCCAAAAAGTCCCTACCGTCTCAAAAACATCCCGGAAATCCCTCCCGTTTCGAAAAAATCCTGTTTTTAAGGAATTCCCACCCGATTATTGGGATTTTAACTTTTTCGGGAATTTCCCGATTTTGGGTCTTATTCGTCCCTAAAAGAAACCAATAACTTCTAATAAGCTCTATCGCCTATATGCTACTTCCTCTGAATCCAAACTGTTTATTATTCTCAGTAGGCAGACGTGTTCATACCCATGAATCCACACCTGATATTGCACAAACTCAATGTTCTATTGAATCAACACAATTAATTGAACATCAGCGTTCATTATTACTCTTTTAAAGTCAACATGCGAAATGAAGCAAACCTTCGTCTTATACTGTAAGAAATGTACAAAGTTTCGATTAGAGGTTACAGTCGTATCAGACAAGTCTTGCTTGTGCTTTAGATACACACACTGTGTCACAAATTCTAGTAGAATTGTTGTTAGTGAAGGAAATAATGAGTAGGGGGAACTTGGGAGATTTTACCCAAGTGTAATTTTCCTATAAAAGGGGAATCTTTATGCAATGGTATTAGCATCACTGTTTGACATCCAAACAAACATTAAAGAAAAGTGAGTGGCCATTTTTAATTTCTCAGTTGTCTGCTCCAAAAGTAATTGTTTACGTATGAAGCAGTGATTTAGCTGTATTTCCGCGGCTCTAGGCCAAAATATTTTTGATTAATAAAATTTGAATTTGCATGCTGTCACTGGTAGAAGTTTATTGAATATTAATAAGTTAAGTTCCCGTACATTAGTTCATTTAATACTGCAACTAATGAAGGTTAGATCACATTTTTGAGGTTATACTAGAACCTTAGGGAGACTTCCAACACTGCATGGTTTATATTTTGTAAAGTGAAAAATAAAGTAAAAGTTCTTGTACTCAGGTATACTTTATAATCCTTCATAAAATCCATCTTCTCTATGCAAAATTTCCTGATTATAAAATTTGAATTTGCATACAACTTTCAGCATGGCGTTCAATAGGTTGTTGTGTTGAAATGTATTTGTTTGTTTGTCGTTGTTATTTGCTTTTTCATGACTAACAATCCTGAATATGTAAAAACAACTTAACATACTTGGATTAAACCTTAAAAAGTCTTGAACATGAACTAAACCAAGAAATACTCCCTAACTTAACATGTTGGTCAGGTCTCCCAGGCCTTTTTTATAAGAGTTACAAAATTGCTTTATAATAGCTACTAATCAACTATTACTTAGTGTTGATTGCTTAGTTTGAAGAAAGATTTTCTCTAAAATATGATGACCATTTGACCACTCTAGGTCTTTTTTTTAATAGTAAAAATAAAACCCCGAAAATAGGGTAAAGTCTCCCAAGTTCCCCTTATTCTTAAAAGTATGAAGTATCAAGAGAAGAATGAAATAAGTACGTCTGTTGTTCTCTGAGCTGTTTTCGTTCAACACTATAACACTAGCCTACCACAGCTATAAAGCTATAGCTAAGAGTCCTAATACTATTGGTACAGCAAATTATATAGTACACATGCAGTATTATTACCTTTCGAGAGGGAGTTGGCGTGGTCGGAGGTGAGTAGAGATAGAACATTATGTTTTGAATTTCAACTATTCTAGTTCACACACATTTCTAGCACCATTTTCACGTCAGTGTCACATAACGCGTTTATAAACAACAGTCAACAAACATAAACAATAAGAATCAGTGGGCTTACTATTTATCAAAGTTGTGTACGGTTGGGGTAATTCTTAGTAATGTTATTGTTTTAAGTATCGTACATGTTCTACTATAAAGCTATGGTTTCCTAGGAAGTGCAGTGAACGCTACGTTACGTCCGTAATGTGACGGTGAGTTTTGGTTTCAATGCAGTCATATGAGTGTGTTCCTAAAGAATGGTTGTTAAAAAGCGAGCAAAAAATAGTTCTCGTCAGGTGACACATTTTGTTTTGTAAATAAAAGTGGAGGTAGTCAATTTCTACATAGGTAAATAAACCTTGACTAAAAAATAAACAAAATGTCACAAGTTGTTTTGGCCTTCATCTGTTAAAATATTGTGGCAGGTCCACCGTCCTTGTTACGTTCACCCACAGAGTACTTATTGCCTTCACCGCTTTCTTAGGAAACCATAGCTTAAAATTATTTGACTGGGATTTTCAGATCCAAAGATTTGTAACGGTGCAATACGAATGGATGTGACAGGGTAGTTTCAATGTATAACATAGTTTCAAACATAAGCACGAATTTGTGTTTTATACCCTTTCCCATGAGGGGTCACATGATGGGGTAAAATAAATATTTCAAAGGGTCACCCCCACTACCCCTATTTTGGGGTAAAGGCAAAACCCCAAAATATGGCAAAACGTACTTCAATTCACGAATAAAAATTTTTGAACGTGCTTTTGCTTATTTATTAATAGTAATAAGTAAGCAAAAGCACGTTCAAAAATTTTCTTTCTTTAATTGAAAAGTTAAGTGCGGGGGGTTAGAATTTTTGGACCCGGTATAATCAAATTAGACTTATAATAATTTAAAAGCCAAATCTATAATTTTGTTCAAAAAATTTCGAACTCTCGTTAGTTTTAAATTTTCCTCTCATGATTAAGTTATCTTTGATCACAAGTATCACTTGATACTTACTGCTTTTAAGCTAATATAGATAAACATAATTAGATGCGTAGAAGTCACTAATCCATAGTTGGCCCAAATGAATCGTACCAACATTTCCGATCCAAACACTTTTGGAAAATTCAAACGTTCTGATAATCACAACTGGACAAACACACTCCACCATCTCCAACCACGATCTGGGTATTGGTTAGTGTGAAACACTTACACACAAAGGAAGCCGAACAACTGGTGCGAACATTGTCTCACATCTTGAACTGAACACTTCTCCTCACATAAGATCATGTGTTGACCTAGTGCCTGTCTCACATGTCAAGGCAGTTCATGCACAGGTGTAAGCACACAGATTAAGATAGCTGAGAATGTTGTTTAGGTGTGATATGTCTGCTCGATTTGCTGACATTGTTTCAGACGGCTTGGTCTAAGATGGTTCTTTCTGTGCAATCTCTCATCATTCGGTTCAGCCGGGGACGGCGAGAGCAGAGACCGCCATGAGAGAGAGATTAAGGTCGTGCAGGCAAGATTTTTTTGTGATTTGGAAAAATAAAATTTCTATTAAACACGTTCCTACCATCACACATGACTTCATTAAACACGATTATAATTTTTTTAATAGTTTAGTTTTGAGCTATGGTGGTTTAGTTGCAGCTTTTGACTAAGAAGGGAGGATTAAATTCGATAACGAGATGAGCGTAAGTGCTGAAACTTATGTAGCATACTTCTAAAACTATGCATTTCCATTGACATGTTTGGAATTCCCGGGAAAAATATTTTATTTTTTATTTAAACAGTTTTTGTTTACTTTGATATAAGCTTTCAAATGAAATTTGAAACTGAAACAGAAACAGACCTTCAGTTAACCTGGTTGACAATCATGCAGCTACACTTTGTTTTTTCTGCATGTATTGTACTTGTCAGAATGTTTCGTAACCGTTTCATCTCGGTATAAAATAAAGCTACTGATGAAATTTACAGATAACTAACTTCAATATCAAAAGTGCCTCGATGCCCACGGGAATTAAAACTCCTAACAATATGTAGTTTTTAACAAACAAGTCACTGTTTAAAAAAACTTTAACAGCGAAAGCACAAGGCTCAGGACTTTGAAACGACATTTCAATTAACAGCAGAACTTTATTAAGGTTATAAACACAGCTGAAGATTCATTGATGTCATAACCAAAATGTTTTGGTATAACAATAAAAACCAAAATACGTTGAAAATATTAACCATGTGAGAGCGTAAAGAAATTGTATCGTCCTCATTGGTCCACCCTGAATTATGCCAACTACTGTATTCACCATGTATTGTATAGAGACGAGGCAGGTCAGGTTTGTGTGAGAACATGACACAATTGATCTGTGGTTGAGGAGCGTGTGAGTGGAGGACACAGACAGAAATAGTCAGCTGAGATGATAGAACCCTCTCCCGGGTCAAGAACCGACCTCACACTCACACTCAGCAATTGTACCATTTGCAAATACTAATTGTCCAGCGTATTTCTGTCCGTTCTCTGTTAGTTTCACCACCGCAAAATGCTTATTACTGTGGAAACAATATTAATTTACACATTTTAGTAATTCGAATTGAACTTTTTCGTACAAAGGGGTAAGTCATGTGTGTCAAACAGATGCGGCATTTATTGTATGGCGTAGAAATAGTGACTTATTTCAAGCTTGTGTACTCATTTTAGCTTGTGTATTTTAAACCTGTGTATTTTAAACTTGTGACTCATATGTCAAGCTTGTGCAGTGCGTTAACACAAAATTTAGTTCTATACGGTGATAGAAATAAATAGCTGTGTTTCCTAAGGCAAGTCCTCTTTAGCTGCTCGGGAGAGCGTCGTTGCGGAGGTTTGTGGGAAATAAAATGGAGACTTCAGTATTAATGCTTTTTTGACGAAACAACTTTTAAATGAAAGATAAACATATTGTCTAGGTTTTCCTGCAGTTCATTTTCAAAATGTCGTTTGGTTTTATGGCTATTAACGGTTTAAGTTAGAAAATAAGACCTTATTATAAGAAGCTAAAAATAGGTTTATCAAAAATCTAATCAAATCACAGGCAAACACAGATAAACTTTTCTCTTCCAATAAAAATTAACATATCCGAGTTTAACCTTTATATGAGCGCTATCTACTTTCTACGAAACCCTTGCAAGCTGAGGGTTTGAGAGAAAGCCCGTTGTTTAGCCCATTGTTACGTGTCTTGTGTTCCTTGGGCGGACGAATTCAGCCTTTCTCTGCGGCGACCATGGCAAGGGGACCCTATGTACAGTACGACAGTATATCCACAACAACTCGTGTTCATCCTAATTGAGACTTTGGCTAATTGGAGCAATTGGTTCTCACAAGCATTTAATGAGGATCAAGGTTACCGTTGTTAACTCAATCACTCTAAAATGATCTATTTAAAAGCCGTCTGAAAATGATAATGGCCATCTACGTTTAACAAGAGAGAGTGGACACCAACCTGCTGATGCTCCAGGTATCTCCTCCTCTGCTGTTCCTGTTCAGACACCTCCCAGATGTCGTACTTGTGAAACGTGAACATTTCGCCGTGTTTACACTATCACGTGACACTGACACTGATAAGCACTGATTAGTGATTAGCACTGCACTGACACCATCACTATATCACTGAACACATCACAGGCGTCACTCTTCAGCAGACTAGCCTTGTCTTGCTTCAGCAGCAGCAGCGAGGCAACGCTTGTCACGTGATTACCTAGACAATCACAACATTCTGTTATACAGTGACAAGGAACTTAGTAACATTCTACATTTGAAAAATATTATGTTTTGTACGAATATCAAAGTGGGTTCTGCAATCTACGGTTTATATTTTTTAAATTGTGCAAGCAGTTCTAAAAAATTTGAGTTATCTAAAATTAGTTTGTGTACAGGGTGATTTAGAATTATTGATATTTTTGTTGAATTAAAAATGGATAAAGATAGAAACATGAATTTCTGTATACCTTTATAGGAAATAAAAATGAACTTTTTAGTCACTAGTCTCCGTATAACAACGTTTGCCAAATTGATATCAAGAATAATTTGTATTTTATATTACAACTTTGCCCAAATGGGATTTTTGGGAGGCAACTCAAAGATTTTCAATGCTAATACCCATTAAGTGACACCTCATTTTAAAGGTCTTGGTTTTAAATGAGTCTTAGCATTAAACATTTTTGAATTGCCCCTCAGAAATCCTATTTTAAGAAAATAGATAAAGTTGTAATAGTGACTAAAAAGCTCATTTTCTAGAGAGAGTTTAATTTTTCTATCTTTATCCATTTTAAATTTAACAAGGAGTATCTTTACTTTTAACTCACCCTGTACAGTATATATTTAGACTAGCTAAATCAGCAGTACACTTTAACACTCATGTAACGACAATATGTGTATAACAAAGGTAACGTGTGAGCCTACTTGGAGTTGTTGCAGATATTCCGTATAGATAATCACACAAGGCAAAGACAATGCCCTAAGACAACTGGCAAGGTCTATCAGCACTTGAATAGAGTGTACTTGTATCAGTTCTGTAATCTTCAATATTACAATAGGATGATAAAACTTGTCACTCTCGATTTCTAGGACCACGTTCAAGGATGGCATTACTGTATCTAAACCAAACAGCTAGATTACTATAACTGGTTTAAACCGCTTTTAATTTAGCAACTGTTGAAATTTCCTTGCAGTGGTGCAGTATTGTCAAATAAGAGCAAAACATAATGATTCGGTATAGCATTGATATCGTAACAATGCGTTGCGCTGAACAATAAATTAACCTGTTTGGTTACAATACTTCTACTTTAGATAAGCTTGTTTAATAATTAATAGCCAGCTAGCCGCATATATTTACCAGCACTATCACTATTAGTACCTGTACATAATGAAAACTAAAACAAACAAATCTTAATTTTCGTAGCAACGTCAATACCTTACACTATCCCGAATCTTTAGAAACCATTTTATCCTCTCTTTACCACTAGATGTGTACTTTAGTATATATATAATTTGTTTGAATGTGTGTATGTTTCCCTAGTTTTTCGTGCAATTGAAATTTAAGAGGGAAAAGTAGATATCTAAGCTTGTTTATGAAACTAGGTAGCCCAACATTCCTCTATATAAACAATGTAAATCGACTGTAAACGTCAATTTTCCTCATTATCTCAAACTTATTACATAATATAATAAAGATGAGTAATATTAAAGCTATCTCTGAAATATCATGAAAACATGAGTTTTAGCCTTAAACCAATCTGATTACTAATCTACTTAATTGATTAGATCATTAATGATTGCTTAAAGTAATCAGCGCAAGCTGAGCATGTCATTCATGTTCTAATGCTGTTTGTTAGGTTTAGGTTACTTTTCTTCCTCAAATACACTGACAATACCGACAACCGAAGTGTACAATTCAGACAAGCTACGAGAATAATTTGTGCATTTGCTTTGTTAGTGAATTTAATGAAGAGCGAAGCTGTCAAAAGGATGTTTCTCGACATGAATATGACCGTGTGAAGCTGAAACGCGTCGACAAGACAAAGTAGGATAGTCAGTCAGTAGTCAGTAACAAGACACTTCAAATAGTTTTTACTGTAGTCCAATCGTATTTTACGGTGTCTTCGTTCGTATCGTTAATTATTAATTTTAAAACTCAAGTGTCCTTAAGAAATTCAAAACCAGACACTCACTAAAAATTAAATATAAAATATAAACCTACCTAAAATTTGACAAATAAAAATTTAAAGCTTATTAAACCACTATTCCTCCGGTATACTCGTACTATGATAATTACATTCAATTAATAAGCGCGGTTGAAAGTTTTAAACATCACCTTATCTACACTTTGAACATTCTCATAGATATTACGTTCGAAACTTACCACTGTATGTATCACATGGTGTATCACTGTTTCGCGGGCGGAAGTGTGAACAGCTGTGCTCACGACGAGCCGATCAGCTGATACGCTTAGTACACTCTACTCAGTACTCTGTGGTCGCGATACCGCCACTTGTCACAACGCCCGCACTGTGACAGTGTTAGTCATGTAGCTATACGGGATCTAGGCCAACCCTAGGCCTTGTAGAAGAGCTTATCAACAGACATTATCCCGTAATTAACAGTTCTCTTAAATAAAGCCGTTGATACGAGTCAGAGATTAGTTGGAAACAGCCTGGCGCTGGCTGGCCGATTAGCGAACTGGACTAGGGGTTAAGAATTCAATATTTAGACACTCAAATTCGAGATCTCTTTAGACGAATGATGGAGACCACGAGTGTTCAAGCATTATCTTGAACTGTGAGGTTGTGCTGATAAAAATGATCGATGTCTAAAATAACCTTTAACTGTCGTTTAGTCTATTGTCACTGTCAATATCGTTCATTGTCATTAAACTATGCTAATATGCCTTGTCTTATTATTTCAATGCTCTAATGTCCGATTGAAACTATTCACGTCCATAAATATGTATACAACTCAATTATGTAAATTTGTGTTTTACAAATAAAATAAACTACAATTCTTATACTTACCTCTCTGGGCACTGTAACACAACAATACGCATTGTGCTCACGAACGCACACTCACGAACCTTGATCACGTGATCAACGTTGTAGAATTGAAAAGAACACAATCATCAGCTGTTGCTGTAGCGAAGTCTGTTCTCCACTCGCGTACGAGTATATTTAGACCAAATATCTGGCAACTATTTGCACCTCTGGGGGTTTAGTATTCAACACGTTTCCCTCCTAACTTGTGGTTTGTTTATGTTTTTATTATTTTGAACTGTGTTTCCAGAAAATGCTACAATGATAGTGTTTCGACAATAAAGACAACATTTGGTTTTATAACAGGATTTTGAGTTACAATCAACGCGTAGTCATAAGCGCTATGGCTACCGTGAATTCTAGCGAATTTCCAATTACAAGGGGAGAGATAATTTATCTTATACTAGCTGTGTACCCGTGCTACGCCACGGATAAAATATTATAGTATCATGACTTTAAAGTATTTTTGTACAAAGGCAGGCTGTAGCTCGGGTACTGGCATCAAATTGCCGATCCTTACACCTGTTCCTTCATTTTGAAAGTGGGCTTTAAGTTTCCCAGCTGACGTACCTGTTCTTCGCACGGTTGTTTTTAATGTTATACGTCGACAGTTTTGGTTTTTACAAGCGTAAGAAAACCTAATAACCAAAAACCGATGAATTCATTTCAATGTACAGACAAACTGAAACCAAATAAGTGTTTCTCGGTGTTTATGGATATTGTAAGGATACCAAATATAGCTAAAGGTACACTGCGTAATGGGTTAAATCCTTGAACAAAGTTTCACTACCATAGCTTAAGCCGTTTTTTAGTTAAAAGCGGTCCAATATGCCGTAAAAACGTGTTCAGTACCCACTTTGGCCCCTCGCCATTTATTTTGTGGACGTTGTATGGATACAAAATATAGCTAAAAACACACTGCGTAATGGGTTAAACCCTTAAACGAAGTTTCACTACCATATAGCTTCAGTCGATTTTCAGTTATAAGCAGTCCAATTACCAATATGCCTTAAAACGTGTTCAGTGCCCACTTTGGTCCTTCGCCATTAATTGTTTTGTAGATGTTGTATGAGTATAAAGTATAGCTAAAGACACACTGCGTAATAGGCTAAACCCTTAAACGAAGTTTCATCGCCATAACTCCAGCCGATTTTGAGTTATAAGCGGTCCAAGATGCCATAAAAACGTTACTGACAGACCGACAGACAGACAGGAATTTTTTGACGCCAGTTTCGGTCTTTGCAAAGTATATAAACACCAAATATCCAAAAACCGATGGATTCATTGCAACGTACATACAAAAGTCTTACGGTATTTTATTTATATAGATAGAAGATATGAGGTTTTGTGCATTTATGATTTCATTTAAATTAAAACTTTATAAAACACATGTACGGTGAAAAATCAATTTTCCGCTGCGATCTTGGCTTGGCTGAACTTTATACTGTTTAAATATTATATAGTTCGGCCATTTAACTCAGTATTTGTTGGGAAGTTCCGTTTTGTTTTAGGAGTTTCCTTTTATATTTTTATTGTTTTATTTCGTTGTTTATAGATTTTTGTTTTAAAATTATATGTACAAATTAGCTTTACTGATGTGTCAACACGTCAAAATTAAACGAAGAGAGAGTACAAAATTGAGCAGTGAGTTATTGTGAAAGACTGATGGTGCCTTGAGTGCCGAGGAACGTAGAAGTCAATCTTCTACAGAATCTCAGGACAGTCGACAGGCCCGGATTACCCATAAGGCCAACCTAGGCCATGGCCCAGCAAACCATTGTGGGGCGCGCGGGAAACGACAAATCTTGACTTAGAGAGAAATGAGTGTCCAGGCACAACCTTGTCTTGACATAGACACTGGTTAAGCTTTCACGACCGATGCTTCTAACCAACTTCTAAGTCTTCAGGTTCACAATGAGAAAGAGTACTATTTGTATTCGGTGTGAACTGAGATTACCAAGAAGAAGTAGTGAAGAGGAAGTTCAAAGGGCTGAAGGGTAGCGCGCCGGTGGACTATGTCAAGATCACGCCACTCCGACATTGATGTCATCACTGTTATTGTGTGATTGATTTAGATTATTTTCTTGGAATATATTATTTAATTAATTAAAATTAGTAAATGGCTAAAATAGTTCCAAATAGCTGCGAACCCGCGCTTCGCCTCAGGCTTCTATTAACATAGCTGTATATATATTTTAAGAAAATTGCAAATTTAAAATAAACAAAAAGTTTTTATACAACCTTAGAAACCATTTAGTTTTGCTCCGTTAAAATTTCACCATTATAATCTCCTTTATAACTTTATAAGTAAGAATTTTATTTTGGCGGATGTTGTATGGGTAATGAAATAGCTAAAGATATGTGATGGGCTTAGCCCTTGATAAACGCCGCCATACTGCCAACTTTGACTTGTAAGTGGCCCGAAACGCCTAAAAAGCGGTTTAGTGCCCACTTTGAACCTCGCCATTTATTTTTTAAATTGGTGTATGTGTATAAAATGTATTAGCTAAAGACACACTGCGTAATGAGCTAAACCGTTAAAGGAAGTTTCACTGCCATAGATTCGTCCGATTTTGAGTGCCATAAGCAGCCCATTATGCTCCTTAAAACACGTTACAGATAGACAGACAGGATTTGACACCAGTTTCGGGAGTCTAACTCCAAAGTATATTAACATAAAATAACCAAAACTTGTTTTTTGTAATGCGGCCAGTCAAAAGCCTCATTTTATTTAGGTATAGATAGCTGAGAGTTTTCCCGTGTTTCGCCTCGGAGCTTTATTAACAATGTTGTATATTTTAAAAAAATGCAAATTTAAAATAAACAAAAAAGTTTTCATATCCTTAGAAAACAATTTAGTTTTCCAAGAGAGTGGTAGCCGCACCATTCCTCGTTATATGTTGCCATTTATTTTGTGGATGTTGTATTGTGAAATATACACAAATATAGCAAAACATAGTTTGACCGCCATCACCGTTTTAGCGACTTATAAGTGGTCTGAAACGCCTAAAAACGGTTCAGTGCCCACTTTGAATCCTCACCATTTGTTGTTTGATGTATTTAGTATAAAATACACCGGACACACAGCGTATTGAGCCCCTTAAAGGGAAGTTTCACCGCCAATTCGTCCGATTTTGAGTTATAAGCAGCAATTAGCTTAAAACGTAGGTACAGACAGACAGACAGGATTTTTGCCTAGTTTCGGTCTATCCAAAGTTTAAACACCAAATAACCAAAACCGATGTTCTTTGCATACAGACAAAAGTTTTTTTATTCATATAAGTGTTAGCTACCTTGTGACTCAAGTCATAGTTACTCTCGCCGTTCCACCTGTTTTAGAAAGAATTTCTCAAAGGGTTATATGGACATAAAATATAGCTAAAGACACACTGATGATGGGCTTAACCCTTGAATGAAGTTTCACCGGCATAGCTTCAGCGGATTTCGACGGAAATCATATAAGCGGTTAAAATGCCTAAAAACGTGCAAAGTGCCCACTTTGGCCTCGCCATTTATTTTGTGGATGTTGTATGGGTATAAAATATAGCTAAAGACACTGCGCAATGGGCTTAACCTTTAAACGAAGTTTCACCGCCATAGCTTAGTCGATTCTGAGTTATAAGCGGTCCAAGATGCCTTAAAAAACGTTACAGACAGACAGACCGACAGACAGACAGGAATTTTTGACACCAGTTTCGGTCTATGCAGTATATGAACACCAAATAACCAAAAACTGATGGATTCTTTGCAATGTACAAGACAAAAGTTTATTTTATTTTATATATATAGGCTCTAGAACGTGATGGTGGTGGTTCAATGTCACGACTGAAGACCGAGACCAGAGACAGGTGACCGCATCTATGTATTTGTCATTAGTTTTGATACAGGCGCTAGTTCGCGCATGCGACAGAGACAGGGGACATACAGAAGACACCGAGGCACATTTCTTATGGTCGCGGTCTCCTGTCTCTAGTCTTGGTCACTAGTCGCATGCAAACTGCCTTTGTACTTATTTTTGTAATATGTAAAAAATTCCACACACCTCAAACTCTCTCAGAACACAGAAGGGGCGCATCTAGAACTTTGCCCTAGGGCGTAAATAATGCTAATCCGGGCCTGAGATAGCAAACCATTCGCGTTATCTTGTAGAGAAACAGAGTCCAGCCATGAGAAAGAGGTCAGAAAGAAGAAGTCTCATCTCTTCAAGTTGAACATATGCGTAGCGGAACCCCAACTAGTCTTCTTAATTAAAAGCCATCGGAATTCCAATGGAATTTTTAATTAGTGACTTAAGCTATGGTTTCCTAGAAAGCGGTGACCATTATATAACGGCCGTAATATAACGGCTAACTTTTGTTTCAATTCTGTTTTCAATACAATCATATGGGAGTGTTTTCCAAGAGAGTGGTAGCCGCTTCCATATGATTGCATTGAACAGCAAAGATCACCGTTAGGCGGTCACCGGTCCCTGGGAAACCAATAACCATAGCTTTAGGTAGCCTAGATTTTTGAGTATATTTTTTGAATACTCAAATTCATGTTTTGAAAGAATTTCTCAAAGGGTTTAAATTTTTTAACTTGCCCTACGGAAATCGTGTCAGCGACAGAAGTGACCCGATTTTAATTCCACTATTTTGTGTATGAAGTATCTTTAATGACTAAACAGTCTGCTGTTGGCAACACTTACAAAATGCAGACGATCGTTGGCCGAAGCCGGATGGAAAAAAACCTCAGGTGGTCAAATTATTTTAATATGTATTTGAGGTTAGGAAAGAAAAAATAACAATTTTCAATGAAGAGTAAGAAATAGGGTTTTATAAATATAAGTTATTCTGTAGATGATTGCAGTATGTTTTGAAGTCCACTAAATGCTACGGAAGAGTGAAGACCCTTGATTTATTGAACAACTGATTAACATTGTAATTTTTAAGGAACCCCTTGGCCTAGGGATGCAAAAGGAATCAAGAAATGTTATTTCAGGGAGATATAGTACAATAACTTACTATCGATTTCCCATTTTGTTTGGTGGGTTGATTTTTATTTTCGGTGGAAGTTTTTTACAGGTAAGATAATACATTAGACTTTCATTTTAAGGGAAATTGGTCTAGAGCAGATAGGATTAGCCCAATCATTATACACTGCTATTCTTGAAATTTTCACTCGTCTTTTGTTAGAAAAGGTTCAAAAAACCTTCAAAAATCATAAACTTTTGGGGACTATGTCTCTTTGAACCCTGCATTGAGCCTTATATTTCAAAACAAGGCTTTTTACGGGGGTTTCCTCCGGGTGCACACAAACATTTATAATGCTGTGAATAAACTTTTTTTGGCACATATAACAAATAAATTTATATTAATTCATGATTTTCAAATTTCTTTAATGATCACATGTATCTCAGTATTAATAATTATTATACCATGTTTGTGTCAATTTCTAAATAGGTAAAGTGATATTGACATTTTCAATCGTTTCCAAACCAAAACCAATTCCAGTGGGCATTTGTGGAATTTATTATCCTAAAACCACTTTACTGTTTCAAACCAATATACTTGGCCTAGTTGAAATTTATAAACGATTGTTCCTGTGCCTGATTGGGCGCTCACGGAGATTTCTTCAGGGTAAATATTTAGGTTTGAGACTTACCTTGTTACTAGGTTTGAAAATGGCAAATGAGTAGCATTCTTAGTTGAATAATAGATACTTTAACGCCTAGACTTTTATTACACTTAAAATATTCATTTATTAATGAAAAAAAACTTAGAAGAAACTTTTGTGAAGTGCCCAATGCAGGTTTTAGGTATCTATGACCTTGAATTGACCGAGCCTGGCCCTATGGTTCACAATAGCTACTACCCTACCATGCTGAGCAACATTTTTTTAACAAAGATTTAAAAAAGTCTTCATATTAAAAAAGTGCCAGCTGGTAGCTTAAGCAAAATTGAAAAGTTAACGATTGCCATTTAGGGACAACTGATGTTAATGGTTTAAGATCTAGACATATGTTAAAAAAGGTAATTTATAACCAGTTTACATCATCATGATTAGTACCTTAGTTCATATCATGATAGAGAACTAACCACACCGTTACATTGATTCGTTACCAGCAAATTCTTTTTCAGCAAAAGCTTTTAGCAACAATAAGTAAGCTTTTCTTATGAACAAAAAATGCTACTATGCATATGTGTTTAAATGTGTAATATTTACATTATAAGAGCGTTTGAAGTCCTTATTTTGAAGGAAATTGTATTATTTTGACTTGGCTAATGCAATTGTATTGTTAGTTTGCTGAACAAATGACTTATTGTAAAATCTGTAAATGGCAATAGAAAACATGCTCTCACCGCCTAATTTTGTGGTTATTTAGAGGTTAAATTTTCCACTGCAATCGTCTCCCTCCCACACACAGCGCCGACGTCTTCAGCCATGGCCATTCACCACCCCAAGAAGTGCTCCGGCATGGGCCTGGGCCAAATCCAGGAGAATTTCAAGTAGCTCTTTATAAAAATACACACTTTCTTAATTTAACGACTTTTCAGGAAAGTTCTCATGGACAAAATAGAAGTACCTAAAGTTGTGTCAAGGACAGAAGACAAAGAAGCAGGAACCATTCTAAAAGATTTTAAAAGAGAATTCAACAAGTCAAGATGAGTGATCTATTGTTTGTGAAATTAAAACAATCTTAGTTTGTAAACATGAATATAGTGCAATTAATCCATGTTTTAATCTGTAATAAAAAAGTTGTTGTAACTATATTTTGTAAGACTTACTTATTACCAACATTCATATTGATTTGGAGGGGCATCTTTTAGGCCTATTCTGAACCCATATTATTACAACCCTTAACCATGTCTCTCAGCACATTAGGCACCAGCTAAATACACAACTGTTATGCACATGCTATACACAAACTATGTGTAGTTCAACATGCTCCGTCTGCCAGTGAGAGGACGGTTTGATTCTTCTGCATAATCCAGCTCCTGGTGTAATATTCGTGAGAGATCCCAGGAGTGACCCCAGGTAAATACACAAACATTTTGTGTTCAAATTTCTTTAATAATATATACATATGTATATAAAGTCAATTTTTGAAAGAATGCTCAAACCGTGTTCTGGGGGTCATGATTGGTGCTCATTTCATGGTCTCGGGCCTGGGTCTTACCATGCTGACGGCATAAGTATCTCATTTTCCAAAGGAAATTCAATAAAAACGGCCCAAGTTCGTAGTGTATAAAGTCAAACACTGCAATTACTGCTGCATTTTCTACAAATCAATATGTTTAAATGGGCAGTCTACTCCTAAGTTCACCTGAGCCACCCTGACTCATGCCGAGCTTTCAAACTAAAATCAAATCCATGGCCTTTAAAAGCAGTGACTGTGAAAAATGGGGGGAGAGGGTGCAGGAGCATGGCAGATCCATGGGTGAGGGAGATTCACAGGCTCACGTCAAACCTATGAGAGATTTGACATACTCCGAGACATTCAACACCAAATTTTGAGACCCCACTCTAAGCCCATTTCAGTTTTTGATTATTTGCAGTACAATTTGTTAGAATTGTGTTTTCAAAAATATAGGTACATTTTGAATCAAAAGGTTGTGGTGATATTTTAAGTGAACATTTCAATTCAATTGCAGTTGAGGTGTAAAAATAAGTTGGTCCGAAATATAAACTAGAGTAAAAAATGTTGATAAGAAAATATGTATCAGGTGAGATAAAAAATTGTCTAAGAATACAAAAAATAGAAATTGGATTTAATTTTAAATACATCCAGAGACAATTTGCATTTTACTGAACAAAGTTTTTAACAAATTATTGGAAGTGACATTTAACTTACACTATACTGCCAATATGGTAACAACCTCAATTAAAAAGTTTTGTTTGGTAAAAATACATTATGCTTTAATCAAATTGTTAATTGCCAATCACAGAGCCATGAAATTCAATAAATATTCATGTTTAAAGTATAGAGGCAACTTTGGACATCATAGAGTTCACTTTTTTGGTAGACGTACTATGGATCAAATCTTAACAAAATGTACAAGTCTTGGTTCCAAGGTGTATAAGAACACTACTTAAAACATATTTTTCACATTTTCTTCCATGAAACGAAGGTAAATTGCCATGAACTGAGCAACAAAGGCTTCCAGATGGAAGATGATTTTGCTGCCTCTGTAACATTGATGTTCGTACGTAGCTGCTAGTTCCATCACCTGAGGCTTTAACTCTATATCACAGTTCTTCAGCAGCTCCTTGAGAAGACCCTGGAAAACAATATTGATCCATTAAAATTCAATATCTTTAGTTCTTCAGCACCACCAACCGCTTAGGCAGCTGGAGTTGTTACAAGTACTTTTGAGCTAAAGACGGTTTTTTTCTTATTTTACAACACAAGACTACAGGACATTCCTCGAGTCAGGCTGAGTCAATCTTTCAAATCCTTTTCAACTTGTGCCTTCAGACCTTCAAGATGTTCATCCTTTTTCTCTGTGTATGAAGGTAGCCAATTGACACAGGTGGCCTTGAGGGCCTTTTTTAACTACTCCATGAATTAGCACCCTGACGAAACCTCAATGACCTTCAATGTCTTTTTGAGTAGCGATGCACTTGAAACCTCTTCCATGGCAACTTTAATTTACAACCCAGTATATTCGCTGAAGGTAATGGTGTAACATTTATAGTGCATGACATTTTGCTCAGAATAAAATAAAGCATCCTCAACTGAAAATATTACAATGGAAGATGCTCAATTGTTATCATTTGTTCCACCCCACAACCATGATACTAGAAATAGTCAATATAGGTTGGGATATCATAGATTTGAAATATCTCAGAAATAACCCTCCCAAATTTGTATTACATTTTTTAACAAATTACCGGACTATTTAAAAAAACATTGATTGTATAAACTCTTTTCAGTTGAAATTGAAAACCTTTTAATTCAAAAATAATTTTATAGTGTTGGTAAATTTATGGATTATTCAAATACAACTAATTTCCCCAACAACATTTCATCTATAACTCATTAGCTATGTAGCAAGTAGTACTATAGGGGAACAGTATTTTGTTGATGGGTTTGTCTTATTTGTTTTTATATTTAGCTATGATTTTGTCACACAATATTTGTTTGTACACAACAAATAAAGTTATTTCTTTATTACTGGTAATACAATAATCTTTTAAATTGTTTCTTAAAAATGACAAATAAAACACTCGACAAACTTACTTTGAAAACAATATTGACTGGAATGCCATGCACAAGAAGCTCGTACAGCCTAGTCCGAACAGCCATGAGTTTTGCAGGGCTTTGCTCTTGAAGAATGGTCTTGGCAGTGTCCCTCAGGAACACCTGCCAGTCAGGTTCTGCTATTTTCTGGTCAGCTGTGAAGGGATACCTGAAAACACAGGCAAGTTTTAAGTTGATATAAATACCCAGTTGTAGGACCTATTTACAAAATATTTAGATACCTTGTATTTATGTCTAAAGATCCTACTTTCTGGATGATTTTATAAGCAAATACATACTACGCCATGCTTGTGTGGCTTTGTTGACGTACTTCTGTCTTCAAAATCACTATGAATACTAACACAAAACTTACACTATTTACATTTGGAACCGCTTTTGTATTTCTTTGGTCTTTATGGATAACAGGTAACACATTGGATGGGTGATGTCAAAACATCTCCTTAGCACTTGTGCAACTTATTATCAATCTCTTTGGAAAAATGATATATTCGTTGTCAGCATGGTAAGACCTAGACTATGACCTCATGAAATGAGCAATCAATCCTGACCCCCAGAACACCAGTTTGAGCATTTTTTTAAACTTTATATACATATTTATATATACTTGTCACCTCCAGGTTGCATTTTTTCTGATTTTTATGAAATTTGGTTATTATGTTCTTTTGTAAATATCTTGGTCAAGTTTGTTAGCCAAAAAATCGGACCACCACAATCCCCTTTGGGGGGAGGGGGTTTTTCAAAAAAAGAGATTTTGCTTTAAAAAACAGTACCTATATTTCATCCAACTTTGATGAAATTTGAAAAAAATATGTATTTTAACAAAATCTCTCAATATACCAAAACTTATGAAAGTCCATTCAGTCGTTTTAAAATGGCTGCTAAAAAAGGGATTTTTCACAAAATGAAAGCTTTTATTTCAATGAAATTTGTTATCGCTTCAAGAAATGTAATAAAACTTGCAGTAAAAGAATACGTAAGAGTTCGAGGTTTGCCGCTTAGCGGCTGGCAAGGTCGGCCTGGTTTATATAATAAGAATGGGTCACACATTAAAAAATTAATAAATGTTCTTTATAGATATATTTTATGTTTAAGGAGTAAGAACTTTCTTAGGTTTACAGATATTAAATATATTTTAAAAAAAGTACCAACCAGCTGATGTTTCATTTAATTAATGCTGTAAAGGCCTCCTGCATGATACTTGATGTTGTAAATATGAAAGAAAAATATAACTCTTTTTTATTTCATTTCACATGACGATAGTTATAGGCACTAAAAGAAACCCTAGTCAGAAGCAAGACAATTAGCTTGGCTATTTATAAGTAAATCACTCACTGTTGAACTTTGCATGCTTCACACATGAGAATTGCTCTGCGCAGATTTCTGTCACTTTTCTCTGCAATTCTGTTAGCAAACTCTACAGGTAACACAAGGCCTTCTTTTTTGCAAACACTCTGAAACAGTAGAAACATTAAAATATTACGTTATCCACCAAGTCTGTTGTTAGCAAATTTCTATAGGAAATAGACCTGTTCATTTCTACCGCTATATAAAACAAAACGTTGTAGAATTAAACAGAAAACAGTTTGAGCTTCCCAAAATCCACTGAGCCAAATGACAAGACTAATACCATATATACAAGTATATATGTGTTGTAATTGTTCATGAAATTTGTTTTTTTTTGTAAATTTCTAGGTTAAGTTTGTTAAACACAAAATCGGTTTACCGGAAGCAGGCTTCGGGGACGGAGCAGCGTGCAAGTAGTCTCTGTGTTTTTAAACATTTTGAGAAAGAAAGCAAACTTGGTTCGTATGAACTAACGTAATCTAACCACGAAAGATTTAAAGTAATGAAAGAAACTCAAGGGTGGATCTCCCAGGCTAAGATAATCGAGGTAGTACAATAAACTTTTGGTTGACATTTATCATTAATTAATTAATTGCACATAATTAAAAGATTAATTGAAGTATTTGTCCAATTAAGGCTTTTCTCAAAACCCTAAAACTAAATGAATTTTATCTTATTTTCCCCAATATACAACCATAAATTCCCCATTATATGATTACATGTAGGGAAAATAAATGATTCTAATAGCATCTAAAATATAAAAATCCGTAATTTTTAAGAAGATTTAGTCTTCCACAGTTTAACATCCTTGAAAGAAGCTCAAATGAGAGGCCACTTTTACCTTCTTCCTGTCTCATTCTTGAGCCTGCGCCCGACGCTACTGGACACAATGCATTTGTAGCAGTGAGCATGGCCCGCCACACCACATCTATACACCCTTCCCTCCTATTCATTTTAATTTATCCTTTACAGTTGAACTCGGTTATCAGTGAAGTATCCATATGTATGTGAGTGTGTAAATAAAACAATCAACTAGCCCAGAACTCTCACTTTCACTAGCGATCCAACTAACTGTCATATAAGGAAACCTCTTCAGGCCAACACTGAGGTGAAACTGGTTGTTAAATCCTCTCAAACAAAGCAACAAGTAAAAAAGATTCTGTAAACTGTTACCAAGAAAAAAATCAAATGAAACTAGCCAAAAACCATTAACTACAGAGATCATCAGACTCACAATTACTAGACTTCTTGGTAAGTATCGTGTTAGAAAAGTTGATGAATATAAACTAGGTGGGAAGAGTCCAATTAGTGAACTAGGCAAAAAGGTCTAAGATAATACCACCAAGATGCAGCAACTGGGAGAGGGTCAAAGGTGGGTAGCACTTCCTAAACAGAAGCTTAGCCTTTGAAAATGGCCGTAGCAACTTTGAGTTAGAGAGTTTACTGTGAAGTAATGATAGTCTCTGATTGATTGATTTGCGCACCTGAAGAATGGTGACAATCTCCGGGTGGGTGGGAGCTGCGACGCGGATACCAAGACATCGTGATCGTATCGCAGGGATCACTTGTGAGATTGAGTTGCAAGAGAGGATGAGACGGCATGTAGCGATGTACTTCTCCATGGTACGGCGCAGAGCGTGTTGGGCGTCCTTGGTCAACCGATCCACCTCATCCAGCAAAATCACTGAAATATGACACACTTGAACTATTAGCTCAGACTAACATATTTATATCTGTTATAGCTTACATATGTTTTCAAGTTATTCATATGCTAGTTAACATATATTTAAAGAAGTCTGCACCACATATTGGTTTAGATTAATAGGTTTTGGATTTTTGAACAAGTTCAGTAATCCAGAACTAAACCTAAAAGTGCAGTATTATCAAGAAAAACAAGCCAAGCGAGGGAAATATTAGAAAGGCGAGCAAAGTAATAAGAGAGGAGCAACAAAGTAAAGAGATGAACACTGTATTGTCAAGAAATACAAGAGAAGCCAGTGAATTGCCTGAAGAGCGACTAACAACTAAGGTAAATTCTGAATTTAAACATTACCTTTAAACTCTCTTTGGCCAGTGGAATCTAGCTGATGGGTCTGAGCAGCATTTTTTATAAGCTCCATCACAACAATTCTGTCATAAATCCCAGCATCACTTGGATTGACTTGGATGTGATAGTTGCTGGCAAGAGTCATGATATCCAGTTTCTTGTTGGATGGAGTCTAGAAAAATTAAGGAGTCACAGCTAATAAAAGATATTATTACTTTTAAAATTATTATTTAAAGAAAGCACTTATAAAAACACTTTTATTGAGGCATTTTAAAAGTTCTCTATCACCAAAAAAAGCTGTTCATATTAAAATATTTAAGTTAAACAAGTCTGCTACCTGGAAATTCAAGTGCTCCATCCTAAGTCTCTCAACTCCGGGACCGTACAACTCTCTGAGTAGCGCCATGATTCTTGTTCTCTTGCCAGCTCCACTGGGCCCATAGAACATAAGGTGAGGGAAATCTCCTTGTTGAACCTAAAATAATTTTCTTTGTAATAACACAAAAATAAAGAAATCTACCAATACAGCTGTATCGGACTTGTTTAAACACATAACTGAAAAAATTAAAGAGAATAGGGGTGTTATTAATTTTATGTTAGACCGTTGTAAAGCATGTAGTTGTTTGTACCACGTCCTTATCTTAACAAACGTCTCATCATTGGGGATTTTAGTTTCTGCACTGCAGTGGTTTTCCAGCAATCTGAAAAGTAGATATGGAGTTACACTTCTGTCAAGTGTTCGGTGCTGTCAAGTGCCAAGGGTTACGTCAGTCAAGTGTGTGTCCAACGTAAGACCAGCCTTCTTCCTCTTACAAGAGGCATACCTCAAAGTTCAGTGCTTTTACAGTGGTCCTGTAGTACTAATACTTTTTACCAACAAATAAAGTTGCAAGCTAAATACCCTAGATAAAAATATATGCTGATAAAGCGGGCGAATTGCTTGAGTTCAAAAGATTATGACTATCAATTACTGTTTAAGTGATTGATGTATTAGTACCAACTAGGTGCGTCTGGGCCACTCATATAGGCAGGTGTTCACCGTCGTCTGCAGTAGAAGCACTGCAAAGACTGTCACACTGCCGCGGGAGCAGGAGACAGGGCCATGGTGCTTGCACAGGAGAAAGTATGCGTAAATGGTACAAGCCGTTTAGGTGGTCATGGGAAATATAAGGTATTGAGTATTTGAGATAACTAGGTGTGCACTCTGCTAAGTCTCGTATTGGGAAGAACGAGAGGAAAGCTGAATAATTGGTGATGTAAAAGTAGTAATACTGTGATGATTTTCGAGAGGAGATGATGGCACTTACTAGGGAAAACAATATTAAACAGGGGGCCAATTAAAATACTTCAAATATCACAAGAGCTGTAAATAAGAGCTATAAAAAAGCCATATCATCAATAGGCTTGTTGCAAAAGGAAATTTTACTGTTTACATTTCCACATCTTAGGACAATAGTTATAAGAACATGTTATAAAACAATATAAAACAATATAGAAGACATTGAATTTAAATTAATTTGCACTTTAAAAATCTGTATTTTAAACTTTCAAGTTATGTAGGCTGTAGAAAAGAATTATCTCGAAGACAGAGATCAAGTCAAAAGCAGACTGCCTATATGACAGCGAGCTAAGGTGGTGTCTCATGGCAATCTCTTTAGTATGTCCATTACCATTAATTAAACCAAGTAAACCAAATTAGTGTTTCTGTACCATATTAAGAGAATTATTGCAATGTCTAATCTGACTGGGAGACCAGATAAGAGCAGTATACTCAAGTATGAGATGGATCAACGCCTCATAGAGAGTCTTCACAGAAGCAGGAGACGTTGAGGTCTTTGAGGAGCGAGCATCCAGTCCAAGAACAGAGTTGGCTTTGGCACAATCTTGGTAATGTGCAGACAGAAATCCAAAAAAGAGGTTAAAAAGTCTCCCAAGATCCCAGACAGCGTTCACTCTTCAAGATTAGTATTTCGGAGTCTGCAGTTGAAGAACATCACAGTTCGAGCTGTCACAAATGACATCACCTGGCATCTCTATTAAATCATTACTAGAACACCACTCACCTATCTTCTTGAGGCCATCTTGCAGTTCCAGTTAACGATTGATGGCTAAATGAGACTTCCTTGAAACCCCAACGTCGTCAGCAATCATAAAATAAACTTTGACCTTAAAGACTTCCCAAAATCATTGATGAAGATAAAAAAGAGAAAGGGTCCGAAGAGTTTGCCAAATGTCTCAATTCTGTGCCATTTCTCTCAGCTGCCCCCAGGTCTTTCTAGCATTTGCTGCCTCTTTTCCCCCGTTCTTCTCCAGGTGATGCATAGCTGGCTTCTTTTCCGTGACCCCTGAGGGTTACACTCTAGTGCCTTTTCCTCTATGGTAGTGACATCCTTTCTCAGTGGGTATCTCAGCCATCTCCATGTTTTTCATTTCAACCTGTAGCAGCCCTATTTAGTATTCTATTTACAAAAACCTGTATTTTAAATATATTGTATTTCTCCATTTTCCACATTTCACTGGCAGTATACAGCAGGGCAGATTCAACATTTGTATTGAATATTCTGAGTTTTGTAATCTTTGGTAATATATTCCCTTCCCCCCCCCATATTGAGTAGAGTTTAATCAAGAAAGCATTTGATTTTTTGATTTCCTGACTAGACTTTTTACGTCTTCTCCCTCCCTTATTTTATTTTTTGGCTGTGCCTGCTTCCAAGGTACTGAGAGGTATCTTCTTCCTATACACTACCCCTCAGCGCCCCTGTGGAATTTAGCCTAATTTCTTTTGTCACTATATCACTATTTGAGATGCCGACCACTGTCATGAGAGTATTTTAAGGCAAATATGTAGTGAAGGATGAGTGTGATGAGTGGTAGTAATGAATTATAAGGAGTAGTCTTGTTACAAACTAAGGCCGACTCTTCCTTAGAATGGGTCATTAATTAGTAAGCCCAAACCAATGACCAATGGAAATACAAGGACCAACGGCTTAACGTGTCTTGCTCACATTTATTTATAACCTACAAGCTCATCTTCTATTTACAGCGAACTTATCTTGCCTGGATGTGAGTGTACCTCTGAGCAAGTAGGCAACAGCTTGTGTTGCTTGGAAATGAGGAAAGACTATGCTATACCTAATTGCTGATATCCTATACCTATATCTAACCAAAGATTATAGAGCCTTTAATTCATAATATTAACTATGGCCCATTTGGGTTTAAAATGTAGGACTTACCAGATTTTTTAGATGTAATCCTTGAGTTTTATGGTAATCTAATTTCTGTAAAGAGTTAGGTCTATATTTATCTACCCACAGACTCATTTTAAGAAAATATATTATCAGCTCAGATGTGACTGATTAAACCAATTATAAAATAAATCAACTTTTGGTTTGTCCAGTATTCCTTTATCACGAAAATAATATTAAACAGCAAAACAATATTGTCGGTTGTCGCCTAACCTCAAATGTTTAACCAATAACCAACCAGATCATCAACAATCAGATGTTCCCGCCATAATTTGTTCTGTCTGGTGCTGCCACCAAACATCTGAACTTTGACCTAGCTCATTGGGTATAAACCAAATACTCTGTGGTGTAAACTGAAAGCACGGGTCTTGGTAAATGGTAAATGGTTGAAGCCTTTGACTTAAAAGGTCAATAATCACTATACATTACTCCTTCATATGTTGCCTGCATGGCTAGAATGATGGAATAAATCAAAACTTCTAATACTCTACTTCTTGAAAGTTAGACCTGGAGTGTCGCCTTTTATTCAACCTTAGTATAGCGTTTCGAGGAATAACGTTGTTGTATAATAACGTAATATACTGACTGTATAAGTAGACTATCTATTTCCAAATATATCATCTAGACCAAATACGCTTTATCCGCTTATGTGTAAATTGTAATACTAAATGTCACAATTAAAGTGCATTTGACAATACAGCGAATTCGATATTATGTTATGCAGCAGCATTTCGGTCTGCACAAGTCGTGGGACATTGAAATTATATGATGTAAAATGTAAATCCTATCCAAAATTTGTACACTTTTAAAAAAGACAGGACTTAAACATTTATAATTGAACACGTTTTTATACGTTTTTGTCGATATGCCCGTTTCTTTTTGAAGCGAACAGTAATTATAAAAGGTGCAGGGCTTATGAATGAAAAATTCCTTGGACAACATGACACATAAAATATACTACACCATGTAATGATTTAATTATGAAATTGTACTTCTTTCACAGATAAAAATGCGTGTTTCAAAGTACATATTGAAGTTAAAACTGTTAGTGGTACATATATCATATTATCGTCCTAGTTTGATACAGATTCTTACGATTTGCATGAATATTTTTTCTAATATGTTGCCCACGATTGGTAATAATTATAACGAACAATGTCATGTCGTCTTACAGACAAATTGCTTTTCCAGTCATCATTAGGTGTGACGCCAAGATTTCAGCCTAAACGGTGTGGGTGTCCTGGGGGTGTTTTAAGTAAATGTCAAAATGATGAGTAATCGAAAGTTGAATCGAGACAAAAGTTGGATGGATTTGCTTTCCCGATCACCGATCAGGAGTGTAAGATCAAGCAGTGAAATATTTAGGAATTCATTTGGACTCAAAATTAAACTGGAATTTACATGTGAACTCAAAATTATCACAAGTTTACAACAGACTTTCACTTCTATTTCCCCTTTTGAACAGAAGATCAACTCTGAAAATATCATGTGGAACTTTAATATACAAATCAACACTGAGACCTTTAATTATGTATAATTATGTATGGCTGTCCTATTTGGGGCATGAGCATATCTTCATCAAAATTAAACAAAATTCACATTTTTCAAAACAAAGTTTTAAGAATTGCCACAAGTGCTCTGGTTTGTTAGAAACAGTCAAATTCACAGTGAACTCCAATGTAAACCTTATTAGTCAGTCATTTATCCAAAAATCAGCTACTAAATTCAAATCCTCTGTTCAACATGTTCCTGGTGCAGTATTTTTCCAAATCGGCCAAGCAACAGAAAACAGACGTTTAAACCCAGACTTTTTTCAAGATTTAATTTAACTTTGAAGATTTTAGTAAGATGTAAATATTTTATGTATGTATATTATGTTTTAGTTACAGGGTGTATCAAGCGATGAACCCACTATGTTATTATATTGTTAAATGTTCCTTGTTATATATTTCTGTGTATAATATGTTGTATTAATCCAGAATAAAATTGGTTGACTTACCACTGGTAAGAAAGGTCCACCGTAACTATTACGTTTTCGTCTTTCTGTCCAGACCACAGAGGAATATAAAGGACCGACCAGACGTCAGACTCAGATGTCACACTCATAACTTCATGTCAAAGAAAAGAAGTTCTGCTGGTGACTTGTATTCTGCTAGTGTATTGTATTTTATATTTTAATCTAATGTTGTGACTAAACTATTGTTGTGTATATTGTTACAAATAAACTAATTGATCGAACTTCAGATATTTCACTACACAGGTAAGAAAATCTTTAAATAATAACGTAAATGCCTATATCAACCGTAGCCTATCTCTTGAATACCGAAAGCGGGGTAAGAAATTTATAAATTAGACTGTTTCATATTAATAACATCAAATACCCAAAGAATGCTTAAAAGCATCACAACTAGGTCAACCGAAGCGTAGCCTTTAGAAATCGTTCTGACTGCCGAAATTTTGCTGAATCAAAACTCAATACTTAGATTCAGCACACCCAAAACACTATGCCGTATAAAATGTGAGGATAAACCAAAATAGTGTTCTCATAATTTTTGTTTTCTGTGCACATTTAATTTAATAAGGTACTTAATAAAAAAAAGACACCAGATGTTTATTTTTTACAAATAAAATCAACATGATTATCCCAACATAGTTTTTTTTGTAAGGTAGAAACAAGCCCAATAACTTAAATACTTTGAGCCTCTGAATGGTATTTTATTTATGTTTTTTATCTGAAAACCCAAAACTAAAAAATGATTTTCAACAAATTAGTTTTAAGATTTAGGCAGAAAGTTGTCACTTCTCTGAGCAAGTAACTCCTAATTCAATCGTAGTTTTACAACTAAAACTTGATTGGGTCAATTTTTCGCGTACAATTAACAGGCTCCTAGAGAGTTGTTACCAATATTGAGATTTTACATATAAATACAAAAAATACAGGTCCCAAAATGGAGCAAACACACAATACAAAATATGTCATAACAAATATCTTCAACAACCACTTTTGGGTTCTGTCTTAAATATGATTTAACCCAATCCAACGGAAGCCCCTCTAATCCCACAGTTCTAAAATTCCATAAATGTTGAAAAAATTGTTTATGTTCTGTCAATTTTGGTTAAGTCTAAAAACATGCTACTAATTTTATTTTGATGGTTATTTGAAATTATAAATATGTATAACATTTCGTTTATTGCAATTGGTAATTATTTTTATCTCTTACGAAACAGAAATTGCTCTGTTATGATATAATATTAAACTTTCCAAAAAAAGTTATGAAGTCTTGAAAGAAACAATTTCTAACGACTTTTGTAGTAAGGGAAGAAGAGAATTGGTCCATGTAGTTGCTCAACTCTTAACTTGTGGACAACCTTATAATCAAATTGTAAAATGATATTTAGTGCTTGTGGAAAATTCCGTTTGCAAAAAGACAGGCTAATCTAAGTGTAAGGGGTCAACTACTTCCACAACATTTTTGTAGCATCCAAGTTGAGAATCACATCAATATCATTGACCTTTTTGGTGTAAAGTTCCTTATTACTTTAAGTACTTCTTGATTGTTACTAACATTTAAAGACATGGACGCCTCATTGTATTTATTTTGAGGGAATGCTGTAACAGATATTTGTGTTATTTATTGACAACATTTGCAAAATATCTGTTAATTTCATTAGCTGGTATTGTTTTGTAAGGATCTTTCTTAACGTCTCCATTTACTTTCAGTACATATGCATTCCGTCTAAAGTTGTTGCTTGTTAATATTGTTAAATGTTCAAGTTATAAAACTGTGTATAATAATTGATCCAGAATAAAATACTGATAAGCCGTAGACCTAAAATTACGTTTTCGTCTTTCTGTCCAGACCACAGAGGAATATAAAATACAATAACGACCAGACGTCAGACCGCAATATTCACACTCATATGGTGTCAAAGAGGGTGACTTGTATTCCTAGTGTAGTATTTTATATTTTAATCTAATGTTGGTTGACTAAACTATTGTGTATATTGTTACAAATAAACTCAGTTTGAGGTAAATTCGTGAACTTCATCATGTCACTACACAGGTAAGAAAATCTTTAAATAATAACGTAAATGCCTATATCAACCGTAGCCTATCTCTTGAATACCGAAAGTGTCTCAATTCTTACTGTACAAGTAACCTTATTATACCGTTTATGCCTGTATTAATACTCAGAGGCTCAATCAATGGTAGGGAATTGACTTACGACAGGGAGATCACAACTATCTGGTTGGTAATTTTCCAGGTTATTGTTTACCAGAACTGCCTTAACTCCTAACGTGTTTGATATTGATATACTGTATTATGATAGTCTAGAATGTAATAGAAGTGTGTCTTGATGAGAATTGAAGGTCACAATGAGAACTACTGATAGCGCGAGTGGTCAAAGGTCAGAAGTAAGGCCGCGTACCTGTGCATCTGCTGCTCAGTCAGTGATGGCATCATGTGCGTGTTCCGTGTTTGTGACGGTTGTGAGTATAATATAACTTCTCTCATCGCTTTATTGGGATTGGACGAGCAATAGAATTGATTTGTATATGGTCATGGCTTGTAGGTTAGATTGGTTGGACTGCTTGAAAATATACAGCTGTTTACAGTTTGAAGGTGATAAGCATTTAACAGTCAATCATTCATACAATTTAATCGACCTAGATACAAAAGACTGTACTCAAACCATTGAACGGACATGACGCTCCGTGCAAAGGTACCACGTTACAGAAACCGTAAACATCATCTACATGGACATATTGCGGAATATCTCTTCAAGAGCAACTTACCAGACTAGACTATACTTCCTGCAGGAGACTGATAGATCTTCTCTTTGTTTACAACAAACAACTGTTTTCAGAATTATTGAATGCATGGTTTTTTGTTATTGTTGCTAGAAGCAACAAAAAGTGGTTCATTTAAACAAAGAAAAAATTGAGTTTAAATGGTTACCAAACACTTTTATTTGACAGGTTTAAAACAAAATGAGATAAAAACTGAGTTTGATGCAGTTTGAGGCACATCTTCTCCTTTGTCTCCAACAATTTACAATTGGGACGATGAGTTCAAACGTAGCCATGAGTCAACAAAAGATGAACCCCATTCATGAAGCCCGTTAAAAGTGACAACCCAACTACTAAATGAAACAAAATATTCAAGATTAGGTTTTGAAAGATGGATAAATCAAGATTTGAGAGTTGGTTAAATCTACTGTTATATACTTATATCGCAAGGTACTGTGTGCTTGGTGTGAAAAGATTTCAGTAAGATGGGTGTCGTGTTTGCTGACAGAGGAGAAGAAGCGCATCCGTGTCATCGGTTCTGTATCGGAGGAATCTTGACGAACTATTATGTCGATACATAGCAGTTGATGAAACTTGAATCCACTACTACATCCCAGAGACTAAGGATCAGTCAAAACAGTGGGTTTTTGAAAAGGAACGGACACCGAGGAAGGCAAAGGCAGTGAAATCTGCTGGCAAGGGGATGGCACCAGCTTTTTGGATCGCTCGAGGGGTCATACACATTGATTACTTGGAAAAGGAAAAAGCATTTTGAGTATAGTTTCACTGTAATGGACAATTTGAATAAATAAATTGAGACTAAATTCCCCAATTTGCAGAAGAAAAAGATCCTGTTCTATCAAGGCAATGCAAGGGTGCACACCTATACGGTTTCGATGGCCAAACTCATGGAATTGAAGTTTCACCTGGTACCGAATCCACCATATTCATCTGTTAGCCCTTAACCTTCCAGAGGTCGCATCACGGAGGTTACCCCGGTTTATCTGTGTTGGTAGATCAAATCGTCACACACACAAGTCAAAACCTGTGAACTGAGTACCTTCCTTTTTTTTGAAGAACTCAATAAAATAAAATATAGCCACTTACAGCTCAATTTAGTTTGTTTTTAACTGTTTATATTAGAGTCCTGGACGAATATCCTGCTACAAGGCAACCGAGTTAACCTTGTGCATCCTGCTTGCAGCAGGGTGAATTCATCAGATTATTTGTTGAGTTTTATAGTTTTCGTGTTTCACTTCACCAATTGCATTTAACTCTGGTGTAGTGATGATACTATGCCACTGTAAGAACAACGATGTTTTGCCATTTTCACTAAGGTTTTAACCCACCTGGAAGTAACCTCCGGTGCACCCCTCCTCACGCTTTGAAAACCCATGCCTCTGGAAAGTTAATAACTAAATTATGTTTCCCAATCTGAAGAAATGGCTCGACGGACAAAGTTTTCATCAAACGGAGATGTCTCATTTCCCACATAGAAACCTCTTTTGCAGAATTTGAGAAATCATACTTTCTAAGTAGCTTAAGTACTAAAGTGAGAAAAACACTTAATGTGACTATGTTCAAAAGAAAGACTAAGTAGAAAAGAAATTCAACCCAAAAAGGATTTATTGAACTACCCTTGTAAAATGTTGAACAAATCAAAATAAGTCTTCAAGGGGCGCTTGTCCTTGAACTCCTGCAGTAATCTGTACAGCTCTCTTTATTACCAGAATATTGATATGAACTCAGTGCTTGCAACACTGCACCCCAGAGCACAATTCCGTACCTCAGCCTTGACTCAATGGGGGAAGTACAGATAAGCTGCAACAGAAAATAATCTTGGAATATTTGGAATTTCCATTTGATGCAAATAACTGTGATGCTACTTTTGAACATAATGTGCTTAAGTGTTGGTCCCACGATTAACTATTGTCAAACGTAAGCCCCAGATATATACAATGTGATTCTAAGCGCAATACAAATTTATCCATGAAAATTAACGGATCAGCACCTGTAATCATATAAAATGTGAAAAATAAACTTTAGTTTTCTGGAAACGTCACCTCATTCCAAAATCCCAGCCGCTCTACTGTGAGTGTTGCTATCTTGCTGGTGTGTATTGATTGTAATATTTATACTATTTTTAGAGCTCATTTTTGTACTTTTATACCATGGTTGCCGTTAGAAATGAACAATATTTTTTTTAGGAAAAGCAATGGTGTTACCTGGAGTCCAAGCAAGTTCTAATGTGCAACCAAATCAAGGCTTGATTGTTACTAGTGAACCAAGGTATGGTCCAATAATTCACTCTAAGGGCCGTTTTTTCAATTCAGCCTTAACCGGCGGTTAAAATTAGGACAGGGAGCCAACCAATAGGAAAGCTGGATATTTTTAGGTTAAGTTTTACTTTGTCTGTTTTGATTTTGCATTTTGGTGTTACAGTTTGTATTTAGCTATATTAGCATAATGTGTACATGTTAAATTCAATAAAAATGGTAAATCTATACCTTTATTGCATGAATGATCTTCAAATAATTCATTTAAGTACTTTGAACGTTGCGTGAAAATGTAAACATTGCAGACTGTAAACAACTTAACGGGGTTAGTTAACCAGCTGCTAACCAGGCAATTGAAAAAACGACCCTAAGTAATTGCACCTAATTTGAATACGTAGTGATCAAAATGACCCCACTCCAGAAAATAGAAACATGGCTACAAATAATAAGTATTTTCTTGTTTAAACTTTTTTTTCAAGTGGTAATAGGCATTAGCCATCATTATAATCAGTGTTGGGAAGTATCAATCCGTTATAATGAGGTTGTCGTCTGCAATCACCTTCGAACTGAATTTATGAATATTGGTGAGCATAATTTACACTATGAGTAGTGTGGTTTATTTAGCTTACCACTTTGACATGAGCTTGTAATATATGATATAAGATTTTAATTCATGCAATGCTTTTCTATAATTTAAAATGAATTAAATTATTCCTACCAAATCATTTTCAATATTTAAGCCCAGTTGAACTGAATCTACTCATGCATTATAATACCAGTATAGGTCTATACTAATGTATTTATAATATACAAGTAACCACAGTGTTGGCAACTATTTTTTCAGGAATATTAAACAAACATTAAAAAGAGATAATTGGTTTTGTCTTTATATTTCTTTTAAAATATATACCACAATCTCAGGTTAACATTGAACGTTTTTAATTTACTCCAACAACCCTTATTTGGGTAGGGGGCTAAACTGCTAAAACATTAGTAAATGTACCTCAGCTCTACTATTCAATGTTTTATGAAAACACTCAGGGTCCTTATTCTGATTCCAGATCCAGTTCACCATCGGTCAACCCTCATGGAACTCCTGATTTTTGATGTTTACAAACTAGCGAGGTTTGTTCTGTGACCTCCAAGGAAAAAGTGTTGGACAAATCTGATCATGTAGGTTATATTTGTTAGTCTATCAATTCATTCACAGTACCAAATAGTAACTACTTACCGTAGTAGAGACATATTTTTAACAAGATTTTCTGCAATTTCTGTATTTATTAAGATTTTGGAATCACCATAATAAAGCATGGAGTTCTTATACACTAATAATTTACAAACACCTCGACGCCAACGGGACAAGGACACGGCGTAATTTCTTAATTTGTAGAGGCCTCCCTTGTTTCTCCCAAGACTTCGGAAAGTAGTACTATAAATACCTTTTATTTTGCTTTTATATAATAGTTTTTATTTGCAAATCCTATGTGTAGAGTCCAAGAAGTTACGCTACGGCAATTCCAGAGAAGGTGTTTAAACACTGAAAGGTGTAATGAACCAGAACACCAGAAAGATGTAGTTTTCTTCATTCTACACATAGGTAGTATCCAAGGCTAAACACAAGGTGTTTATAATTCTTAAACCTTCATTCCTCAAGAACATTTCAATTCTAATAGCAATACCAAAAATAGAATCCTATTTCAATAATTCAACTCCCCTTTTTTTACAATTAGTTGGGAGAAAAAAATACATATATTTGATTAATGTTGTTCATTTTACTACTAGAATGGTAAACAAACCAGGCTGAAACCCAGGTAAGTTCTAGAGTGCTGCTGGCGTGAGTGAAGGGCATTTGCATTGTAATTTGTTACTCTAATTTGATAAGTACAATTCTAATTTGCTCCGCTCACAATTTCACTTCAGCCTTTGACCTCACTTTTTAAGTTTTACTATCACGAGCGTTACCAGACTGTGAGCGCAAAAAAATTGTTAAGGGGTCTTTGAGGTTTATTTATTTTGTTATATGCTTTATAAAACTAACTGAACATTGTCAGTGCATGTGTATAAACAGACTAAAAATTTGAAACAAATAAGTCCCTGAATTGATAAATCAGCTTTATAAAGTATTGTAGATATGAAATACTCCTGATAATGGGCTAAATACAGTTTATGGGATGCATGATATAAATAATATTTTATGAATATGAACTTGAGACATTTTATTTAGTAATATGGGATATATCTACATATTTCTAGAATATAGGCCTTAAACTGAAATCTTTCCATCAACATCAATTTAGTTTATCTAATATTAACAAATTATTGAATAAAATTTTTGTTTCAATATTTTTGGGGAATTTGTTAATTATTTTGATTCCAAATTGCACCGGTAAATTTTAGAAAACAAGAGTTCGGTGTTGCTAAATTCTCGATTAATTTTTACCTCTAGCGTCATGTATATTTAAACTAAGCCTTTTGTCAGGTTACATTTGGATAAGAAAAATAAGGCTATTTCAAACAAAAATAAGGTCAACAAAATATAGTTCCTAGAATGCATTTCCACAAGAATCATCTTACTTGTTCAGATAAAAACAGTTTGATACAAAACAATATGTTTTATTTTGAGTTTTTACTCATAAAACTCGAAGGTTTATGGTTGATTTAAGGAACACTCTGTATATGTGCAGTGTTGATTTTGACCAAGTTTTATTGTAAATGACTTTATTGCTCAGCATAAATTTGAACATGAACAACTACCATAACATTGAAACGACTTACAAGGTAGTCATCAAGGTAGTTGACAATTGCTTGAGATTGCCATATATTAGAAACTTTATGATTAGGTTGTAAACATTCTTTTAACTAGGGCACGGTTTCTTCAGTTTCGTTCATTACTGTTTGGTGTGCTGATTTTCTTATAGTTCTGGCAATACGTAATACAGCATTTAATTTTAGTTGTACCTACATGACCTTTTCTGTTTGTCTTGAAAGTGTGTGTGTGTGGTTTTCTAGGGATAATAAATGTGGAATCTGTTATGTTTAAACTTTGTAAAACACATCATCAAAGATCTATGCATGGAGCTCGCTACTAAAGATGAGAATTCGGGACCAACCACTAACAAGGTGGTAAAGTTATGTTTTGCTGCGCTTTGACTAACGCATTAAATGCAACGCTAAAATATCCATCAAATCTTTTGTGCTTTTGCTTTGTTTCTTGCTTTTTTATTAATACAACTATTTTAAAATGCTGGTTTTACTCACTTAAATAATGTAAAACCGAAAAAGTGTTTCTTTTCTTTAAAATAATTTTTACAATGATGGTGAGAAGTTTAGTCATTTCATTATTTAGTAAAGTTAACACCAAAATCATGTGTAGGATTTTATCACAGAGAGGTATTGAAATAATGTTTAATAGATAGTACGAGGGGGTACCCAAAATTATCGGGAATTGGTCGATGGGAGGTGGGGAGCGCATAGTTCGCATTTTGGCCGCTAGGGGATGAAAGAGCAACTCTTCCTGAGTTCAGGACACTCACTGTGGTCAGTCTGAGAGGTCGTAAAGAGGAGTTGCATGCGTTTTTCTAAAAGTAGTTTTTGTTCTGCCTCGTTTTGTTTTGATGGTGTAATTAAATGAACAAAGTTCAGCAGTGAAGTTTTGCTTTTTCTCGGTAAGAACACGTCAGAAACGGTTGCAATTATAAAAAAAGCTTACAGAGACGATGTTTTGAGCAAAACCAGAGTGTTAGGAGTATTTTTCCCTAATTCAAGATGGCGCCATGTTGATCGAAGACAAGCCTCGTCCTGGACCACCTTCAAATTCTCGGACTGGTGAAATTGTTAATAAAAACTGTTAATATTGCAAGAGACCGTCGGAGGACCATTGAGAATGCTTCTTTGCTGTCTGTAGTGTGTTGAAATTCAGTTTAGCGAATTTCAACACACCAGACCTAAATTGTGGCAATATGGAGACTGGTCCTTTCATCATGACAATGCGCCTGCCCACGTAGCCATCTCAGTGCGCTAGTTTTTGGCCAATACCAGCATGACCACCTTTTCCCACGACCCATTCTCACAAAATCTTGCTTCACGCAACTTTTTTAAGTTCCCCTACATAAAAAGATTTTATAAAAGGTCACCATGGCATTATGACGAAAATGAAGGAGTGAAAAGGCAAACAAGGATGGAGCGTGCAGCCATTCAGACTAAGGGGTATGAGGGGTTCTTTAAACCATAGGAGCATCAAATGGACAAATGCATTACACTAAATGGAGAGTATACTGAAGGTTTACATGTAAATTTGTAAAAAAATAATAAAATATGGTTTTTATAATGGAATTCCGTTATTTTTGGGTACCTCTCGTAAAAAGTTACAAAGTATGAAAAATTAATTCTACTGTATATGTCTAAAAACAACATCACTACTGTACAAAATATTTTTAAATCTGTCTTTGTTTATAGTTTTTGTTATTATCAAGTCACCACAGAAGGGAGTGTCAAACTATCTAGTATCATTTATTGAGTTTCTACTGTACAAGTACCCGCTGAATAGTACAAAATTATATATACTATTTAACATTACATAATGCGGTATGGCAGAACGGACTGTGCGGTTTGACTCGCGTAGTACTCGGGCAGTGGTGGGGGAAAGTGAAACATTATGGTATTGTTTTCATCGGTCACATACCATGTTAGTCACCACCACTTTGAACCGGACGGTATCGAGGCAATGTGCGAGCATATTTCAAAATAGTGACTCCGGGATTGTGACGCAAAGACTTTTTCCCTGGCATTTTCTTTTCTTATTTTGCATCAATCTGTTCCTAAGACAAACACTGTACAAGCATGGTTTAGGCAAGTGGAAGAAAGTAGTACACTTAAAGCTGTAAAACATGAACGACACAGAACAGTGACCATACTTGTACGATGTTTGGCCTAGGAACAAGGTCTAGACACGGAATAAGAAAATGCCGGTTAAAGAGTCTTTACGTCACAATCACGGAATCACTATTTTCAAAATATGCTTGCACATCGTGGTGACTAAAATGGGTTGAATTACGGATCAAAACAATACCACAATGTTTTATTTTCCCCCATTACAGCCCGAGTACTACTTGAATCAAACTGCTCAGTATATTCTGCCGCACCCGGTTCATATTAATATTGTATTTGAATGATTTGTTTCAAATCCATGCGTTCAATCACAGTTTTGTTTGAAACTTTTTTACAAACAAACTTGATAAAAAGTGTTTTTAAATGCGACTTTTAAAAAAATAATTTTGTTTATAATTTAATACCTGTATGTAAGTTGACAAACCTTACATAATCAATTTTCATGGCAACTACAGCCCCTACAGTTTCACCTGAGATGTAAACCAATGCCGTGTTGCACTCGACACTTCCTCCTTCACTCTACCCTTAACTCCTCATCAAACATCAGTCAAAAACATGCCCGTTCTTATATCCAGGCCATATTATTATCTCTGTTATATACTATATTTTTACAATTATAAAAATGCACACGTTGTTGAAAAGCTAAAAACATTTAAACTATCACAATTTTTAGGAAGGTGAGTCTCAAAATCAAGAATTCAGTTCAAAAATTACAAAGAGAAAAGTTAATGAAAAAGGCAAAAAAAAGTTACCGTGGTATAGTGTTTTGTATCCTACGTACAAGTCTAGAAGCGAGGACTTCAAACGACTTTTCAAAGAGCTATCACCTGAGGAGAGATTAGTGGTGGGTAAGTACTTACATTAGATTGATCTCAAATTACTAAATTATAATTAGACATTTGGTTTTATAGAAACCCTTTAAACCTATATAACCTGTATAGCACATTCAATAGCATTACCATATTTTGTAATAGAATTTTAAAATATCCAGGATACTACCTGTTTTAATTTTTACACTTACAGTATAATGCATATATATGTTTGCGAAACTTAAGAGTTTATCTAATCTAAAAGTATACTTTTATCTGTAAACATTTGTTTACATTAAATCCATCAATCCTAGGCTGAACAGTATGTTAGTATTCATAAGACAAGTGTCTTATCATGTTAGAAATGTGAACATTGTTTCCACTATAAATTCCTAACGTTTCTCTTACCTGTTCAAGAGAGAGGTAATAGTTTTTACTGTCTAAGCTAGGGGTTAAAATAAAAGTGGGTTAAATATAATTCTGTAGCTGGTATTTGTACATACAATGATATCATTGAACTAAATTTTAAATCTCGAACCCAATATATTTAGACTCTTCAAATCAACACCAAATGTAAATAAAAAATACCTGTTAGAGGTTTTACAAAGCTTTTACATGGGTTTCAACTTTTTTGATTTACTAGTAAAATTCAAATCAGTACACGTTTTGAGAACAAAAAAATCGCATTTCCTGTGAGAATAGTATTTAAATTGTTAAATAGTCTAAAATTATGTTTATTTTTTTCAAAATATTAAAAGAAGGACAAGAACTTTAATACCAGTAAACTAATGCTACCATCTGGCATTAGCATATTTTTCATTAATTGACAGTCAAAAGAAAAATGTAGGGTAAAATTGGTTAGGGGAATTGAGTTCACGTTTTTGGGGATCTTGCCAAACTCCTCCATTCCCTTCCCTGCTCTCATACTGCACCCACAAACAAATCCTTAAATACAGTCCTGGATTCAGCTGAATGTCTTCTTAGAAAAATAGGCATTAGACAAGTTAGCATGCATAGTATGATGGTGTTCTTCTTTCAGATTACTCGTGTGCAATTCAACGGGACATTTTAATTCACGGTCGACTCTATGCTTCACAGAACTTCTTGTGTTTCCATGCCAATATATTTAGATGGGAAACCATAGTAAGTATTAACTACTTTTACAAGTAGAAGTAGTTTTCGGGGATCTTTTCTGGTTTTATAACCAACTTCCAGTACAAGCCGCAAAGAGGAGGTTACAAATTTCAACAATGTTTTTATATTTTAAATGTTCTCTCAAGTATCAGTATAAATATCTCTCCTGTGCCATATCCCTCAGTTTAGTTCTATCTGAATTCTATACAAATCAGTTATATCTTACCATAAATACCAGTTCAATATAAGTCTATTTTGAAAGTAAACAGCTATTGTTAAACAGTTGTACTTAGTAAGATTTATGACTTTTATTGAAGTATTTTGATTTATCTTAAACTTGAAACATTCTATTATATTGAGATTGTACATGACTCTTCTTTTTCCTAGTTCAGATTATTGACTACCCAGAGATTTTTAGTATATCTTTTAGGGTTGTGTTCACTAAAATAAATTAAATAAAAAACTTTAAAGGTCAGTTAGGGTATGGAATATACCATAGGTACATAATGCCTTCTTTCATTTTCAGGTCATTGTTAGATGGAAAGACATTACTTCAATCACAAAAGAAAAAACTGCCTTAGTTATTCCTAATGCAATTCTCATCCACACAGAGGCAGAGAAGCACTTTTTCACATCGTTCGCTGCACGTGACAAAACGTATCTTATGCTTTTTAGAATATGGCAGCACGCACTTATGGATCAGGTGAGTTACCAGATAAACCAACACTTATAGTCTGAGATCCCACCAGTGAGTTTCTTCCCTCATCTGTTAATTGAATGAGAGTTGTTTCATGTAAAACCTATGTAAAATTATATGAAAAAACTAGATTTCTGGGTTAAATTTTGTCCAGGATATATTTTTACAAGTGGATGTTTTTGCCTCCAACAGTGAAGCTATGTGACGCTATGGTTTCAGCCCATGTCAGTACAGGAGATGTGGCACTGGGTACATGTTAGCTACGGAGAAGAGCTTGGACTCACAAGTGACGATGAAGATTATGTTCCATCTCTAGAAGAGAGCAAAGTGGCTTCTAAACTGGCTTCTGAAGTTTTCTTTCAGGTTAGTTTATTATTAAATCATTAGTTGGAAGGGTTCAACTGATGGAAGGGGTTAAGTGGTTGGGAAAATTAAGAAGTCAGGAATATCTTGGTTTTTTTTCTTGTTTGAAAATTCTCAGGGGTTTTGTTAAACTGCATTATAGTTAAGAAAACCTATATCTCGGTGCAACCACTAGCTTCAACAAACAAAAAGTATAAAAACCACTATTCACAGAGATTATTCCAAACCATTCAGCTAACCTCATGCTGCTTCCGTTACCTCATGAAGAGTTGATAAACCACCTGAAAATGCACGACTAGGTCGTTGATAGACGATGTGGGTCACAGTTGCAACTGGAATCTTATTTCAGACTCCATCTCCTCCTCCATGCATTACGTCGCCCAATGCCGGTGCGGAACCTATTCTAGTGAGCCATAGTTTCAACTGAGTACAGGTTTTAATCTCTGTCTTTAAACCTGGAAGCGAGTGCATGTTCTGCTGCAATTAAGCCACCTACAGTATGGTGGCTGCCAAAAATATCGTACAATTTATATATTCTACATAGTTGGGACAATTTTCAACTGTAACCGCTTATATGCCCATGTCAGCATTAAGGACTACCAATATACAACTCTTTTTTACCAACCACTACCAACGTGCTCCCATTGGGGCTTGCAACTACCGATTAACTTCCTTTTCCAGCCGCAACTACCAATTTACTCCCTTTAGTGTTCATAGCAGATTTTTAGTTCATATTATCGCTTAAAACTACGGATTGGATCCTGCTTTTACCTTCAATCACCAAAATGCCCCTATCATTGTTTAGTGAACTACACTTCCTTTTTCTAGAAAGTAGGTCGTCAGTTAAAATAATGCAACCAATGAAGAGTTTGATGAATTTAGACCAACAATGGATGGACCTGATAATTATTGTGATTCCCAAGGTGAAGTTAGGCAAGACACAGCCCAGCCTTGCAAAACCACTAAACACAAAGTACCTGTCAAATATCATAGGCCTGACCACTTAAGTTGTATGTTAAAAAGTTAGGTCATTTTACTCTCAAGACCATATTTTATTAGGGGCTTTTGCCATAACAAGCCCCTTATTAGCTAATGTCCTTAGGAAAATGAGCTGTTCATCTTGTTAGTGTTATAAGACCTGACCTGGGCCAGAAATTGAGCACCAATCCTTAGCCCTAGAAACGTTTGAACATTTTATCAAAACCTTATATTTTTAATATGTATACAGGGTGAGTTTTAAATTGCCCCACCTTAACTTTTGAAAAAGGAAATATTTTTTAAAACCCTTTAGGGAAATGTTTTTGTAGGATTCTGAAGTTTGTTTTGTCGTACTTTGTGTTAAAAAAATCCAGGGGGCCCCTAAATTTTTTAAGTACAGATCCCCCCTTGAGGCACCTCAAAAGAAAGATTTCAACACAAATTCAACAAGGCAAAGAAACATTTTTGCCTTACTCTTTTTTTTTGTTATACCAATTTAACAAATCAGGTTTAAAATCCCACATTTCACAAACAATAAACTTTGAAAGGCAACATTTTCTTCAAAATACTCTGAGGGAAACATCACTACCCTAGAACATAATAATCCCATAGAATATTTTGAAGAAAATGTCATTCAAAATAAACTGTATGTAAAATGCGGCATTTTAAACCTGATTTTATGTCATATTTAAATTGGTATAACAAAATACTAGTTGAGATAAAAATTCTTTATTTCTTTGGGTTGTTGAATTTGTGGAAATTCCCTTTCTTTTGAGGTGCCACAAGAGGGGGGGTTTGTATTTAAAAAAATTGAGGGGCCCTCTTCTCCAGATTTTGGGTGGGGTTTGTGTGACACAAAGTATGTAAAAACAAACTTCAGAATCCTATAAAACGTTTCCTAAAGGGTTTTAAAAATATTTCTTTTTCAAAAGTTACGGGGACATTTAAAACTCACTCTGTATATGTTCGCTTGGTCTTTACTAGTCACATACATGTTCCTTTTGTTAATGTCTTAACCAAGTTCATCAGCCAGCAAAAAATGAAAAAAGTATTTTGTTCTTACACATGAATATACTAAAAATTATACAACTGGTTTATGTAATCAAAATGGCAGCCATAAATTTTCTGTTCACAATATGTACTAAAACTTGCTGTAAAAGAGCATGTAAGTTCTACGGTTGTGAGCGAAGCACTAATATTCATTTTACGTAAAATAATAATTTTTATAATTGAACAATTAATTGATAGAATTGAATATTTAATATTATGATGTAAAATAAATGCTAAATGATATTCGTTGTTATGCAAAAAAGTCAAGGCTAATTTTCTTTTCCTTTTTTTAACTGCTAAAAAAATGTTTCCAAAACTGTATTTTTATAAACCAAAACTAAAATAGTGTTAAATTTGAAAAAAAAATATAAATGATATTGTACAACATATGTCAACATAACTTTATTATCTTTAATACTGAATTATCAAATACCATATTTTTAGAAATCACATGCCTAAGTTTATATATGTACTTATATATCAGAGTAGCAGCCGGTCTGGCTGTAGCAGGTGGGGTGATGCTCGTTCGTTGGGGACAGCGTCTTCTATTTCCTCCTTACTTTCGTCACTGTTATTGGAAATATTGTTTACAAAAATGATAATGATAATAACATTCCATAATTATTATAAGCGTCCATATAACATCACAAAACTCGTCATTCTAGTTGCTGCTAAATGAAATCCTTCATACCTTAGTTTACACATTCTTTGAAATCGGTGCCGTCAGGATATTCAGCGGACTTATAACCAACTATTGACTTAGGGCTTAATATAATTATATGTCGTGCCATTTTTAAGATTTTAATGTTTACCCCATTTTTAACCCCTTCCTCCCCAAACAATTTGGTAGACAACCAATATATTTTTGAAATCAGCTTAAAATTCCTTTTTTTATACCCATATCGATTTTTATGATTTTTTTATTTCTTGCCCCAACCCCTCCCAAATCCATATATTGTGCCCCGAACCCCAAATCAGTAGGGTCTTTGGGTTAATGGTATACAACTATGTGTCGAAGTTTCAAACAAACTGTTGATATTTACTAATAAATATTTACTAAAGAACTATAACATGGGGAATTGGGAACCTCAAAAACCCCATAAAAATAAAAAATCTATATAATTTTATTCGTTTCCACCCTCCACACACTAAGGACCATTTCTATTCAAAACTGAATTACCCCAGCCAGATTCCGAGATCTTAACAGTACAACCCTAACGCTAACCCTAACTAATAGTATAGATTTACCATAGAAAACTGAATAAATCACCTAAAGTAACTCATATATATGTAGAAAACCAAAACTTATATTGACATTTGTGAAAAGACTACGCTAAAAACTAGCTTACGCAAGGACAGTGAGTGAACTAAACTGCTGTGATGATCTATAGCTTTGCTACCGCTGTGAGAGACAGGATAATATTCCCTTCCTGCCAGAATATTTGGCAGGAAACAGCTGATACGCTGCTGTGTGTTGAGAGGGAGACTTAGTGTATCACATTCTGCATTTTAGCAACAAATCCAAGCACTACCCTGTGTTGCATTGTAAGATTAATGGCATTGCGTGGCTGGGCGTTCTTAGCGCTTCCTGCAATAACCAACGACGCACGTACACTCGTCAATACCGCACGAAGGGTTAACACTAGTCATTATCAACTTCCAAAGAAATAAATTAATATGACATGATAACAGAGCATGTAAAGCTGGAGCCAAAATGACGGTGTGATCGTAGTAAACATCTCTTTAACGTCTGTGATAATAGAGCACATAAAGCTGAAGCTGCAGCAAGGTTGTGAGCAAAGAGAACAGTCTAGTAATGTCTGTGATGAAGAAGTATATAAAACTAAAACACAGTTTTGTTTCAAACCTAAAAAAAATTGTATTAGCTTTCTATGTCAAGCAAATAAATAATAATATAGCATCAAAAATATTATGTATTTCTTACATCACTTAGGGCCGTTTTTTCAATTGCCTGGTTAGCAGCTGGTTAACTAACCGCCGGTTAAGTTGTTTACAGTCTGCAATGTTTACATTTTCACGCAATGTTCAAAGAGTTTAAATGAATTATTTGAAGATCTTTCATGCAATAAAAGTATAGTTTTACCATTTTTATTGAATTTAACATGTACACATTATGCTAATATAGCTGAATTCAAACTGTAACACCAAAATGCAAAATCAAAACAGACAAAGTAAAACTTAACCTAAAAAATATCCAGCTTTTCTATTGGTTGGCTCCCTGTCCTAATTTTAACCGCCGGTTAAGGATGATTTGAAAAAACGGCCCTTAGTTAAACAGAGTTTTGTTTTGTTATTGCTCGTTTGTATTTCATTAGTAGCTATACTAAAAACTAAACTTAAATAGCTATATTGTTAAAGCAATGAGGTTTGAGCAGTGTTCATTGTCAACGTTTAGTTTGTTGTTTGATAACAGATCCACTACATTTACTACAGAGCTGACTGATAGAGCACAGTTCCATTGTTTGTGTGACACTTTTAAATAACTAAACGTGAGATAAGCGTGGGGAGCTGGGGAGCTGATGAAGGTCCAAGGCCACACAAGCTCAGGCAGTATAATAGTGTGTGTAAGTGTGTGGGTGTCTCCTCTCCATGGAACTGTGACTGCTGACAGCTCTCACTGCACTGACGTGGGTCAGCTGTTCTCATAAACAACAGCTGTTCAATGATCAATGTCAGATACTTGATTACACTTCCACAGGTGATTCACTAATCAATTGCTATCATTAACAGAACAAACCTAATCTGCTCACCTTTCAACTAGCGTTTTATCATAGGTGTTTCTATCAGAAGGTGTTTGTGTACACTAGGCGTTTGTTGACTAGTTCACTTAATTAACAACAAGGAACTTCACCTGCAACGGAATTACCTTTTATATTTCCACTAAAAACTTGTGGTCGGAATTAAAAATGAGAAGAGTAAATGATTTGAACTAACACAAATAACATCTTATTTCTGTAGTTTTACAAACCATATTTTAATATATAAAAATGAATCCTATTTTTGTTAGCAATGGCATAACTAGAGAACGGTGTCAAAAATTTAATTTGCTTTTTTAATTTTGGACATTTTACCATATGCCTATCTAGCAAATAAAGCGTACAGCTGATAAATATTAAATAACTTTTGTAAACATATGTTTTTGTGGACAGTTCAAAGTTTTTTGTGTCAGCTAGTTACTTTATGACTCTGTTTATTTATAACAAACCTAATTATTTACAAATTTGAAATCTCAAACTAATTTTTTTATTTTACTGATTCTTCAAAAACATTTTAACTTCTTAAAAAACTTAAACTAAAAAGTAGGAATAATTTTGTTAATTTCGTTTAGGGTTTAGACACTGGGGTCAAGAGTGTAATAAGAAGCAGTAGATTTAGTGTTTGTGATGTGATGTATTCAGAATACGTGATTCTCGGTCAGCAACAATACATATTCCAGTGAGGAGAGACAGTGGTCAGTACGAGTATACTGTAGCTACAACATGCTCTGCTGGCAATCCTTAGGTGGCCACATCTCTCACCAATACTTTCTGGTAACTTTGTCAATACTCATTTCATCTCAACTGTGTCATTTACTAAAATTTTTACTTAATTATTTTTGTAATTTGACAGTCTGACTAAAATTTTACTTCAGTCAACTAAACACTAACACAATGATAAAAATAGAATTATTATTTTAATAACAATTTAAATTCACTGCAGACTTCTTCATCGCTCAGGACAAATTTAAATGCTTTTTCTACCCCAAATCATTCAATTGCTCATGCACAATTATAGTGGAACCTCAATAAAATCTGAAATCAATTTTAAAAATTTAAGATCTCAAGGTTTTTAAGTAAGTGATCTTTGATTTATCAAGGTAGAACTGTTACTGTGCAGAAAATTTGACTTTTAGAGGTCTAAGTTTTCTAAAATTCAAGCCATTAAGTATTTTTCTATAATTTTCTGATAGCTTCAAAATTTGACTTATCAAGATAGTTGACTACCTATTTCACTTAATTAACAACTAAGAAGAATTTTCTTGTAAAGAAACTACCCAGTACTTTTGTATTTCTACCAGCTCATGATAGAAATTTAAAAAAAATTAGAAGAGTAAATTTTTAAATTAACACATTCAGCCCTATCGACCTGCTCTGTGGTGTATTCACAGACAATGTTGTTTTACTGTGAGCCGCCCGGCCGCCACTCCGAGGGAGGAAGTGCGAGCTTGGGTAGAGGGGCTTGGGAACAACGCCCGGTCACCAAGTTAAGGCGTCGCAACTACCGGTCTTCTCCGTTTGTCTGGAGACTAAGTCTGTGATCACACGTAAAGTTTGGGCCGATACTGTCGGGTCCGGTGATTGTGTGAAAACCCTCAATAGCCTTAAGGCCACATTGGTTTGATTCAATTCTTTACCGGTAAAAAATAAGAAAAACAAATAAAAACTAACCAACTTCAAATAGATAACAATACTATGGAATTACTCATCGCAGCTGATTATTGTTATAGTTGATACCCTCTCTTGGCTGCACTTGCCATGCTTTCCTTAACTTTCTTTATTCATAAGAATTTCAAATTAATTAATTATTACATATTTTGTCGTTCACCAATAATAACATTTTCAATAAAAAACAAATTCCTTATAATACAGCAACTCAACCAACGTAAAGTCTTCATTGCCCATATAGGCTATTGCAAAAAAAACAATTCGTGATTTCATAGTGTGAAAATAATATTGTCTCATCTTAAGAGTATCAACTTTTCTTTAGTTAGTATAGCTATTAGTATTTTTTTATGTCTGAAGTTGTTTTGTTGTATGTATATTGTACAATCTTTTTTATAAATAAACTATTTTCATTCATTTATTGTATTAGTTTACGTTTATGCAACTATTACTCTGACTTTTTGGGCCTCACTCACCTTAAGGTTAGCGGAAGACTAAAATGTCTTGAAGATTGTAGATATCTTCACGTCAAAACACACACAGACACACACACATATACACAACAGTCTTCCGCACTTCCCTAATCTACAATCTTCAAGACATCTTAGTCTTCCGCTAACTTTAAGGTGAGTGAGGCCCAAAAAGTCAGAGTTTATTGATTGACACCTCACCTAATAAACATGTCATTTAAATATAGCAACTATTATTACGAGTATTCACGTATAGGCCCAGTTGGACCACAAACGCCGTCTTTGAATCCCTGGCTTTTGTTTGTCCCCAGACTTTTTTCATCCTTTCAAAAAAAGCTCTTTTTCTTTCATCAGTAAAGCCTGCTCTTCTGCTTTAAAGTAACTTTCCTCTGACCAATTTTCCAATAAAACACTTATTGTCTAAATGTGTTTCAATTAACTAGTTATAAAAAATAATAGTTTCTAACAAAATATTGGCCAAATTAAGGATAAAGTAGGTAAACATATTCAAACAATACGAGGGCTGTAAAATTGAGTTCCGTTCAACAATTGTTAAACGCACACTATTTGTGTATACATTATATTACTCGTATATTCATATTAAAAAGCATTCTTCACTCTGCTGGACGGAGTAGACGCAATTTCTCTCTGCTAAGTTTTCAAAACACTGGATTACAAGCATCTTTTCAAAGTTAAAGAAGAAATTTAACTGTATTTGGTTAAACAAGGATTCTAGAAGCCACTTTAGGCAAAAAATGGATGCTAAACATTTTTTGTTAGTCTTTAGGGTTGTTTTTTACTAACGCAGGAGTATTACAAGTTGAGACCATTTTGTTTCAACATTTTCATACCATAAAAATGACAAAACAAACTGCCAACATACTATCGGATCCACAATGATAACTCAAAAATCCAACAAAATATAATTTATAATGCTATCCAACAAAATATAATTTTCACATGGTTTCACTTGCATACAATCTATACCACAGCAAAAGTTAATTTCTAAACAGCCCTGGTATAAACAAGGTGCAAGTTTAATATAAATATTGTAAAAAGATGTGATACATTAGTTTAGTTACAACTAAAATAAAGTATAAACCTATTAAGCTTAAATAAAACTAACAATAGACCTTCAGATTAGTTATAAATAGACTACTGACAGTTATGATTCAGTTACTTTCTCAGATGGAATCCACACTCTGTAAACCATATTATTTAAAACTTTTGAACTCTCTGTTTTTTTTTAAATTTTAAGTTGGTTTATGGGTTTTATATTTTTTACAAGCGTTATTTTTTTCTTCATTTTTGTAATGGATAATCATTTTTATATCATATTCAAAACGTTTTTTATTAAGTAAAATATTGTTTTAGGGATCAAACAGAAAGCATTTTATTTTATTCCTATATGAAATCTATTAAATTTGAAATCTCAACTGCAAAGGGAGATATTTTTTTATTATTTCAAAAATAATTTTAAATACGAAAGTTAAACTAAGAACTATTTATTTTTTATAAGTTTAAACAAATTAAATGTACACTTTGTTTAAAAAAGCACTGTTAGCATAACCGTTGCTAAAAATTATGTTATTATTTAAAATTATCTAAATTATAAACTATTGTACTTTGAAATATGCCTCGTGCAATTTGTTTGACCAAAGATCTATAGCAAGACACTGCACAGTAGCATTATTCAGCAGCTGGTGGGGGAAGGGAGGCTCTGTGGTTCTGTAGGAGCTGTATACAGCTGGATGTGGAACAGCTGTGAGCAAGCACAGAGAGTCAGTGTGGTAGATAGTGGACACCTGCATGGACGCACTCACCACAGTGTTGTCTTCCTACTCAGCGGTGCGCATGATCATGCAGGCCATGCAGGCGCTTGTTCAAGCCTGTGCTCAGATGGCTTACCACAAGTCCAAAAGTAAAGCAGCGAAAACTCTTACTCTCTCCATTTTCTCCATGTTTCTGGATATCAACCAGCTAAATGATATTAATCTGCAGGTATGAGTGTAGTTCTTATTTAAAATCAATTGATAATGTCCAGCTAAAGTAAGTAATTTTACTTGCATATTTTTCATAACTAACAAAAGACTTATGTTTTGAATATATATAATCTCGTGTTTTAACATCTAAAATTTAGCAATTTGGGAACCAAAGTTAGTTGAATTCAGCCTTGGAGTTTCAGCAGATACGCCAATTAACCTGTATCTGTATGTGGTGGCTTATTCACTGCAGACTCCAGACATTAAAAAATTAACATCGATCAAATACTAACGCTATAATTGCTGAGGCATTATGCTAATTTTGACCAAAACCAAATGGATAGTTGCATTAAAAAAGACGCTGAGGCCGAATGTTGATTTGTAAGGCGGGATGCACACTGGAGAAACCGGTTTCAGAATCTGTTTCACGAAACAACAAACTTTAGTTGCTTGCAGTTTCATGAAACTGTAGTTTCATCAATTTCTTGACATTTTTATACAACAAAAAAAACACAGATTTCTTGTATTGCCAGTTTCAAGTGGTATTACAACGTAGTTATAAATTAAATAACGTTATTAAAGTGCTTACCACAGTATAAAAATAACATCATAGTGTCGATACGTCTTTTTGTTAATTCGTTTGTGCTTTTTTTAATATGACAGACATTTCTTTCCGAGGGAAGTTAGCAAAAGCTGTTGAATTGTTAATTTTTCCTCAGCACTCAAAGCTAATATCCAATTGGTATCCATCCTTCATATTAGAGGGCTCACCAATTCTCCACCACACGATCAAAAAATGGCTTTGACAGTTCTAAAAATCCTTAAATTTGGCAGAATTACTGCACCAGTGACAAGCTACAACATAAGTACAGTAGAATCTCTATTATCCGAGTCTCGGTCAAGAGCCTCCCGGTTAACCGAGCTAGTAGTTTGAAAAAAATGCTTATATTAATTTAAACTTAACAAGTGATTGCAATACTATCTGACAGATAAAAATCGACCAAATCAAGCTACATATACACGCTCATACTGTACTTGCCACCTGCCGAGTATTGTCTATCGCTGGCTGCTACGCTATGTTAACATCACTCATAAGTTTGTGTAAAACTCTTTTGTTCGGTTTTGTCAGTCTGAAGTTTGGTACTGTGTGTTGCTTGGTTGTTTGTATACTCCAGGTGCACATGCTGACCTACTTGTACTGTATTTCAGTGTTTTCCGCGTAGATTGTGTTGCACTTTTGTGTGTCCGTGCTGGAATGTCTGGGAAACAAAAATAGTTGTTGTTTCTCTTTTAGGTGCAGTACTCATTATATTATGGAAAATGTGTTTAAATTGTTCGTTTTACTTTTAACATTGTAATAAATACGTTTTGTCACTTTTCCTGGTAGTAGCACTTAACCTCCGTATTATCCGAGTTTTTTCGTATCCGAGGTGGTCTTGGTCCCAATTACCTTGAATAATCGAGAATCTACTGTACTGTGTTGATGATCCCTGATCAACAGGTGAACCCAATAATTCCCTCTTTTTTGTCTTAAGCACCCACCAAAAAATAACAATATCATCAGTATTCAATCCGAAACTGATGAAAACCCGAATTGCATGTGTGCATTACTAAATAAAACTGGTTCCTTTTAACAAATTTCCTGAAACCGGTTTCTCCAGTATTAATAATAATAATAAATCTTTATTTTGTCAAATATACAATATATAAGTATTCATAATATTGAAAAGAAAACACATTTAATACTTTTACATAACCAACTATTCATATACTTAAGTAATAGGTAACAATTAAAATCAAAATTAACATTCCAACTAAAATATTAATGGAGAATACAATAATTCATCCTGCCTAAGTCTTGTACATGCTTTAGTTTTAGAACATCCAAGTTTAAATAAGACTAACCGTGAGATTTATAATCAAGCGTCAAACTGTTTTCAACTGAATATAGAGTTACCCTTAGTATTATTACAAACTGTCTTTTTAATGTTTTAAAGCATAAAAAGCTTTTAAGGGTTTAATAAAAAATTACGTTAAAGCCACTTTTTTACCAACAAGGTCAACCGTTGTGCAGCCGGCTACCTGCACTGTGTGAGCAGAGCCTTGATCAAATCTCGCACAGACTGCTTGCCACTTGGCATCAAGTTCGGTTTACATGGTGTACGTAACCTGCTGCTCAAGGTTGACTTTGTTGGTAAAAAAGGCAGCTTAAGAACATTAAAGTCTAGAGTGTTGTATGTTTGGTTCAGTGATTAAAGGTGCTCAAACAATAAAAAAATGGCTTTTTGTTGGTTTTAATATGAATATTGTTATATTGATTGTACATTTTTAAAGTCATATTTTGTTTTAATGAATTAAACAAGAAAATATTGCTAACGAATCATCGTTAGCAGGTAGATCGTAATTGAACAAAAACCAGATTTGACCTTGATCTGGCCAGTGATTCCAGTAAAGAATCCTGTTGAGCTCAGCAAGTTTGATAATTTGCCAAAACTTAACAAACACTTTGGTGTTGGACTAAGACTCTTTAAATTAAATTTTGTGTTGAAATTCTTCTTGATTTGTTAAATGACAATAGTACAATGTGTCATAGTTGCAATAATTGCCAAACATACTATTTCAAAGGTGTAAAAGCTCTATTATTAAGTCAACCTTTACTCATAAATTTTAGTAGTGTAACAATATAAGTTGTGTTTTAAAAACAAAGCCAAGACATCAATTAAAAAAAATCAATTAAGTTGTAGGTTACAATTATTCATAATAATATTTTATGTTTCATTGATTTTTTTAAAGAAATGAAAACAAAAGAAATATATTTGTAGGCAGTAAATGAAAGTTTGTCTTCTCTCAGCCTAGTGCATGACCCTAATAGAATATCTCAATACTATAAGTAACTTAAGCTCCTAGCTTAACTGAAGAGTTGATTAATTACTTGACACAGAATTAGTATCAGCTTGAAAGTTAATGCAAGGAGTTAGGCCAGATCAGCAACTGTAACTGTGACTTGGGACATGGGTGAGGGGTGAGGAGGGGAGGAGGGGGGCCAGTCAGACAACTCAGGAGCGCAAGGTCAAGTGAGAACCTGTCTCTCTGAGTCTGCTAACCTCTCTCACATCTCACCTCTCTCAGGGATTTCTCCCTAATTTGGGGAATTACGTTTTCTCTCACAGGGTTTTTAGTAGATATTACCGTGTCCTGAACTGGGTTCATAATTGAATATTTTATTATTAATACTTTTATACCTACCAAAAACAAATTCTTCTCGTACAAATTCATATTCTAATTGTATTGCAATTGTCACAGAAAAGTTAACATACAGCAAGACACTAATATAATTGGCTACTCTAAAAGAATTTTATTCTGTAGCCACAAATCTGTTTATGTTGTTTTATAAATTATCCCTAAAAATCTGTAATATGACTTTTTAAACAACAAACCAATCCAGTATTGCAGTGACTTAACAACGGTGTTAGAGTTGCAGCATCAAAACACACTTTCATATAAATAAAAAAGAACTCCTCTATCAAAACGTAAAATAAGTTGTTTTTAAATGCTTTTCCTCAGCAAATTTTTAATAACAAAATTAACACTTAACAAAAAATTAGATGGCTTTGAAAGATTAGTTTAGTTTAAATTAACTTTTATCATATGTTTTAAAATTAAGTTGAAACTGATGAGGAGAAAAGAGTACCGCTGAGTTGTGCCTGGGTGGGAACGTCAGGGGATTCTCTACTCGGGACAGGGATATGTTGATGACCGAGTGTTACCTAGACACAGCACAGCTGGGAGATCAACAGCTGATACCACATTGTTTACCTTCTCTACTGTCACTGTCAGTCTCTTGTCTCATCTAGTCCTAGTCTCTAGTCTAGTCTCTCACATCCATCCCCTCAATGTTATCTAATCAAGTCTTCTGTTCAATATCTGTAACTTGTGTTTAGTTTAGTTCTGGTTTGAAATTTTAAATAAATGAATGAGTTTTATGTGATGGATAGTATTTTTTATGAACAATTAATTATGAAGTTAAAAAAGAAAAGTTTGTTAAAAACCTTCAGAAAACGTAAAAAAGCGGTAAGTTTGATAGCTTGTTATATCAAAACCGTTGTATTAGATAATTTTCTATGTATAATTCATATAGTCTACTGTTATTTTTGAACTTCCATAACAAGATTACTTAGACAGTTTATTTGTTGTAAAAAATAAAAGTAAATTTGTGTGGGTATTAATGTTTTTATTGCACAAAATAACTCTTTTACAGAATTTTATGGGCATACAAATTTTGATATTGAAATTGCAAAATCAAGGTTTTTATACACCATCTTGGTCTGGCTGAATGGGCTTTGTTGATTTTTGATACACTTGTTTTTTGTGATGTCATAAATGTTTATTGTTTATACCAATTTTAATCAAAATCAGATTATAAACAGAGTTTTTATAGAAATCAATTTTCCCAATAAAATAAGGTAAACAAAGGCACTTTGGGTGGACCAATTTTGCTGGTTAATGAATTAACTAGAGATTTACCAAAGAATTATTTTGACAAATGTGACCCCTCGAATGGTTACAGGGGTCAAAATATAGTTTCTACCCCATTATATCAAATTTGCTGGGATTAACGATATCATTGTGGTTACAAGTTGGTATATTTTTTACTTTGTAAGTTAAACAAAACAATGTAAACCCAACTTTTAAATCATTTGAATTTTTACAAAAATTTTGAGTGATATTTAAACTTTTATTTTTGCAGTAAATAATGTTTTGTAAATGTATAGTAGGTTATCAGATGTATATAATGTTTTGGTCAAACACATTTGTATTGCAGCCTTAGTTATGCTAAGCCCCAGCTGTCAAATGAGGAGTAAAATATTGCTGAACTTTAGTCACGAACGCAACCAGACCACACAATTTTAAACATCTTCCGTTATGTACATTGAGAGTTAAAATAAAATAATGAACACCGAAAAGTTATATATGTATTAAGTCTCAGCCTGTTACGGAAGGCTATGTGCAGGCTACCTCACAATCACCATGTATTGGCCGCAGAGTGGCTTCACTTCCTTTCAGGATGCCCCCTCTAACCTCTAACAGTGGTTCAAACTGAGGGAGAGGTTGGGTTCATCAGGAGTACTGGTATCATGGTGGGGGGAGGTCTAACCTAGTTTCTATGCGCAATTGTTTATAATAATATTTATTATTTTCTGTTTTACCCCTCTTAAGTTCTTACGTTGTAATAAAAACCATTAACCAAAGTTAGCTTGGTAAATTTGTTCTCGTCCAAATAATTTCAATTACTTCTTGTAATTTAATCTGAAATTAAATACCCATTACTTATTGGATGGGTACTTAGTTATTTAATAATTTTACATAAAAATGTTGATAACTCCCACTACAAACAAAAGAAGGCTATGTTATTATTAAAATTTGCGTCTCTATCGTGAATGCTGATTGTAAATGTCATAGATATTTGTTAAAGATACCGTATCAGATCAGTTAAGGTAAAGGCATTGAAGGCTATGGAATATTCTTTGTACTATCAACACTTCAAGAGTTCTGTTGAAGTTAGTAGTTTGTGTAATTTTGCTGTAGTGTAATACTTGTGAGTGGTTTTACTTTTGGCTATCACAGGTTTTATGTTCCAAATGTGGTATAATCTTCTTATTGCGGTACAATACTTTTTTAACTATGTTCAGTTTTAAGGGAAATCTTTCTAGTATAGAAGAAACTTGATAGTTAGATACTTTGTGAACTGAAGGGGTGTCAAACTATTGAAATGAAAAATTGTCAGTCCCAGAAATTGGACACATTTTCACTGCGGACATGATTAACTTCATATCCACAGAGACAAAACATCTTTTACATATGCTAGAAGACGCTTTAAGAAAAAAATCGAACAACAAAACTCAATCACTAATTTTATTAAAGATTAATCAAAGATTAGATGAAATCAGCTTAGCGCAATGACTTAGAGATTTGGAATTTTAAATTGAGGGTCGAATAATTCAGTTTCTACTGTAATTTTTAGCAAATTTCCATAGGAAATAGAGCTATTCATTTCTCCCAATAAAAAAAGGACATGTTGTAGAAAGGTGTGGTTTGCAGTTTTTTGCTTCCCAACACCTCCTGAGTCATATGGCAAAACTTTATATATATATTTATGTATGTGACCACTCTGCAGGTCGCATTTTTGGTCCGATTGTCATGAAGTGTTGTACAAATGTTCCTTTTGTAAATCTCTAGGTTTAGTTCGTTAACCAGCTAGATCGGATCAGCCATTTTAAAATGGTGGCCATATTAAAGTTTTGTTTTGCCTTATAAAGCTTTTTTTACCATAAAAGAATACAAAACTCAACCTGTATAGTAGAATTTTACTTTTCCATTGATCAAAACAACTCTTATTTCTGTAGAACTTACCATTATCAAGTTATTTCATTTTAATTATTTGGTCGGAATTTCTCCACTTTGACATTCAAAGCACTGGGCAGAAATTAGTTTTAACTAATTTCTAAACTAGTTAAATTTACTAGCCTAGGTTGCCTAGGATACAGAAAGTAAACGACTGTCTTATGTCAAAACAAATACAACTATTAACAGCTGTTGTTTGTTTACTATACAAAACCATAAAGTAAATATATAAGGCAAATCTTAAAAAATAAATTCAAAGATTACTAATAAATAATAATGTATAAAAAATGTTGTCTAATTTAGCTAAGATTCACAGTAGCGCTTGCGGCTACGTGACAACTACGTTTTTTATGTACATTAAATATGAAGCAAAATAAGAACGGTGATTAATGTTGAGAGAATATTGAAAGCATATAATTTTTGGTTGTGTGCTCCTTTGTCACATAAACGTAGATGATCGATTGCACTTACGCGGTAAAGATAGGACAGCAAGGAAAAGGATGGTAGCAATTTGAGTGAAGGGGGTGTTTCCTCCTAACCCCCTGGTGACTCACGGTAAGCGCACAATGGCAAAAGCACAAAAAAAAGAGTGGTTTCTGATACTGCTAGGGATGTTTTGGGCAAAGGTTGTAATGAATTAGTAGGTTTTCTTATTAGGTTTGATTTCAGCATTTAGAGTATTTAAAGCGATTCTTGGGCTTTTGATAACTCTGTTCAAACTTGACATGCTGTACGTTGAATGTTTGGTTGCAGGAGAGTACGCAAGGGCTGCGGAAAGAGGCGGAGGTGAAGGAAGTGAACACAATGCCGCCTCACGCGCACCTACCCTCTGACTCCAGCGACTCCACAGAATCTGACGACGACAAGCACCAAGGTAACTTAGCTAGCAATCTTTAATGTTGCACACCACAGTGTTATTCTCGTTAAAGTATTAGCTTTGAAATTTGCAAATAGGCAGTGACCATGTTTCTAATAGTTTGAAATGCACTTTAATTATTGTTTCTGTGTAAAGTATTTGAATACATCCGTCGTGTGGTGTTGATTCACATGCACTGTTGCAGCTGCAGCAGGCGTGAGTGAGGATACAAACGTGTTGGCACCGAGCAGTTGTCCATTCAAACACGAAGGCAAGACGTTAATCAGCGAAGTATGTGCACTTTCTATAGATGAGCTCTTCACTACTATCTTTACATATAACAAGTTCAACATGGATCTCATGGAAACAATGAAGTATACTGGTGAGTTTGATATTGTATTCGCCTAAGTGAGTTGCATGTTGAACATGAGATTGTCTAAAGACTTAACTATTTTAAATTACGTATAATTTGACTACCAGAGACGATAGAAAAGACAAAGAGGAGAAGCTACAATAGTTTGTATTTTTGTACGTATATTTGTACATTTTCAAGTAGTTGATAAGGAATAAATTGGGTTTAAAAACAATGTTAAAGCTAAATTACATATAATTTAATATTAATGACTTACTTTGATCCTAATAATACAAACTGATAACAGTAAACTGATAAGAATGATTGTATGGAATTGTTCTGTACAGCAGCTTGTTAAAACCTACCTTAAGCTAAACCTTCCAGCCTTGCCAAAAACCAGATCTGCCGATAGAACCAGGAAAAAGATATTCCAAAATGGTTACAATTCTGAAAGCTTCTCCATTATAATCTCATACCGAAATAGTCTACAAATGCTAAACCAAATCATACCCGTAGTTCAAAAAAGCAAAGAAAAGAAAGAAAAGTAGATTTGAATGTACATATACTCTTCTTCACCTTAAACATTCATGTTGACTGTAGGTGTAGGACAAGACAGCGTCAGTGTGCAGTGTGTCTGGTTGTGTTCTAGATGTGAACTTTACCAAGTGGGAAGAGGACCCGGTGACTGGGAACAAAGTGAGGACGAACCAGCTGACTGCTCCGGTCACAGCCGTCGGCAGCAAGACCTGCCATGTCACTGAGACACAGGTAAGCACTTTGTATGTTTCATAAACCCAGAGTGTTCAGTTTTTCATTACACAAATTAAAAGTTTAAACTCTGTGGCTGACAAAATAAAATATTCTATTCACCTACTTTTCAACTGAAATAAACCCCCTCTTATTATTGAAACTCTTTTATTAGATGTAGCATTTAAACATAATGACCATAAGTTCAACCTCCAAGTAAAATGTTGAATATTACGCTAACTATCTACTTCACCATCACATACCATGAATGACCTGTTTTGTGCCCGGCCTCCTCCGTTAGCGATAGTTCAAATCCGCTTCAGTAGCCATTTTCATCTAAATTTAAGTTATGAGAAATTACCTTCCCCTTTGTTTTGGTTTGGAGAGGTTTTACTTTTTAACTTTTGAAACCTAATAAATATTTGTGATGGTTTAAGTTACAAAGGTTAGTATTGCCTCTGATAGGAAGAATATAGTCTCTTTTCTGCCCTTATATCTACAACTTTGAACCTAACAAAGTTTCTGATATGGTTTCTCAAAAAATCACTAACAAAATCACCTGTATGTTTAGGTGATGAAGGCCAGTAAGCCCGGAGAGCTGTACGTTGTGGAAGTAGAGACAGTGAATGCCGGAGTGCCGTACTGTGACTCGTTCTACATCCTCACACACATCTGTCTCACTCGACTGACAGCTAGTGAAACCACACTCACCGTCGTCTGTCAAATCAAGTACCGCAAGTCTCTCTGGAGCATTGTCAAGAGTAAGTCAACACCCAACACTCGCTTACCAGAAGAATTAGTATATTTGTAGCTAATTTGTAAAATATTAGGTCTCAAAATGCTAGGTGAAATGTCGATGATTGGCCCTTTTGGTAAAGACTAGCTGTGTAGTACTTTGTACTTCACCACTGTAAACTTGTGAACTAAACCAGTCACTGAAGGCTAAACTAGCCAACAGTTGCAACAACTGGATTTGAGTATTACCCGTCATTGCCGTGTCCAGTGTGTAGAGGTGTGAAACTGCTCTACACTTCAGGCTCAGTTGTTAAAGTTGTGACATTGGTCAGTCACAGTCAGTCGATGGGGCTACAGCTCACTTATGTTGAGAGTGACACACCGCCTACCCTCGAATGACGGCGTTGTGCCCTTGCAAAACAAAGCATCCCTCATTCCTACAGGACCCAGCATCTGCCCCTCTTGTTTGATATCGTGTTAAATAAATAATTTATTTATCAGTTCTATCGTGGACTTACAGCAAAAAGGCAAGTGAAGGTGCCACTTTCAGTGTACACTGACAGCAGGATAGCGTAAACACATACATTTCTCACAACCAGAGATTGGTAGAGAAGGATAATACTAGAACCTTCCTTTTAGTAAGTTTTCCCTCCTTACCCTAATGTAAATTATAGAAACTATTCAAATACTAGTATAATTTGAAGTTTGAACACCTTCACTACTCTACATGTAAAATGCCTGACAGGTTTGTGAAACGTTGTGAATCTTGAGGTTTAAGGTTACTTAATAAAACCTTCATCATGATCTCTGTCGAAAACAAATGTTACTTATTTTGAAGTAAATGAAAATTAAGTACAATAATTAAGCTTGTAATTTTGAAAGTTACTATTTGGATATTTACCCAAGTCAATGTATTTAGAGGTGCCTTTTAATTAATCCATAAAATGAACAAAATGGACTGAGAGCTCTGGTTTATCAGTTATGTATATCAATGACTATATAATCATTTGAAGGAAATAGCTAAATCAACATAGGATACACACAAGCACAACACTCTGCAACACCCATTCAAACAAACATGCACAATGACTTACTAGCGGCTGTCTCAAAATACTGGATTGCAAATGTATGCTAAGGGTGAATGGGAAGAGATTTTGTGATGTGAAATAAATAAGTAAACTGTATGATTATATTGTCATTTGAATTTTTTATTTATAAAACAACAAGTAGGTCAGTTTTGCATTGACACTAATTTCTAGTGCTAACCACTCCTACAGCTACTAAGATTTAAAATCCAAGTTAAGTTGTTGCCAAAAGTTCATTCTTTCTTTAAACAACAAAGTTTGCATAGACAACTTATCTGTTTGAATGTGAATATACTGGGGGTTGGTATTATTTGCTTGTTCCCATACAAAATCCTCCACACTGTTTGAGTTAATGGCACTACTTACAGGTCTAGGAGTCGGGTTTCCTTCCTTGGCAAAGTTCACCCACAAGTCCACCATCAACTCGGAGACGGCTTTGTCTCTTGGATTCAAATCTCCAAAACGAGGCTTTTGTGTGAACAGAGTCAACAGTTCATCCATGTGCCCGACTCCCAAACCACTCACACAATTCATCATTTCGGTGAAAGAGTGTTCTCCGACATGATCGTACAAGTAATAGTACAAGGATCCATTGTGCTTTCTTATCGCTTGTTCGGTCGGCCAAACGAACCAAGAGTCGGACACTATTTGCTCAAATGGTCTCATCAGTTCATCGTTATTAGTTGCGTTTTTAAAATAAAACTCATACGTTGAGTTGGCAATTTCCTCCAAATTATTATACAAGTCAGTGATAAACATAGCTGACGGACCAAAGTTCTTGAAGTCTGTACGAATCAAGTGTAAGAACTTGTCAAGAAATCGTTTTCTCAATATGATAACTCCTTCGTTTGCAGTTACTCCTACAAGCCAAGGCTTCTTAGTAATCGTTTCATAGGGACTTTTTGTTATAAAGGCATTTTCTGTTTCTACTTCTATGACAGGTTGAAATAGCTTTTGGTACCCATGTTCAGAAACGAACATTTGTGCTTTGAAAACTTCCAAAATATTCTCAGCTCTTTTACTTTGAAGACAAGTCAGGGTGTCTAGTGAATCAATTGTCGAACAGTTTAAGCCGGCAGCCAAGTTTTCCATGTCTTGTCTTGCTTTACCTTTGGTGGTCATTGCATAACTACTCAATGCTGTTCCACTTTGAGAGATTGCTCTAACAAATAGTTTTTCACTTTTCGGTGATTGCATGTGAAGATGAACCGATGAAGCTCCTGCACTGTTTCCAAATATGGTTACTTTTCCTGGATCACCTCCAAAGAATTTTATATTCTCTTGAATCCACTCTAAGGCTTTAACTTGGTCTTTCAAACCTAGATTACCTGGTATAACCTTATCTCCTGTACTTAAAAACCCAAATGGACCCAATCTGTACTGTAATGTTACTAAAACTATGTCTTTATCCATCAAAATCTCGGGTCCAAGCATTCTTGTAGACATAGAACCCATATGGAAAGCTCCTCCATGGATGAAAACCATTACTGTTGATAGATTATTGGTGTTTGTACTATGGGTATAAATGTTCAACAATAAACAATCCTCAGCTCCTCCTGGATGAATTTGCAAACAAGATGGACGTTCATGTTGAAACAACCGAATCCCATCCCATTTCTGAGGTGAAACTGGCGGTAGAAAGCGTAAACTGCCGACCGGTGCTGCAGCATAAGGAACACCAAAGAATGCACAAAATATGAGACCACTGCTCGATGTCATGAGTTTACCTTCTGAGTGTCCATAGCTGGTTTTAGTAGCACATTGTTTGTTTTCAATATCACAGAATCCACTTTTTACTAATAAGAAAAAGGTTAACAAATATTTGATGTACATTTGAAATGTGTTCACTTTGACAGACTACAAAACAAAATTTCGCACCTATCGCAAATACTCTCAATTTTCGAATGAGCTGAAAAATTGATTCTATAATTATTTAGGCCATTGTTTTGAGGCTCATGTTTAATGCATGCCATAGAACAGTAACAAAGGTCTGGGACAAGGGTCAATGTGAAACAAATGGCAAAATTAAAATAGAGATGTGCAAATAGTTCGACCATGAAGCTTTCAGCCCGAGCTTGACAATGCCTGATTTGAACCGAGTGACGCTGGAAAACTTAATATCTTTAAGCCTAGGCCATTGCTCGCAATTCAGCATATTTCAACAGTAAAATAAAACAGAATTTTCATGACAAAGTTTGTTTATCCAATTCTATGAAATGTTTCAATTTAGCTGTCATTAATTTTCTATAAAAGAAAGCAAGTGTTTATATTCTTCTTAAAGGAAAGTATTGTGTTATTAAATTTGTGTAAGTGAAAGTCTTGATCCTGAAATAAACTCTTAACTATTCCATTTGTCAAAGAATACTTTTCTTTTGAATAATATTATAGGTCTGGTCAGAGTTGCCAAACCTTCAATGGTAGAATGTGAGATTCTTTCCAACACACTGAGATAAATTACTGATAATAGATAATAATAATAAATATACTTATTGTCAAAATATACAAAAAAATTGTTTTTGATATAAAAAGAAAGATTTATTGCAACTGGCAAGACTCAAGTAATGAAAACAATATACAAGTACTAAGTGATTATCTAGTTATTCAATCTAATTATTGCAAAGAACACTTCCAAAATGTGAAAATCTTTTTACATTGACTTCATTTTATATATTTGAAACGATTTCATACTGTGTTGGCAAATGTAATTTAATCCAATGATGTTCACTGTCACAATACAAATTCAAATGTATCATACAAACAAGAAAGCCATACACTACAAATATTAAAAAAATTACCAATACAAGCAGACATCAAATTTTTAAATAAAAAACCTGTTGCCGGATTCAGCTTTGTTAAAAAAATTAAGAAAACATTTGTTGCAATTGGCTTTTTACTCAGTAGCAGAATTTATGAAACATACATAAAGGTTTAATTTAGTTTTTTCATCAATTAACAAATTAAATACTTTTATTGGAGTTTCATATTAATTTATTAATTTTCTTTTCTTCTTAGTTATCAATAATGTATAGGAATAGTTGTTATACAGCTGATTTTGTATGATAGATATTATTCTTACCAGTGGCTTCATTAATTTGTCACTGTTGTTATTCATCCATCCTATCCATGAATATATTATATTCATTTCATTTAATACTAATCAACACAGTTTTCATAATTTTCATATGACTTTGTACAATAAAATTAAAAAAATAAAATCTTAGAAGAGTTTATTCTATTGTTGTACAATTTAAAAGTGAAATTGATTGTGAAGAGAAACTTGAGTGCTATAGGTTTACGCTGTTTCTTAGCCAAGTCCATCTAACTCTTGCAGGGAATATTATACAATTTGAAATTACTTTATAGTTTATAGAGTATCCTTAGAATTGTACTGATTTCTTCATAATGCGTATCACTTTATTTTACTTTTCTGTGAGATTTTGAAAATAGGGCACTAGGCCAGGATATGGTATCAAAAAAGAAATAGAAAGGAGAGCAGGCTCACCTTGATAAAGTTGGAACACATAGAAGAACACAGACTGTCAAATTTTCAGCTGTCAAATTGCCAAAACCTTTTTTCTTAGCTTGGTTTCATTGTTTGGCTTACTTACTCTTTTAAGTTATCTCTTTTTGTCTTAAAAAGGCTCTAGTAGGGCTGAAAATTTGACAGTCTGTGTTCGTCTAAGTGCTTCTATGTTTCTTTTCTGTGATTTAATCTGCTAGTTTAATATTATACATTGCTATTTGCAACTATTCTGTTTGGAAAACTATGTATATTTTACACTATTTTTATTGTTGACAGCATTTATTGAGAAGAATGTTTATGGTGGCCTTGAAGACTTCTACAGATGTTTAACAAAAGGTCTGGAAGAGGAGTGTTTACGGAGACAAGTAGAGAATGGTGTTACTCCTACAAGAATCGAAAAGAGGACGACCAAAGTAACAAGCTCGGTAATGCATTCTAAACATCAATCATCTGAATACGAGGGGGTACCCAAAAATAACGGAAATTCCATTATAAAAACCATATTTTATTATTTTTTTTACAAATTTACATGTATACCTTCAGTATACTCTCCATTTAATGTAATGCATTTGTCTATTCGATGCTCCTATGGTTTAAAGCACCCCTCATAACCCTTAGTCTGAATGGCTGCACGCTCCATCCTCGTTTGCCTTTTCACTCCTTCATTTTTGTCATAATGCCATGGTGATCTTTTATGTAATTTTTTATGTTGGGAAACATAAAAAAGTCGCTTGAAGCAAGATTTGGTTAGTATGGGTCGTGGAAAAAGGTGGTCATGCTGGTATTGGCCAAAAACTAGCGCACTGAGATGGCTACGTGGGCAGGTGCATTGTCATGATGAAAGAACCAGTCTCCATATCGCTAAAATTTAGATCTGGAGTGTGTTGAAATTTGCTAAACAAAATTTCAACACACTAGACAGACAGCAAAGAAGCATTCTCAATGTTCTCAGACGGTCTTCTTGCAATATTAACGGTTTTTTCTGAACAATTTCACCAGTCCGAGAATTTGAAAGTCGTCCAGGACGAGGCTTGTCTTCAATCGACATGGCCATCTTGAATTTGGAAAAAATACTTGTTACACTCTGGTTTTGCTCAAAACATTGTCTTTGTAAGCTTTTTTAATAATTGCAACCGTTTCTGACAAGTTCTTGTCGAGAAATAAGCAAAACTTCACTGCTGAACTTTGTTAATTTAATTACACCATCAAAACAAAACGAGGCAGAACAAGAACTACTTTTAGAAAACGCATGCAACTCCTCCTTATGACCTCACAGACTGACCACAGTGAGGATCCTGAACTCAGGAAAAGTTGCTCTTTCATCCCCTAGCGGCCAAAATGCAAACTATGCGCTCCCCACCTCGCCATCGACTGATTCCCGATACTTTTGGGTACCCCCTCGTATACAGTCAGGCAGACTTCATTTGTTACATGCAAGTTTTTCAAAACTTTTCAGCAGCAAAAAGGGTGAAAGATTGGCATTTCTGATTTCACCATCCATCTAACTAGAAGTGGACTAAATGATTACTCTGCAGTATCAGATACTGCCGAGACTGGTACCGAGAAATACTGATTACTTTTAGTGATTACTTTTTAATCATGAGTACTTTGTACTCCCTTTCCCGTAGCTACGCCTAGATCTTTGTTACTAGTCCCGTCTGTCTCTACGGTCACTTGAGTGGTTGTAACAATGTAACTTGATACTGTAACTCATCTATTACTGCATCGTGCATTGTTAGTTATTAGTTATTACTGTTACAAATGCAGTACAATCACAGGCAGATAACATCTCTAATTTATGTTTATATAAACATTCATTTTATTGTGTTCTACTTAGCCTGTTAGCCTTAATAGTTACCACTGCATTAGGTCTACTTGTATCTGATTTTTTTGTCTTACTATTAGGTTATACACTATGCAGTTTTAAAATGGGTAATAATAAGCGCTAGTGCGCTACCAGTACCAGTGTCATCAGCTGTTTGCTCAGTATCTGTACTCATCAGCTGTATCGCTGTGTCTGTCCAGTCCCCCAGTCCTGGTACAGGTCTAGTCACTAGTGTTACACAGATACGCACCCCAGTACGGCAGTACTCGACGCAATCTAAGTGATTACTTTGTATCAGATATTTGTCCTCGGAAGTCCCGACTCAGCTCAACAACTAACTAGTCTTAAGTACTACGTTACTGTTGTGTATATTAAATTAAAGCTTGTGGAATTGTTTGCTGTTAACATTTCCAGTAGCCAAAACAATGTAAAAAATGTCAACAGAAAAATCAACCGTATGTTACCAAACATACAACATACAAACACCTTAGAGAACTTGAGCCGTAGTGTTGGAATAGATCTATAATTAAGTCAAATGAAACACAATTTGTATTGCCCATAGATGCTAGCTACTTGTCCGATTATCACAAGATTTTTACAGCTATAAAAAATCTTGTTAGTTAATAGTATTTTATAACTTTGCCTTTTATAAAAAAAGTTGTACATCACTCAACATATCCAAAATTACCGTAAATGTGTCTTAATGCACATTTTATCTCTTATATCTCAACAAATCTTACGTTTCTGGTCTTATTGAGACATACTTGTACCTGATGTATATAAAAGGTCATCCTAATGCTGTGTTTTCATGTCGTAGGTGGAAGAGTACAAGCCAGTGTCAGCTGTCATTGCACACAGCACACCACCAGAGAGCTCCGGTAGCAATGAGACTACTCTGTGGGTTATCCTTGGTGTACTCTGTGTTCTGCTCTTACTCAATGTGGTTCTCTTCTACAAGCTCTCAACGCTAGAGTCAGCAGACAAAGAACCCAGACTTGCTTCCATAATCGATACAAGGATATTTGGGTAACTAAACCTTCTACGTAGTGTCTAATGGGCTGTAAAATCTGTGAATTAGCTATAAATTTAGCTTGAATTTTAGCCGTTGAATTTTATTTGAGGGTTAATGGAACACTCCATTACACGAGTGTCTAGAGGCTTTTATTTGTTTTTAATAACAATGTATAACAGAACTGCAATGAACTGTTTGATTTGTTCTTTAACAGTTCAAATTAATGTAAAATGAACTGTTAAATTCATTTTAACATGTTAAATTACTTTAAAATGATATGATATTGTGATAGTTAACAGATGATGGGAAACTCTCATTGTGCCTCAAACATGTTCCAGAGTACATACACATATGTACCAGGGAATCCGGGTTCAAGTCCCGGTTCGGTCCACAAATTTAAATTTCCTATATAATTATGCTTAAGAAATTTGAAGAAAAAATGTGGACTGAACCGGGACTCAAACCCGGGTTTCTCACTTGCCGGGTGATTATACTAACCACTACAACCCCCGGCTCACCTATTTATGCCTTCAAATTTAAAAGTACTTAAATTTGTATCTTTATCTGAAGCATGTGACTGTCAATAGTGACTTTAAATCAACAAGGTGGAAATATTAGAAACATAATTTAAATACTATGTCTAATGACTTATTATAGATATTAATTTATTCTTATCATAATGTATTTAGTGATTGACTGATTTCCAATACATGATTGTGTTGTTTTATTAACTCTAAACCCCTGTTTTAATGTTGTTTGATTAACAAATTTTAAACTTATAAATTCTTATAAGATTTTGAAGAGTTAAGGCTAACAGTGTCTGTGGTTTTGTAGGGAAGAGCGTTCTCATGACCAGTGGATCTCCCTGCTGCAGAAACAAGCACTGCAACATCACAAGGAAATACAGCAATGGAAGGAAACGCTGAAAACAATTGTGTCACTTCTCAGACAGGTAATTGCTGTTTATAGGCTACTTAACTAGATGCATATTAACACGTTTGCTAACCGATCATTACCACAGCCCATCCCTGGAAGAATATACCACCCTTACAGACCAGGCCTAACATGCATCTACGACCTACAACCTATGAGTAAAAATTGGTTTTATTATGCATAAATAAATAAATCTTTTATTGCATAAACAATATACATTGTATCGCAATCGTCAGTGTTTAAGGTTATCTAAAATTTTCCACTCATTCACATCGAAGTATCTTTCAGACATACAGAGGTATTCATTCATTCGAATTATTCCCACTCCAGCCCAATAATCTGTCTGTCAGTTTTAAGAGGTCTCCCAGTTATGTGCCATGAACTCCTCTGTGCTGTAAAATGCTTCCTGAGCTAGTATTGTTTTGAGACGAGATTTAAATGCCTTGCAATTTGTTTATATGCGGCGCTCTGTCTATATGGTTAAATGTATATTGGATGACTGCTGTAAAGTTGTAACACGCTAAATCTACATTGAAGTGGGCCCAGTCTTGCAATGTCAGAAGTCATTCCATTCACAGACCAAGCTTCTCAGTGGGCCTGCAGTAAACTGAGCCTTTAAAATAGTCACAGAACATATGGTATTTAACAACATGTACACACCAACGATAATATGTGGCGTCAGTCTGTCTTAACAACCCAGAGCGCCGCAAATAGGCGACGGTGGGATACAGATGTAGACTTATTTTCCTTATGGTGGAAACGAGCGAATTAAGGCTTTTTATAGACAAATGTAGAAGACTTATTGTTAGGATTAAAATGTCAACAGAATCTCATTTATAAATGTCACACAAAATATTTAATTTTTAATTATTTTAAGCCATGGACAACAGTTTATGCAAAGCATGTTTACTTGTAGACTATATATCGCATTGTGATGGCTTTCAGGCGGAAGGTGCAATATCAGACCTGCAGAACAACATTCAGACGTCGATGAGTGAGAAGGTGGTTGCGTCGTTAAACCCTCTCTCCGAAGCACAGGATAACCATTCTGAACTGTGATTCATTCCGTGCTAATTAATGTTCAATGTGTTAGCTTTAATTATTTATACTGTAGTTTAATATTTATTTATATCACTGCACCTTCTGTCCTTTAGTTGTAAACTATGCAGTGTTCCTTTGTAAATAATTACATGCATACAATGTAAATAAGATCATTATAAGAATATTAAATATTATTATTTAAAATGTAAGTTTAATTTCCCTGGGTTTATACACTGTGAGTTATGAATTGTGAATAGAATATAACTAAGGAGGTGTGACACTTTGTGCTATGTATGAAGATGATCCTGTTGATGGATTGAAATGGCCGTAGCCCATTACAACTATATAATGGAAGTTTACATAATAAAATACACTTATAAAAGATGTATAGTTTTACAGAGTGTACACTTACCCATGAATTTAGTCAATCACAAAAAACTTGAGGATAAGCCGTGAATTTCTGAATAAAACCTGGGAAAAGGTATCTTACGGGAGTCATAGTTACTCTCCCAATTAAATCTGCTTGTATAAAACAGATAAATTCATTCGTAAAGTATTGCAGAGTTAAAACAGCACTAGGTAAGTATTGCGGAATGCAAACCAACTTTCATATCTCATATTCTAGCACTGAAAACGTTGCTAGGTATGTATTGAGGGAATACAATTTTTTGTTGGCAAATGATCAAAGGAGAAAAACTCAAGCTGAAATTATCATGGTACAAAAACAGCAGTTTGAACATAATGCTGTGGAATAGCTACACACGGGAGTTAAACTGCACTTAACATTTACCATGGAATCAACTGAACCAAGTGCCAGAGTAACTATAACTATTCAAAGTTAATTCTTTCAGCCTTAAAAATTAGTCTTTAAAACCATGAAAACGCTTAAAAACCCGGGAATTTTATTTTTAGGGTAGAGTGGAGTGAGTTGAGTTTTGATTGTAAATTGGTAGTAGTAAATACTTGCCTTTAATTGTCAAAATTCAGTTTTTGTTTTGGCAGAATCGATCAAGCTATCCTTTCTGTTAAAACAAATTTAAGAGGCAACTTGATGATGGGTTGTCAATTAACCCAAACTGGTCTTGCCAAAATAAAAACCCAAGCTTGGTTCCTACAGGCAAGTACGTAGTACTGTCAGTAAATTGATCTGACATTTTCAATTAATGTAATATTTTAAACAACAGTAAAGTATGACTATGATTAATGTCACTATATGAACACTAAAATATAACATTTTGTACACAAATAAAAGCAATCACCACAGTTTTAGGATCTTTTAGCAATTATTTTTATTGGCATACAAATAATTTTAGACCCAAAATGGTGTTTTAACAGCCTTTTAAAATAAAATGTTAAAAAGATGTGTACTTCATTTAATACTAAGGAGCCATCCTCATTTTTTTTGAAAAGAATGATGCAGGAGAAAAATAAACTAACATTCCCAGAGAATAACCCTTAGAAAAGATTGAAACATCTGAACTAGGTTCAGATTGCCTAGTTTAAAAAAATATATATTAGCGCAGAGCTCAAAACCTCATAGTTAAAAACTCTGTTTGCTCATACATAAATCATACTTTGCATTAAAATATTGTTTTGATATTGTGGTCAATATAATTTTGAACTGTAGTTTTAATTTGGGAGTCATCAGAACCTTTACTTACTAGTAAAGAGACTGAAATTGACCTATATATTTCAAACCTTGTGTTTTGTTGACAAACATTGATTGTGAAAGTAAAAACTCTGAAGACTGTTTGTGAGAGATAAATTTGGTATCAAATCAGTACAGTTACTGAAAATTTAGTGAAGGCTACGGAAATATTTCTTCATCTCCCACTTCTAACTGTTAAGTAATTTAAAAAATTAGTAAATACTCTAGTATACATAGTTTAATTAATATACATTTGCGATAACTTAACTGCTTTATTGAGCTCATAAGTCAAAACATTGTGATATGATATATTCTTAAATAAAAATAACTAAACTGCAGTTGTAACTTGAAAGTAAATTGTGTTAAACAATCACTAATGCACCTTTGGTTGGTTTTATTAGAGTTCCAAGCTTAGATTTTACTTTTAAATTTTAAGCTTGACTCTTGTGCTTTATTGCTATTTTTAATTTTTATTGAGTTAAAAAATGGTTATGTAATAAACAATGAATCATTGATGATTTTTGGACTTTTTTATTGACAATGTTGGCTCAAAGTGTTCTTTTTTAGATCTCAAATTGTGCTGCGAAGTAACAACATGTCCCCTCACGATCCGACGGTTTACTCTACAGATTTGAACAACAATCAAGTTCACAGTAAGTATTTTTATAAAAATATTTCAATAATGTGCCATGCTCACTCACCTACCACTTGCCGCACCCACCATTCACAAGTATTAAATCCAACATTTAACAAACCTAGCTAGTGTTCTGACTTGACACTGCTAACTCTACCTTCTGATTTCATAAGCAAAACAGCTGTTAGTGAACACCAAACAGGTATATTTCAAATTAAACACATCTTTTTATAAAATAAAGATTACACATTTTAAATTTCACTCTGCTTATATTCACCCTGAAACGTGGAGAGTGGTTTTACTACTGAAGTGGCTAGAGAAGTCTGAGATATAGTGTTTGTAAATTAATTTATTACTATTAGTTACTTAATTCATTATTTTGTCACTTGACTTGTTTTTTAGCCTAAAAATGACTTTGTCAGTGCATGTAAATATACAAAGACAATAAAGAATTTTGTTATGCTATGCCATTATCGCAACTTGTTTGGTGCTGTTGTTGTGGTTTTATTTAATTAACAAATCTATTACTCCATTTATTCAATTGTTCTGGAGTTCTTGTTCAGTATGGGCTCAAATTACCTCATCACCAGCAAACAATAATGCGTTTCTGGGCACTAAATAACTTGGATGTTTGGAGTTCTTCTGTAGTACACATGGGTGACAATAGCGTTCACCACAACTTCACTAAAGAAAAGATAACTGCCACCAAATTAATTGTAACAATGTTAATATTATAAAACACTTGCCACCCATATTAGATGTGGGCCTAGAGGATGGATTGAGGAATGTTCTATGTGAGTTTTCCATGTCTACATTTCAGTTGTTGCAGGAAACGTCACTGGGGAAATCCACCCAGGAGAGTCGAGAGGCTGTCCGTTCAACCATGAAGGCAAGGAGCTACTCAGTGGAGTTTGCAAACTGCCAGTAGACGAGGTCTTTTATCTATTCTTTATTAAAAGTCAGATTACTGATGAAATCATGGAAGGATGCAAATTCACCGGTATGTTGATTAAGAATGGTTCTTTAATTTTTATTGGGAGGACATTTTGCTATATTAATCAACTATCAAAAATTAATTTGTGTTAAAGTCGTCACACAGGCTGCTTAAGCTCATAGTAACTGGTGGAATAATAAAAACTAGGCAAAGCAATGTTTTAAAAACTTGAAAATGTAGTTGAACAAAGAAAGTACCATTTGACTGTAGTCTGGCAAGAGTGGATCCAGGCTATGGGAGGCTCTAGACAAACAAGGCGTCTAACCCCTGACAGAAATTTTGGATAATTTTGTTCATCTTGAAACTAGTTTAATACATTTTCAAACCGAGTTACCGATGTTGACTGTACTTCATAAACTAAATAATTAAGAGTTGAAGAACGACTTAAATTCCTTTAAATGTAAAGTAGGAACACACATAAAAAACCATTCTTTAAACAAGTATAACACATTGTTTGAAAGCATTCATAAGATGGACAAATTCTTTTTACCTAGTATTTCTATAGTTTTAGTTATCATATGTGAATTAAAAACTACTTTTTTCATAAGCTTAAAGTTGCAACCTCTAGTACTTATCAATTCAGGTACCAATTCAGTATCAAAGAGTGAATTATGTACAATGGAAGCTTCGGGGAACAGTAATTTCTATAAACTATTTTAGCTTTGAAAACAAAAAATGATTAAAAACTAGTTGGTATATTTAATGTCTGTGAAACAGTACTTGATTTGTTATAATATCTCTCTCTATGAAAATGTTTAATGTAAATATTTAAATATTTTGAGAAAGCTTTAATAATCTTGCATATTGTTTATATAATTTTGTGTTGCTTTATTCAAAAGAAAATAAGATTGAGCTAAAAACATGAAGTTGAAATATGTAATATTATACAGTGTTGTTTTCTTGTTATTTTTTATCAGTAATATAAAAAACTGTTATTTTTGGTGTATACATTTGTAGTTTTTCTCAGATATCCGTACAGGCCCATGGTTAGAGGATCCGAAGAAACAACAGATGGTTAGAACCGTCCAGTTCAAAGCTCCAGTAGCAGCATTTGGAATGAAGACCTGCCAAGTAACTCAAAGCCAGGTTTGTTCTGCCTAAAATCCCAATTAGTCCACATTATTTTATAGAAATTCTATTATGGCATTTGCTAAGCTACTGACTAGGTTGACAAATAAGTGTCAACCTCTTTTAGCTTTAGAAGTGCCTTGAATCGCAACCTTTATTGTGAAAATAATATATATAGTTTCTTTTAAATGCTAAGGGTATTTTATTTAATGAAAATTACTTAAATATCTTTATACTATGCACCCATTGATGAACAGTATAGCTGGATAGATTTCTGAAGTAAAAACAATACTAACACTGGGGCTTACTACATGGTGATGGACAAAACGAGTTATCTACAGAGAAGAATTCTTTGATGGAGTAGAGCGGTCTGGCCCTAAGTTGTTCTTTTACTTTTGTTTTAAATTCCTATTGTTGTGAGACTCTTAGTTTCCTCATCCAAGTTATATTATAGTTTAATGGCTAGAACTACATATCAGTCTATTTGCTAAGACAGCCTTCAGAAATCAGAAAGGAGTGTCTAGGTCTATTCTCCTTCTAGACATGATCTAAATAGGCTACATCCGTCATATTATGTTTAATGTGGACCAAAGAGTTTAAGATAAATCTATAATATAAAAATGAATCGCAAAATGTGTTGATAAGCGCATAACTCAACAACGCTGGACCAATTTGGCCAATTTTTTTTAAATGTTCGTTGGAGTTTTGGTTTTAGAAAAATTGAATAATTGCCGAAAACCCTTGAAACAGCCCTTTCTTTTCCCATACAAACGTTGTCTAACTAAAACGGAGCTTTATTGCTATTTGTTACCAGCTGATATCCTATTTTACAGACATAAAACATATGTACGGAACAAAAAACTGCCACATTACAAATCTTTTTGACAGGACGAAGTCTGTCGGGTCCGCTTGTTGGCTATAAAATGTCATTATGTCAAGCTGTTTAAAAGGAGGTCGGCAATGAGCAAGACCTTTACTGAAAGTTATATTATTCTAATAACTTTTTAGTAACACAGGGTTCGGCAGTGAAACAGAAAGATTTCAAAAACCTTCACTATTTGAGTTTTTAATAATTATTTACGTACTTAATCTAAATAAGTACAATTTTATGGTAGCAATTTGAACAATTTCATTTTTTGCAAACCGTATGTACAAGCCATTGATGAAAAAATACTGTGGATCTTCAAATAAATACTGCAACAGTATATTTAACAACATTTTGAATCAATAGTTGTATCTTTATAACAATAACTATTACTTTTGTCCAATTGCCTGTGTAAAACTATTCCTTGTTCCCCACTTGGTTTTTTCAGGTGGTTGAGGTGTATAAGCCGAAAGAAGTGTACGTGGTAGAAGCAAAGTCTGTGAACAGTGGCGTCCCTTACTGTGACTCGTTCTACACTGCGACCCACTACTGCTTGACCCGTCTGTCCGATAACGAGACTACATTCAACTTCTTCAGTCAAGTCAAGTACCTCAAGCCTGTCTGGAGTGTGATCAGGAGTAAGTCAATCGAGTACTGGTATTCATGTAATATTTTCAACTAGCAAAGAGATGTTGTTTGTAAGATTAGTTGTTTTAAGGATTAGTTATTGTAAAACAATATGGTACAACAATATGACATCATGCAAGATGGTAAGGTGAATTTGGTTTTAATTGTGTCTGATGAAAAGTCAGTTTAATTATAGGCACTTTCAGAACAACTAGCAATTATGCCCATTGCCCACCTGCCGAAGAGAAAGGACTTTTCCCCTGGGAAATGTTCGGAAAATAAAACCATTTGGCTTTTAAGGTTGTTTTTAATTACCTACTGTAAATATTAAAATTACATTAACACAGTGATATGCTATATTTGTATGATGACAAGGATACAAGGATCTTGAAGCAATTGATAGTTTCTCACTGATCAATGTTATTCATTCAAATGTTTTTGTTTACATTTTTTCAATTGGAGGATTTTGTTTTATAAGAATGACTCTTCGATATTTATTGACTCTTGCAACACATTCTCAAGTTGGGCACTAAATTTAAAAATTACAGCCGATTTTCAAATTTATAATTTTAATTATTGGGAAGAAGGATGAAGTCCTATGTGCAAAATTCATAGTCTACAAGATACTAATGCTGGCCAACCATAAATGAACATTTTGTATTTTTGTTTGTTATTTCATAAGGTTTTGATCATAAATATGTTAAATTGGTTCAAAGGAAATTTGTAATTTTGTAATAAGCCAAGAACGAAACATCAACCCATTTAGAACAGAATAAAGAACTGTTAAAGTGTATAAAAGTTTGCTCAATTGGTTTTTTTCCATGCTAGTTGTTTATTTTTACTAAAAATAATTCTATTTTAATTAAGATATATTGTGTAAAATAAACATATTGAAATGTCCATACACTCATACAGCAATCACTGAAAGGAGTACACGCAAAACACTTGAAGAGTTTTACAGAAGTCTATTAAAACGCTTAAAGGAAGAGAGTCTGCTGCGGCAGTCTCAGAATAGTTCAGCTCCTGACACAATACAGAAGATGAAGACCACGCAAATGTCAAGCATGGTAATTTATACACATTAATTACTATTTAAATTGACTAATAGAATCTACACACTATATACTGTTCAGTGGCGTAACTACGTAGAATGAGATTCTGGGGGGATGAACTATTAGGGACCTGGGAAAATTACAATACCCCTATTGAAGTGGGAGTAACAAGTCCTCCTCTGTCATCCGTTCTCTAACTTTAGCTGATATTGCATCAACAATCTCCAAACTTACAAACAAGGACCTCCCAGGCTATTGATGCAAACCTGTGTCAAATTTCAATCCTTTATTTTGTATACCTCACTGAGAAATTACATGCATTTTAAGTTTAGTGGACCGTTACAAACTATCCTGCCCGATCTGGTTGTGATCCTATTGTGAACTCTGCAGTATTTGTGCCGTAGGTGGATGAATACAAGCCAGTGTCAGCTGTCGTTGCACCCAGCACACCACCAGAGAGCTCTGGTAGCAATGAGACTACTCTGTGGGTTATCCTTGGTGTACTCTGTGTTCTGCTCTTACTCAACGTGGTTCTCTTCTACAAGCTCTCAACGCTAGAGTCAGCTGACAAGGAACCCAAGCTTGCTTCCATCATTGCCACTAGGATATTTGGGTAACTAAATACTTTTGTAATGTATAATTTCTTTGAAAATATTCTTTGGGCAAAGAAAGTCAACCAAACCAATAATAAAAGGCGCCTTCTAACAAAACACAAAACTAAAGGAGAAAAAAGAACAAAGGAGAAAAGCTCTTTGGGATGTATGCTTAAAAATGCTTACTTACTCGCTAGCCACCATTATCATTAAATGAACTCAGTAAATATTTGTTTTGTCATTGTTTTTGAAAATTGGTAAGCTTTCGTGATAAAACAATAAATAACTTTATTTGCAGTGTACATTAAAAATAATTTTAATTTTACATTAAATTTTGCAATGTACAGTATGTGTTTATAAAATTATACAAACATGAAATAAAATTTGTCCATATATTTACGTATTTGCAGAGACAAAACTTCCAACAATCGGAACCAATGTGAACTTCTTCTGTATAACCAAGCTCTAAACCCCTACATGGAAGAAAAGAGGTGGAAGATGCCTCTAAACAGTCTAAACTCTATATCTTCTTTTCTTAGACAAGTAAGTTTTGTTTTGAGCTCTTCGAAAAAGAAACATGTTAATTTTATAGTTAAAACAGTCAACATAAACTAATTTTTACATATATTTCAAGCCAAAATTTTTAAACTGTTGTTAATTATTAAATTGTTGAACTAAGTGGTTTTTATGCAATGCTTATAATTCAGCAGATGCCACTTTACAATGTCTTCTCTTTGCTTATTAGTTTTTGGCTTATAAGTGTGTGTATAAACAGCATAAATCAAATTAAAATTGAACATATTAATGAAATGTACTGTTATAATCTTTATTACTAAACAAATTAAGTGGTAAGTATACAGAAAAAATTAGATGAACAGTGTTTATAATATCAGCTTTTCTGATATTTTATTAAATCTTAGGCTGTTTGTATTACTTCAATAGAATATTAGGTTGAATTTTTGTTGTAAATTTGTATAGGCTTTTGTTGTAATTTTTAAACCAAGATCCTGACCTAGTTGACAGTTGGCAATTCTGTACATCTACATTTTATTATTGCATTACACATTGTCTATATATTTAAATGTTTTGTATTTTACAGGTTGAAGAGTTAGTACTCGGTTTGCAGAGCAGGGTTCAAAATGTGCTAAGTGAGAACATCATCACATTGAACTCTCTTCAAGCTGAAGACTAAATACCTTCAGCTAAACCATATTACATTATTTATGTGGTTTCATTATTTGACATTTCAATGCGATTTCCCAAAAAACTGAACACATGCTGCCTTTATGTTAGCATTCTACTCGTATAGGAAAATTGGTGTTTGAAAGTATTATTATGATTAACTTAACACTAGCTGTTAGTAAACAATTAATAATAATTTGTGTTATAAAAAGCATTTTAAAAATACAGTAGTAAAACAAAATTGATTTTTTTAGTTATTAAACTTATTACAATATTTTCCTGTCATTTTATGTGGCTATCACATATATAATTAGATTGAGTAGTAGTGAAAACCTACCTTAATTGGGTTTAAACGGTTTTCCTTTCATGTGTGTTCAACCACACCCTAACTTACTAAACATTTGACGGATTTGATTCAAACTTTGCACATTTCTTGTATCCCCAAATCTCAGGCCAGAGTAATTGTTGGTAAAGTCAATTGTATCTTTTGTTCAGGAACAATAGCCATTTTCATGGCAAAATACCTCATATCACCCAAACACTTGCCCTGGTTTATAGAACATTTTATGGACTTTTGTTCATACCAAGATACACCAAGATGCAAAAAAAACATAAGTTACCGTACAGCTTAACCATTTCAAAACAGTTATCTTCTGAGGATCTCTTTAATGCCATATTTCTTCTAAACAATTTTTTATATCAACGTAATTTTTTGGATACAGTTATGGTGAAAGACAAAACTTTAAAGAGGACATAAATCGAAGGCTGAAGGTTGAGCCTGGCTGTGGACATCTAGACAAGCCTTGACACACCAGTTTAAAAGCAAATGAAAAGGTGTGATAAAGATTTATTGAGATGATATATATCCCCTAACGGCTCTTTCAATGGAAGCAGGAAATAAATTTTGTACTCAATAGGTTCTATACAATTTTTTCTAAAATGCAAGATTCAGGAGTATAAAGTCTATTTACAGTGTCACTCCATTTAGTGCATTTTTCACCATGCTTGGCCACACCACACTAGCATTAGGTTATTTAAATATTGTTACCATTTCTTTTGACATTTATGTGGTGAAGTATATTTGTAATCCAATGGTTAAAGAAGTAAAAGGTGCTGCTTTAATGAAGAGTGTTTGAGCATTTTAAATTAAGCCCTTTCTGTATTTTAGAGTCCTATGAAAATAATTGTACTTTTACAAGCATGAAACATAATTTGCTCATCCAGGCATATAGAACCAGTCTTAAGGACTTTTTAAAATTTCTCTGCCCACCTATATATCTATATAGAAATAAAACAGTTTAAATGCTTCTTTTCATCTCTGTTTTATATACATATATATATATATATATCGGTGGCAGATCCAGGCGTGTTAGTGATAAGGGACCACTAAGACTGAGGCCGAAGGCCGAACCGAGGCTGTGAACGGAGCGATTAAAAGTAACAGATTGCAAAGGAAATTCAATTCACCCATGCAAGCGGTGTTTAAGCGCTTAGCTGCATGTCGGCCTGTTTTTACTTCCTGCAACAAATAACAGCCACTATATAGTAAAAAAGGCAAAGAAGAAGCAGTAATTTTTAAATTTTAAAAGAGTTGCTTGTAGGAGTACAATAGTTTGTCTAGTGAGTTTGTGAAAGTGATGGTTTTTGCCGGCACGGCGCTTCCGAGTATAGAGGGCTGTCCATAAATTAAGTAACAAAAAAATAAATTACGTTACAAAACATAATATTTATTATTAGTTCTGTCCATACTTATTCATTATTAGGTACTTTATTGTATTTATTACATTTTGTACTTAGTAGTAATTACAGTAGTTAGTTTATTAATTTACTTTTGTATAGTTACCTTAAATAGCTTAAAATCATTAAATTAATTTCCTTACCCTCAAACCCCCTCGGTAGATTGCGCGGATCTTGAGGGTGGCGCAAGTCTTCAAGATAATCCTGGACCCGCGCTTAATCTATTTATCCAACACTAGCTCGGGTGTCCCTTAGCGAGCTGTCGTTATTTTGACCCCTTCCCAAGAGTCTCACATTCCCTTATTAGTTAAACTCCGTCTCCAGCATGAATATAAGCGGTTTCGATACGTTAGTACTCTGCAACCCGCTGCGACCGTTCGCCAAGTGAGGTCCGCGCATGACCCTTTTCTTACGTGGCGTATACTTTGATTTGAGACACGGACCACACTTAGATGGAATTTTAAGGTGAATATGAGATGAAGGGAGAGTGTTATGATTGTTGATGAATGGTGAGACGTAGTCTTTTTACAAACTGGGACCGACTGTTTCCCAGATTGGGTCATTAATTATAGTCCAATAACCAAATATGGAACAGCCGAATACCATTTTGATACGTCTTATGGGATTTATTTATTTATTTCCAACGGTGAACACCATTTTACATTTATATTACATAGATCCGTGCAACAAATTACAACATTTACAAGGTATACAATGATAACTAGCATGCTGATGAGATGATTATATACAATGTCGGAGGGATGTTGAGTTATTTATCGAGATTTGTATGGGTCGTAATTGTCATCGTGTCACGTAAAGTTAAAACATGTCGCATAACCCTCAGCTGGATATCATGAAGTATGAAGTAACTAGTAAGTAACGAAGTAACGTACAGTGATGCAAAGACAACCGCCTTCCTCATTACAACGTTGTAGTTTACTAATCACTTTCCACTTTTCAAAAACATAGTTCTGTAAACTCATTTGACAACTTTTTGTCCGATGACATGATTATATGTATTTTGACGAGGTACATCTTCATACGTATGTGCAAATGTCGATGTGGTAAGAACTTCTTTTTAGGCTAAGTTGGTAGTGCTCTTCCTGTAACTAGCACAAAAAAGAGAGTTCTTTTGTCGGTTCTTTCCACGGTGCATGGTGTTGTGAAAGGTATGTACTAATTTCATATTGCATCAAATTTTAGACATTTTTCACTGAATAATTGTTTGTAACATGGATAAAACTACCTTGCTTTATGAAACTTACGCCATTTATAGTGGCTTTATTACAAACGTAGGCCTACATGTTCAGGCAGCTCGTCGTTCCACGTTTCTCATGGCTAGTCTTTAGTCTTTCTAATTACATCTTGACAGCACATTTTCCTTAGGTGGTCAATGGCTTATTTCTCGATAAGAACTATTCTGCAAAGCGCAGACTACGAATTTTATCGTAGATTAGCTATACTAGCTGTCAAATTGGAATAGGCTCTGTCCTAAATTCAAGGTTAGCTTAGTGTGGTTTACTTGTAGGACTCCCTTGTTGAGGATGTTGTACCCCGATTTGGCTTAGGACCTATGCCTAAACCGTTCACTTCATCAGAAATCAGTTGACAAAACTTGTACTGTACAAATTTACTGCCTTGGTGCACCAGTCGGGGAGTCTTTGCTACAGTCTATCCCAATGACAGGGTTGAACTTGGCTGCTGCTAAGTGCTCTGGCACCTGACTGTGGCCATCTTTCTGGATTTCCATAAAGACTAAGTCCATACTTGGGTTACATAAAATATTTAAGTAACAGCTAATGTCCTATCTTCTTCACTATTGGTGAAGTTGTGTTGATATAGTTTGTAAGATTACTACAGGCATGTAGGATTGTGCCAAATCATATCATATCGGGAGATCATAATCATATCAAATCATAATTGAGATAGATTATTGTAAGCGTTGCTCAATTTTAAGCATAAGGGCGCTACACCTTATGTGAGAATATTGTCCTGAGAGCCCCACTGCAACCTCTGACCATCCGAAAAGCCCACGGTTGTTTTAGCATTTTGAAGTCAATACTTATTTAATAATTGAACCAATCTGTCTTGTGGTTATTTATATCTGATTATTGTTCTGATGGGCCAAAACGTTTTGATCTTGAACTAAGCTAGTTTGACGTTTGAATTCCCAGCTGTATTGAGATAATTTCGGACTGGTAATGCCGGTGACCTAAATTGATAACTCTGGTGGTCTAAGTGGCTTGTGCTGTTATTTAGTTGGCTCTACGGTATTATTCCAGTATAGTGACTTGTCTTTTCATGAGCTAAAACTGATTTAGCACGATGTGGAGAAGACATACATATAAAAATTGTTTTGAGGTGCGTAACTTATTTAAAAGTAGCTAAAAGTGACTTTAAAGCTGGGACTATTTTACGATCGGGAGACACGCGGTGCACGTGGCACTCTGTGGCAGACGACAGTCTCTGTCACTCACTTCAAATTAACCTAAAGACTCAATAAGGTATTATCTTGAAGTTAGGTTAAGATAAGATAAGTCAATTTTAATACAAGATTATTTTCCAAAAGTGATTGCAGGTTGTTTTTGAAAAATAATAAACATTCGTAAATTTACAAGGAATAAAAAGTTAAAATTGGATTTTCTTAAAGATATTAATACAAGAATAGCGTTGAATTTTCTGAATATTGCTCGAAGTGCAGTTTTTTTAAATTCTAGGAGAAGATTTTTGTATAACTCACCGGGAGATAACCTTGATAAGTTAGGCAAGTACTATAGAGAAATAAAGCTATTATGCTAACAAATAATTCTACAGATCTTTAGGAAGATCCTCTTCCAACAAATCATTTGAATAATCTTTATCACTAGACTCGGTTTCATCTACCAGGTGGTTGTTGCTATACTTTCCTACATGAGACACAATTAAATCGTGATCAGCGCCCTAAGAATCGTTATCTCCTTTACTTCTGTTAGGCCATCACCATCATCGTAAACATGTTGATGATAAACATTTTATTTGTTTAGTAAAGTTATTCAATGCTTGTTCACTGGACCATTTCAAATCAATGTACGAGTAAAAAAAACAAACCGTGATCATACTGATTACTATGCCACTCACAGAATTAGCCTATTAGAGAAGCTCATAGAACGCCTCAAACTTTGAAAGTCTACGTCTTTCACGTGCAAGCGCTTTAACTTAACCGATTTGCACAGTGGGGGGAAGCTATTGTTAAGGTCAGAATCCTGGCTCACATATGCATCCCTCAAGACCCTGTGAGACAAATGTTACATATAAATATTCAACTATTGTACATATCATAGCAGCTTAAATAAGTAAGGTTTGTCAATATGAATCTTAGGCTTATAGCAAACACTTGTTCAAATGTAGGACTGTGTGTGACATTTTTGCCTTATATTAACTTCTTTCATCCATTCTGTTTTTCTTTTTATAAGACAAACAGAAGTTGTGATTGAAACATATTAGTTTAACTCTTGAGGATGGGTTTATACGTTGCAATTAAGTGTGCAAGTTGAGTTTGCAGAGAAAGGGCAAATCATTACTTGCAGCTTGTAAACAATGTATTGCCAGCTACCAGTGAAACTGTGGTGTCAGTTAGAGAACTGGTACTAACTAAACACAACTACTTTTCAATACAGTTGAATATTTGCAACATTTAACTAACAAAATAGGCAACCGTGATTACGAAGTTACTCTATAAAATTGTCATGTAATTGTTATTTCCATGGGTTTAATGTAGGCAAATTGATATCACCAGTTTCGTTGTGGGGATTGTGTGTTTCATATAATTTGCCTTACATCAATTTCTCTCATCCATTCTGTGTTTCTTTTTATAAGACTGACAGAAGTTGTGATTGAAACAATTATTTTGGATTCTATAGAATTTCTTATTATTCGTTAATTGTATTTTGTTAAGAATGAGTGTAGCCAGTTTAATAAAGTGTTTACGCTTAAGAACGCTTTCGCTTAATCAGTAGTTTTAAAAGACTAGCTGATGTACCTGTTCTTCTACGCACAGATTTATAAATAATTCACCTCGTAATGTAGTACGTGAAAATTGTAGTCAGCGGATTCACTGCAGTTGTCATCTTTCAAACAGATTTGTTGAACTATACGAAGGGGTACCTAAAAATAACAGGAATTGTATTGTAAAACCATACTTTTTTTACAAATTTACATGTATACCTTCAGTATACTCTCCATTTTGTGTAATTCATTTGTCCATTCGGTGCTCTCATGCTTTAAAGCACTCACATACCCCTTAGTCTGAATGGCTGCACGCTCCATCCTCGTTTGCCTGTGCCAATTTTGTCACAACAGTGACCTTTTATGTCAGTTTTCATTCTGGGGAACAGAACAAAGTCGCATGGGGCAAGATTTGGCCATTTTGGGTCTTGGGGAAGGGTCACTGGTGGGCAAGTGCATTGTCATGGTGAAAGAACTAGTCTCCAGATCGCCACAATTCATAAATCGTCAGTTAGCTGTACTGAACTCCAACTCACTCCAGACAACTAAGAGGTATTCTCAATGGTCCTTTGACGGCCTTCTTGCAATATTGACGGATTTTCTGAACATTTTCATCAGTCTGAGAGGTTGAAGGTCATCCGGGACGAGGCTTGTCCTCAATCGACAAGTCGCGCCTTGAATTATGGAAAAACAATCGTTCATTCTAGATTGGCTCAAAACATCGTCTTTGTAAGCTTTTTTAATCATTGCAACCATTTCCGACACGTTCTTACCGAGAAAAAAGGAAAACTTCACTGTTCCACGTTGTTTATCTAATGACACCATCAAAACAAAACGAGGCAGAACTAAAACTACTTTTAGTAAAAAAATTCCCTTCACAACCTCTCAGACTGACCACATCGAGTGCCCTGAACTCAGGAAGAGTTGCGCTTTCATACCCTAACGGCCAAATTACGAACTATGCGCTCACCACCGACCGATTCCCGGACCTTTGGGTACCCCTTCGTAATCTAGTTGTGACCCCTGCCGCGAAAGCCTTAGAGTTAAGATTCGTTGAAAATTGTTAGCGTGAGGTGTCTCAACAAATGCCTGTTTTGACATTGTTTGTAAAGAACAAAAAAAATGGCCTATTTGTGCTGAGCACTCTTACAAATAGTGTACATGTAATTGTTAAATAATCGCTATCTATTTGGCCAGTTTTGCATCTTAAATAATACAAATTAAATGGTCATGACAAACGACTGTGTTACAAAAATGGCCTTTTAAATGTTACAGACAAGATACATGGGACTCCCAAAACTTAATCTTAATTCGCTCTGATAAAAATATTCTGATGTTTTGATCAAAGAGCTTTAATCAGGTGTAAAGTAAATTCAAATAATTATTAATTCAAAATCATCAAACACTTTGAGGAGTCCAAAGATTCACTTTTAAACTAGCATCTTTATTTTATTTAGACAACTGACTTCCTTAAGCCGTTTCAATTGTACACATTTTTAGGATAGTTTTTGAATATAGCATAGTTTTGAATTTGTGAGTTTATTTTCTCAACAGACAGGACTCTAAGTGCAGCAAGCCTAAAATATTAGGATAATTTCCAAACCAGAGCTAGAAAAGATTGTGAAATTACCAGGCGTTGATGTTCAAAAGCATCATTAGTGAATTACTCTAACATAAAATAGTATTTTGTGGGCACATTGGATTGAACTGATTCCTGAACAACTTTTTCCCTGGAAGAACTATACTTTAAAACTATTGATACCTTGTTTTAGAGTTCTTTTATTTTAGAGTGTGAAGCAGTTTTGATCATGTTAATTGAATGGTTGATCATTTGGATCATTTCAATCCCGAGTTGTTAAGTTGATTTTTGCTGTTAAGCTGTAATTCTTACAGCTTCAATATAAGGACAAGTTTCGTTTTGGTGCAGTGATATTTTCTGTCAGGTGAGGAACTTTTTTATAATAATTTAAGTAAAATTATGTTTTACTAGTATTAATTATAGTATAATTTCTAATAAAAGATTAATTTTTAAAATGTACTATTATAATGGTTTTATTGTACATAGTTTTAATTACGTAAGATAGTATATAGAATAGTTGTTCCATTTATTGAATATTACATTTGTTTAATAAATTGTTTTAAATTTACAGCCAATTTATTAGCAAAATAAAGTCCCTAATAATCATATATTTCCTAACCGTTCATGAAATGTGATCAAAACTGCCGAAGGTATGTTTGGTTTTAAAAACATGCTATTTTTGTTTACAGATCCAAAATGCCACAGAACGAATATATTGAAAGGCACATCAAGGATTGGGGAAGGAGACTGGATTATCATGAACGGAAGAGAAAGAAAGAGGCTCGTGAGCCCCACAAAAGGGCAGAAAAGGCACGTAAACTTAGAGGATTGAAGGCTAAAATGTTCAACAAGGAAAGAAGAAATGAAAAGATTCAGATGAAAAAGAAAATTAAGGCTCATGAAGAAAAGACTGTTAAGAAAACCCACGAAGAAGCGAAAGAAGGCGCAGTGCCAGTGTACTTGCTGGACAGAGATGTTCAGTCAAGAGCTAAAGTTCTTTCAAACATGATCAAACAGAAAAGGAAAGAAAAAGCGGGGAAGTGGGATGTTCCCATACCTAAGGTGAAAGCACAATCAGATGCTGAAGTTTTCAAAGTTTTAAAAACAGGAAAAACAAAACGTAAAGCCTGGAAACGTATGGTGACTAAAGTTTGTTATGTGGGAGAAGGCTTTACCAGGAAACCCCCAAAGTTTGAAAGGTTCATCAGGCCTATGGCTCTGCGTTTTAACAAGGCACATGTTACACATCCAGAATTGAAAGCTACGTTCTACCTGCCTATAATCGGAGTGAAGAAGAATCCTAGCTCGCCTATGTTCACCTCACTCGGAGTCATCACCAAGGGAACTGTCATCGAAGTAAACATCAGTGAGCTGGGTCTGGTCACGCAAGGAGGCAAAGTTGTGTGGGGGAAATACGCTCAAGTTACTAACAACCCGGAAAATGATGGCTGCATCAATGCTGTTTTACTTGTTTAAAATTCCAAAACTTCTACTTTACAATTTTGTACCTAAACTTTTACCATTATTTATTAAATTCAAAGTTTTCTCTTTTCTTTGAAATAATAAAAATGAGTTTATTAGAAAGTGTGGCTCGTCTAACAGTACATCAGTGGCTGAAGCAAAGTTCTGTGGTTTATTTCAAACACAATACAATGTGAAATAAAATGTTAAAAAATAATTGTATTTAGTTTTTTATTCTCAGAATATAACCTTCATATTCTAGAACTGTACCTCCATCTATTCTATTGTGAATGCAATCACAATATTTCAGTAATAACCTCACAATATTTTAATAATCTTAAATAGAAAATTGGTTACTGTCTGTGAAAAATGTATCCTTGTTCTTGTGCTAGGGAGTGCAAAATAATGCCCAAAATGATGATCTTAAAAAAATTATGCCATTCGAAGACGTAATAAAAACTTCTTATTGGTGAAAATCAAGGCACTATAAAAAGCTAAAAACTATAGTATATATAGCATTGTTTTTCTAGACTAAAGTCTTAAATCAATCAATTTCATAGTGGGTACAATGAATTTTGGGGTCAATTTCATTTCCCCCAATTTAGCTTTTGAGGTGGTGAAAACTAACAACTCCTGTGAGCTTTGACAGGCACATATTGTAGGGGTAGGCTAGTTTGTAGGCTACTTTGTACATGATATGGTATAATGGTGTTATTTCCAATGCCCCTAATGAAATTGGCCTCAAATAACGTGTATTATTTAAATTCAGCACAGAAAAACGTCTGTCAGCGCAGGTTTGAGTTTTTTTATCAAAGTGGTAAACATTTTTTCAAAAGAGGTTTCATAATTTTGTAATAAATAACAATATGATCAGTTTCCAACTGAAATGTAGTTTGTTTTTAACAATGGTCCAACTTAATTTTCAATTTGAATGCTTCTAGCACACTGTTTCTGATGGCCCAGGTTCAATTCCTGTTTCGGGTGATAACATGAGTTGTTCACCATTTAAATTCTTTGTGGCCTACAATTTTAAGGTGGTTTAGTTAATCGTCTATTTTAGACGGTGCCTATGGGCACTTTGTAGTGTGTGTATAAACATGTGCAAGTATCATGTTTTAATATGTCGGTCGCAATGAAAGTGTTAAAACGTAACAAGGTAGGTATAGATGCCTAATGAAATCTCAAGGTCTGTAGACTCTTTCAACTTACTTGACCAGTATATTCCGTTTTACGTCTTCTAGATGTCAACGTAGCTACCCAGTAGAGTAGCAAGGAGTACTATAAGTAATCTAAGTTGACAGTGTGATGGTGCGGTTGCCTGCCCTTTATCCAATCATAAGCCGGCAAGCTTGGACACATACTTGCAAAAGTGACAGCAATAGGGTTAGAGTTGAGGTCGCTGAAGGTCAAACTTTCAACCTACTGTATAAGGATTATAGTGTGACCATCATGGTCTTAACTGCGGCATGCTCAAATTACATGTTTTCATAACACTTGGGGTTAACATTGTGTGTTAAAAATTTAACAATGAATTTTTACTCAATTCATTGTATTATTTGAAAATGCAATGTTTTATAAATAACTATAAATTAAAATATAAACTATATCCTTTGTACAAGCGTTTTTTAATACTGGCCACTGCCGATTATTTGAGCTCTCTTCAAATCAATATCAAACATTTACCAAAGTAGGTGCTACCAAATGGTTCAATGTGACCTTTTATTTGATCCCAAACTCATTCAATGCACTTTCAATAAATTTTTCAGCTTCCATGCTACTTTTCAAGAAATAACTTTAATCTCATAACTTGTTGATTGATGTCAATTTAAAGGACTCATTTTTAATAAAGCACAATATTGCAAACCCAATCTCAGAAAACTCACTTTCAACCACATGCGAGGGTTTCAAAGTCAAAACTCTCAAATTTGAAACTGCCACCATTTTGTTGGAAGTTGTTGGAGATTTTTATATTTTGTTTACTTATTAACAATGCAGCTCATTTGACTAAGTGTTTGAATAATGTTACAGTGATAGTTGAGCCACTCCACGATGCAGATCTTCGTGAAGACTTTGACTGGCAAGACCATCACCCTTGAGGTCGAGCCGTCAGACACCATCGAGAATGTCAAAGCCAAGATTCAGGATAAAGAAGGTACGGTGGAGAAGGTTTTATGTTTTACAGTTGTGCTTATTCTTGCTTAACTAGGCATTGGTTTTTGTGCAGAGTGTGTTATTAGATTGCTAACTGTTTCGTTCTGCCTATTTGGCAGTGGGAATGAACAGCTCGATTTTTAAAGAAAATTTGCCAATAAAACGTTGTTTGTGATTACTACTATATTAAATCATTCAATACAATATTTTAAATATTATTGAACATCATATTCTTTGTCAACTTTGTCCTAAGTAGAATAAATATAATAGTTCACTGCGGAATCATTTGCACATGTTATGCAATCGTCATTGATATTTTGGACTAAGATAGTTGCAGTCCCTTTCAAACATACATTTTGTTCATTCAATCTCTCCCATTCATTCAAATTGTTCCATAAACTCCTGTACTGTAAAACGCCTTTGTGACAAAGATTTGTTTTAGACAAGCTTTTTTCTTTCGGCATTTGGGCTCTTTTGATCGAATTTGGCAAGTGGTTGACTAGTTGAACTGTTAAGGTCTTTTAGATGCCTTTGTTTTGGAAAGGTATCATGCCATTATCATTGTTCATTAAATAGTCTACTTATGGCACAATTTAAGATGTACATGTACATTGAACAATTATGCATGGTGAGGCATGAATGAATTGAACTTACGTTTCATTTGATTGGTAGGTATCCCACCTGACCAACAGAGGTTGATCTTCGCCGCAAGCAGCTGGAAGATGGCACACTCTCTGACTACAACATCCAGAAGGAGTCCACACTCCACCTTGTGTTGAGACTGAGGTGGAGCCAAGAAGCGCAAGAAGAAGAACTACTCCACCCCCAAGAAGATCAAGCATAAGAAGAAGAAGGTCAAGTTGGCTGTTCTGAAATACTACAAGGTGAGTTGTAGATTGACCTCATTAAACGAGGATTACATTGGTCGAATTATAAAGGAGTTTGTTACAAACTAGTGTTGGGTTCTCAGTTCCACCAATTTCTGAGGCGGGAATCGGTCAGTAAAGTCGATTCCAACACTACAGAATCAAGGATCGGAAATCAATTCCGGAATCGAAACCGCTCAGTTGAGGGTTGCTAGCTACACCCTGCGCTGGTGGTAGTTGAGGGTAGCTAGGTTGACCCTGCTCGAGTAGACGAGTCCACTGTCTCTCCTGCAAAGTTGGGAAAGGGATCTAGCCGAAGGGTTGGACGAGTCCATTCTGTTTGGCAGCAGCTGACAAGCAACAGGTGGTTGTTTTGATCAGATTGTGGTGTGTTTACATGTGTTTTGTATTGTTGATAGTAAAAAAGTAAATTTAATTTGTATTTTTGTTAACTGGTGAAATTCATTAAGTTGTCAACTACAAATCGCCACACAACTGCAGTGGCACAATTTCAAAAAACAAATGTAGGTAGAAATACGCCAGAGTACTAAGCTACAGCTAATGTCCTGCAATTGAGAATCGTCTGGTAAAGTCTGAATCGGCTTGTAAGGTACTCTGATACTGATTTATTCCCCGGTACTGGGAATCGAACCAAGAATCAATATTCTTGTATTGGAATTGAGAATCGAATAAATTAGTTATAGACCCGACACTATTACAAACACAATAACCGTTAGAACAGAACATCAATTAATAATTATTGAAAAATTGATTTTCTTTAGTTACTGGACAGTGTCATGCACAATCCAGGACGAATTAATCAAGGTAATATTTGTATTAACCGCCCTGGGAACTGCTGTTCTTGTGCTTTGTACACATTGCAAACAATGTGTAGCTATTTTGTTAACAGATTCACTGCTGAGGAAAATATAACTTATTTTTAGCCAAGCTAAATTTTTTACTATGGTTAACTTACCTTAGAGTGAATATAGGAGTAAAATCCACCAAAAATCACGCTAATAAACCCCCACTTGAATAAACCACAAACTTACTTTCACACGTTATAAAAATCCTGTCCGCCTCGCTAATGGTACTAACAGCACGGCATTATTTAGCTGGTGGTGCCGAGCGTATACAATGGGTGACAGGTATACTCACATTTAGTGTGCATTGTCTCCGACCACAGATGGCAGCAGTGCATGTGTAAAAAATGCAATTGTTAATAGATTACAGACACTATAGATTAATGACAATCGATCAGGCCTACAACAAGACTTCTTTTCTAATTCTTGAAATCAATCTCAATATTGTATTTTCAGAAGATTAGAAATCTGTAGGCACAGACAGAGACTGACCAAACACTGTTTGTTGTTGACAGGTTGATGATAACGGCAAGATCAGCCGGTTGAGGCGTGAGTGCCCCTCAGAGCAGTGTGGTGCTGGAGTGTTCATGGCTGCCATGGATGACCGTCACTACTGCGGCAAATGCAGTTACACACTCGTCTTCAGCAAACCCGAAGATAAATAAACACACTTCAACTTATCGTTTTTACTTCATTAACCAATAAACATGTATTGATATGTTCACAAGTGATTTTTTCCCAAAATTTAAAGTTAGTTTTCTTATATTTATTAACTCTTTCCACTCAGATTTAGTTTCTATGACCAAACTAGTTTCTACTCTTAATTTATATGTGTTTAATAGAAATAAAAACTAAAATACTGAAAATTAAAAATTTCAACACATATATTAAAACATAGGTTAAATTTGTCTTAAAACAATTTGAAATTGTTATTATTACTTCTTGAGTTTTAGTAATGTCCGCAAAAACGGTGCGGCCACGCAACATCAGAGTGGAAAGGGATAATGGTTCGTGAGTATTTGAATTTTAAGATAACCAATAAATGGACAAGCTTTATAGCTCCCAAAAACATTTGGATCAATACATCACATCATTAATGCTTTGAATTTTTTTATTTCTGTAAAACAATTATTTTTGATTTTAGTAGCTAACTAGGTATTTTAACACCTCAGATAGTCACACAAGCAACAATTTCGATATTGCGTCATTATTGAGCTGATAGACATTGCAATACTATCTACCATTATTTGATGCCATTTTGTTTGACATCTGATTCATAGCATTTTTGATCAACACAAAATATTGGAAATGTAACAATAAAACTATTGACTTGAAAGCAGTGATTCCTAATGTTGATAGTTTGGATACATCACAATTATTGACTGGGACAGGCTTCAGGGACGCTGTCAGTCTTAGTACGGCAGAGAGGTATTAGGGAAACTGAAAGGTCTAGTTGTGCCGGTGCTCTGCCAAGATCAGGCGAGACTGGCTGCGCCTCTTTGTTCAAGGCAGGTATGGTCGCCGCTTTGTTCTGAGTATGACCTTTTGAAGAATGACCGAATCCCTTGTACCAAACAAGTTATGGATCAACTATCCAAAAATCAGCTACCTCAAGAGCAGGCCACAACACCTCAACTTCATCGATCCTGTCATCTCAGAAAGGCAGCTGGATACGTAAGAAGCTACGCTTAAGTAAACAAGGGAAGAGTGTTATATTACACATCTAAAATGTTTTTCATAACACTGTTTATTTTCAAACATATGATTATGATAATCATATGTTTATGTTAATTGTTACACAAATGTAAGCATCAACCACGTTCCATAAGCTCACGCTAAAATAATTTATAGCCCTACTAGATTTTCTTAATCAGTAAAAACGAAACGCCAATTGGTGTTTATGACTGCCGCTGTGTGTTGTATACAGATTATGATAATCATATGTTTATGTTAATTGTTACACAAATGTAAGCATCAACCACGTTCTATAAGCTCGAGCTAATAATTTATAGCCCTACTAGAAATCAGTTAACTGGAAACTATGCACCTTCACTGTGTTTTAAATATTGTGAAGACATACATTGAAAGTTATTTGACAAAGATTTAAGCCTACCCTTTGATTGTTGTACCTTTTGAACTTATTGGAATTTCAGAATTTGGCGATAGGATGGTGCAGATGGATTCATTATTAGAATTTTACTTGGCAACTCGTCTGATAAATTATAAGAACTTATATAAGTTCTTCTCTTTGAAAATTGAGTTATAATTTAGCAGACGAGTTGCCAAGTAAAATTCTAATAATTATTGGAATTTGTTGATTTAACAATTTTATTAAACTAGGAATAATAAATCAAATGCGCGCCGGATACTTGATTTTGACAATTAGCTATTGCAGTACGTTCAAAAATAAATTATAGTTTCCAGCCGCACAAAATATGGGATTTTTACGCACGTAATGGGCTACATGAATTGCTCAGACTATATAGTCGTTTTTACCACCCGTACTGTCTCCTCATCACAAAAGCAATGAAGCTAGAAAGCTTTTTGAATATGATGATGACAACCTTGAGTCATTGAACAGTGTATTGTTCTGTGTGATTTGTAGCAATGATAGGCCTTTAACCTTCTCCTGGCCCTAAGCCTTGAATCAGCTAAGCGGCATCTTACCTTTGTGAGCCCTAAGCCTTAATTCACGCTGAACATTGACCAATACCTGCTGCTGGGTAGTGGCTATTTTTAAAATTTCTTCTCCAAGTTTCTTAAAATGGAGATTAAATAGATTCCGCACATGGCTCTTCTCACTGAGTTGTGACAGTAAGATTAATTTTATTGTGAGTTTGAAAAGTTGTGTTAGTGTATTTTCCCATTGGAATTTAGTAAACAATTGCAATGGTAGTTTTGATTTACAATTACTAACCAATACAATAATGAGAAGGGTGGCATGCGTCCGCCCACAGAGGAAGGATCACTTCGACAAAGATGTCCTGCAAGTTGCAGTGCTGGAGGAGAAGAGAAAAGATTTCTTAAAGTGACCTTATGCTAGACTGACCACTGCAAAGTACTTCTGCCAAAACTGTTAATACAAAATTATTTAATCTTATGTTTTTAGTGGCTGGCTAATGAAAACACTGAATGTAAGGTGTGCATAATCTGTGTTTTTGAAAGCCCCCTCCCGCTTTTACGTTCTTGTAAAACCGTTACTTTGGTGAAAATAAAACATTACTAATTAAAGTCGGCTACACTCCCTGTTCGCGACGGATGTGGATCGGGGAAAAGTTCTAGTTCCGTAATTTGTTAATTTTATTACCTCCAATTAAGTTATAATTGTATAAACAAAATAATAGAAGTAAATTCTTTAATTATTTTTCTCCACAATGTACATTGGTACAATACAAATGGAATTATGCTATTTAAATATGATACGGTAGTTTCTTAAATATAAATACATGGAAGAGTAAAAATGTTTAAATTTCATTTATTTACAATAATTTCTATATTCTAGCTTTGATATTATTCTGATTGCTCTCTTTTGAAAGATAAATATCCTGCAAAAATTATATTTTTGTAAGTGATTAATAAACTGTCTTGTTGACACACAACTTAAAAAGGTTAAAATACAGTGTACTATGCACTGCACTTTGATAGTAGTCTTTGTCTTCTTCGCAAGTTTGATACTGCTTGAAATGAAGGCTTGATGTTGGATTTGTATAATTGTGAGGAGGGTTTTTTATCATCATGTATATTGTTCATTTTATTACTTGTAAAGATTCATACAATCTCTATAAGATCTTACTTGAATGCAAGTTCGTCTTTGACCGGAACTCCGGATAGACTGTGTCACATTAATTAAACACTTTACAGATGGGATAGTTTGTAAAGTGGCTTGTCATCCAACTCTTTAAGTAAGTAGATGGGCCTGCTTACAAGTTAAGCCCTGATCCGAGGTTTTAAATTTGGCCAAATCCATACTTTTGATTTTCTCAGGTAAGTTGTTGAAGAGTTTGATAGCAGTCATTGGGAAGCTCTTCAAGGACAGTCTGCACTGAGGGAAGTAAGGTTTCTAGCATGCCTTGTGTTATGCTGGTGGATATCCTGTCTTCTTCCTTATAGAGATTATCTGATGTATGTGCAGCAGTGAGTTGAAGACATACTGCCCATAAACAGTCAGGATGCCAAGATGTTGAGAAAGAGGCCTTTGGGTGAAATCTCTGCCCCTAATTTTAATCATCACTCTCAACGCCTCCTTTTGGAGTATTAACGGTCTACTGCAGGTGGAAGAATGACCCCAGAGGAGGACACCATGGACCATATGGATGTGGAACAGCGAGTAATAGACAGTGACAAGGTACCTCTTAGTGACCACCTCACGTACCTTTCTAAGGAGGAAGACAACTCTGGATAATTTAGTACAGGTCTAGGCTACCTAGCATACAAACAGACCATCTACTGTATTTGTTTAGTTTTATTACTTTTTAGAGTAGGTGTAGAATCAGTTGTTTAAAACCCTAGAACTTTGACTAGGTATCACACTGGCCGTCACATGTAAGTGCCATCATCACTGTAAATGAGGTTTTATTGTGAATCTTCTATTTTTTATTGAGACCAAACTTTTTAGATCACAATAGTGTTTTTTGATCCTTAACTGCTTAACTAACAGCAACAAAGAGCTACAGTCAAAGAATAATCTGAAAACGTTTGATTTATACCTCTATTACTATCTTAGTAGAAACTTACACCAATCCAACGTCTCTAAGACGTCCTACTTTATTTGGCTATACTAGACATCTACGTCTAGTATTTTGGCTCTAAGCTATTTTTTGGTAAGTCTGGCTGTTATACCAACACATATTTTGATATTTCTACCTTTAAACACTTTTAAACCTATTAAAAAATATTTTGCTGGGCATTTTCAGCTTAAAATAATTAGTTACCGTACTTTTTTTGCATTGTATTTTTTAAACTCTTATAAGCTTTGAAAGATAGTTTCCTAACATGAGTTCATGGTTTATTAGGAAAGTAGATCCTGCACACATCTCATATTGTCATTTAAAAACAAAACTACAACATTACAATTCATATTGAGTTAAAAAATGTACATAAACACTATCATGACATGTTGAAAGACATATTTATATATTTTTTCTATTTAATCACTTAACGGCCGCTCAAATGCAATTGTCAAGTGCTTCATACTGTTCTTTTGTGTCTTTCATGGTACATTTTAAACGTTTGAAGACAGAAAATTACTTTATTATGTTTTATAAACAACCAAAAATATCACTGAGTATCAGGTCAACTGATTGTAGGGTCATCTTGTCTTGACAACTGAACAATAATGATACATTAGTTGAACGGAAGTTAACTTCTTCAAAATAACATTTTTTATTGATTGTTTTATTGTTGAATAAGTAAAATATTTTATTTACTAAAACTATCGAACGTCTGACGCATACCATTATTATAAATAACTAACTTTATAACTTTCAAACGTCTTAGAATAATACCATTATAGACAAAAGCTACGTAAACCAAATTGTGGCGCCTGAGAGATGTTTCGCCTTTGTAGAAGGCGAGTAGTGCTGAAAATGGCATTGATAGTAGATAGATTATTCGCCAACTAAAAGGTACTAGGCCGGAATAAAAAAAATAGTTTCCTTTATATCCTTAGAAAACCCATTTAGTTTGCCCGTTAGTTCACCATCTTCTCCTTATAAGTGTTGGCTACCTTGTGAGAGTCATAGTTACTTCTTCCGTTCAGACTGTTTTTAGAGCCCGCTTTGGTTTTTTGCAATTTTTTGAGGATGTTATATGGTCTTCAATTGTAGCTAAAGACACACTGTGTGATTAGCTTAACCCTTTAATGAAGTTTCACCGCTATAGTTTCAGCCGACTTTGGGTTATAAGCGGTCCAATATGCCTTAAAAACGTTACAGACAGACATACGAGGAATTTTTTTGATGCCAGTTTCGGTCTTTGCAAAGTATATAAACACCAGATGGATTCATTGCAATGTACAGTCAAAAGTCTTATTTTATTGAATTTATGTTAAAATCCCCTCTCTTCTGCGGTGTCTCAAGGGGTTAAGTACGTCAAACAAACTGTAGAATTCTATACAAACATTCCCCTAAAGGGTTTTTATAAATATTTCCTTTTTCAAAAGTTATGGGGGTGGCATTTAAAACTCACCTGTATAATCTACCATATAAAAACTGGCCTTACACAAGAAAGCTATACAAGAGGGTGTATTATCCTTTGTTCAACCTTAAATAACCTTTTTTCATTGACTGATGTTATTAGACAAATTAAACTTAAAATTAATGAAATTGTCCAATAAAGAAATTATTTTGGCCTAAAACGCTAAAGCTTTTTATGAACAAGGTTCATATTCAGGACAGAGCTTCTGAATATGAACCTTGTTAATGAAAAGCTTTAGGCAAAAATACATTTTTTAATTGGACACTGTAGTAAGTTTTAAATGTAACTTTATTTGCACAGAATGTCAACCATTATTAATTTTACCGTACCAAACAATAATTATTGTTGTGAATGGAGTTTTCTTGATGATTCCAACCAATTTAATCCACTTTCATAGCATTACTGTTTCTCTACAGTAACTGTGGTATTGTTTCTCTATTTGCCTTTGTCCAGTGATATTGATAGCTATTGTTGCAAAGGGGTTGTTGAACTATGAGTGTGTACCGTGTAGGATGCGTTGCCATGACAACAGTGGGGCATTACCTCACGCTAGTTGTAGCTATACAGGACGTTGTTTTCTTTATTCAAATTAGTTATTACTTATTCACAAATAACAAGATCCAACTTGGCTACTTTCAGTATATAGTAATTATTCACAAACCTTTTAAAAGGAGTTTGAAATTATCTCACTAATTCGTTTCAGGTCTATGTGAAACTATGCTTTCACGATTTCTAGGTTGTACCTAATTTTTTAGTCAGTAATCAAACAATTTGTATTATATCAGAATATGTAAGGCTATTTTTTGACTATCACCCATCACAAGTCATATTGTTACGCAGTAGGCTACATTTGAATTGAAAATAAATTTTTAGCTCCGAAGTTCCATTTATTAGGAAGGGGCTATACTTTTATTTTCAATTTCTTTATTCAAAATAATTTATATATACATAGCAGTTACATTTTATCCCCCCTAGCTATTGCTAATTGGGGGAACTAAAACAAGGTTTACAAATTTTATATCTTGCATTTGCATAATATATAAACATATAATATTCTCTATTACCGTAATAATTACACAAATTTATTATATAATTCAAAAAGAGTTAGATGGAATTTACTATTTACATTAATAAACCATGTACAGGTATATATTGCAAATTGGAAGAGTAAATATCTAAATACTATTTTTTAACATTCATAAAAATAAATTATTCTAAAACAATAAATAACCTATAACAGTGTATAATTTATAACAATCAATATTTTTATAACAATAAATCAATGTTACGAGTGGTATTCATGTATGAATAAAGTAACGGGATGTTACATTAACACTTCTGAGAATGGTTAAAAACGTTATGATTTTTAGAGGTGGGCAAATTTTTAACATATACCCTGGAGGCCCACACTCCACCTTATTAAGCTTGATATTCTGGTTTGAGGATATTTTTAGTTACCCACTAAAACCAGCCTCTTTTTTCTTCGCTCATGAAAACCTGTCCATGTCATCAGAGGCAGGCCTACTCTTCATGGTTAGATGGGCTTTTCAGTACATTCTTCTGACTGCCTTTGCAAAGTTATGCTTATGTAGAACTAAAGATTCACGTAATCAAACGTGGGCGAGGTCAGCTTCACAACCAGGTTAACTGCTCTAAATAAATAAATAAATTGTTTACTGTGTTCAACATGTAGACATGTTGTGCAAACGTCACTTAATTTTGAAAAGGTTAAATTTTCCACGCATTCTAACATTGAAATCCCAATCAGACATACATGGTGTATGTCGTCACCAAGAATTAACTGGCCAGAATTAATTGGCTCTCATTTGGCAAAAAGTCGTCATTTTTGGTATGTATTTCTTTTATTAGCTATACAAAACTGGCTTTATCTTAAAACTAAATGCTTGATCTGCTTTTCGCTATTCAGTACGACATAATCCATACGTCTTAACATGTTTGCAATAATTCCTGAATATTCTCGAGGAGAGCAATCCATTAGAACTGATGTTATGTTTTGCTTCAGATATTGAATGGTTTAAGGTGGTGGGAACTCTTTTCCTTTAGTTTTCCCCACAACAAAGCATTACAAAGACGTGAAAGATCAAGACTTCTCGTTGAGTATGAGAAGTCATTGAACGAGACACTAGTTTCACGCCACACTTCAAAGTGTTCAAAATCTGAAGCAAAACATAACAACATTCTAATGGATTGCACTCCTAGAGAATATTCAGGAATGATTGCAAACATGCCAAGACATATGGAATGTGTCATACTGAATGGGAAAAAGGTCAAGCATTTAGGTTTAAGTCAGTTTTGTATAGCTAATGAAAAAAATACTTACCATAAAATGACGAGTACCTTTTTTGGGCTACCCTGAATTTATTTTAGATATACAGGTATTGTCAAATTAAAACAATGAAAATTTTATAAACAAAAAATATTTAGTTATTTGTATTATTTTTACTTAAGAATTTATATCGGGATATTTATTTGTCTTAACCCAACTATATGGTGTTTAGTCCCAAAACTTTTTTTATCCCTCACATATTTGAGGGTCGCTGAATAAAATCCTTATAAAAAAACAAAATGAAAAATTTTTAACGTTGGTTATTCATGAGGTCGCATATCCAAAATTGGTAAGCCGGACAATAAAAAAAGTTATACAGGGTGAAAGATTTTTTAGTTTTACTGGAACATTTTTTTTTCTTTTGAACGAAAAAGGTGGTCCCTATTGGCTCACTTTTTTGTTGTGGAAGCTTTTTGTAATTCAGGTACACTACCAGTTGATCTTTTGATTAAAGAGCTAACAGATTTAGGACATGGTTCCATATTTTTTCATTGAAATTCGGCAATCACCTGTACACTGGTAAAGTGTCAAGAAGCCGGAGAAAAAAAGTACTATAAAATTGACGCAAAAAATGAAAGTTGCCTATTATGTCTATTAAAAAATAGTTTACTTTATGTCTTCGAAATTAAATGTTCTTAAAGTTCTGTGAAAATATTTTGTGCTTAAAACAACTTTGTATTATGTGCCATTTTCACCAGTTTTATTTCGCAAATCTTAATGGCCATTTTGTTTCTGTAAGGAAACGGTTTTATCAATTTTCCAGAAATAATTATTTTTTTCTTTACATAAAGACCTACGCTACAAAACATATACCAAGTTAATTAACAAATTGTGTTGCGATCTCGAAAACAGCAGGGGAAAAAACAAAAATCTTTCACCTGTACTAACTTGGTAACGAAGAACTTTTTCGGACCTACCTTTTTTCTTGTTTTGATCAGGGGCCCACCATTTTCAGAACACCCTGTATAGCAGCTTTGCAATTTTGATTTATTCACATTGACAAGACCAGATACAAAGTGCTCTAACCCAACTGTATTCATAGATGGTAGTACTCGTTGTTGTGTGTATGAAAATGTTTTGTATAGAAGTGTATATACAGTAGAGTAGAGTGGAAATGTGCGTGGATATCCCTGACCCTGCCAATGAGCGCACACTGTTGCATGTCTCACGAACCCTCTACCGGAACACATGGGCATTGGTTACCGCTTACCGCATTGCACACTCCACTGGCATGTTCTAATCAACCTGCCACTAATCAAGCATATCCACTAATCAAGGGCAAATATCTTGCAGCAGTTTATATACGAAATGCATTTTAATGTAAGTGGAGTAGTGGCACCGACAGTAGCGTGTCGGCCTGGTACACAGACGGCCCGGCGGGGTTTGAGTCCTAGTCATGACCATAACTAATAAATACATATTTTTAGCCAGTTGTTAAATTATGGAAGAAAATATTCTGAATTTAAGCAAGGAACTGTTATACTTTAATTAAATACACATTCTACATCTTTAGACTGCAATCTAACAACATAAACAAACTTCAATTTTATTCTATAGGTACACTTAACAATTTTACATGCATCTTAATCGTTAATTATTATTTGAAAAAATGTCCCACTCTTACACATCCTCTCATACTTAAAAACCTTCATTCGCATTTCTCCCACTTAGCTCCATGGTCAGAGAGTCGTCAGTTCTAACCCGTTCTCCGAGTCGTGTGCCATAAACTCGCCGGTGATAAATAATGTGTCTTTAATTAACATTTTGTTGATACGTGTTTTAAATGTGTTGGGCATTGGTGTACTTTTAATCGAATTTGGCAACCTGTTAAAGAGATGAACTGCCAGGAGGCAAGATAGCTTTCGTGAACTACCGTTATGTGTCTCCCAGTTTGGGAGTTCTCCGTGCCTCTAGTTTCGTGAGAGTGTACCGCATATTTATACCCTTCACGAGAGTGAATTTACCTGTAAAAAAGACACAGTTACAAAATGTAGAGGCAGGGTGGGACATAGCTAATTTGACGATAAGACGACTACTCTCGTGGTTCGGAACTTATGGAAATAATGTCTTGCTGCCGACTTGAAATTGTCAGGACAATTCAATAGTGGTTCCTCTGGGGTTCAATTGGCTTTAAACTTTTTAACCTAATATTTCACCTACTCTAATATTTCACCCATCGAAAAGAAACATTCTAGGCATTAGATTAGATTAGGTGAGCTGGGTATGAGGACTTGTGATATTCCTAGCACGTCAACTGAACCTTATTGTGCACCCCTGGTCCATTCTAAGCATAGTAAGATACCTTGAAACACTTCTAAACTGCTTTGTTTTACACAAATTCTACTTATGGATTCTTAATGCATTATGAACAGGGAAGTTGAAATTAATTCAAGTTGTAGAACGAAAAATCTAATACTTTTATATTTTCTGGTGAGGCGTTTCAGAAAAGTTTCCATCTCGGACCAAATCACCAGAGAATAAAAGTGCACTGGATTGTTCCTTCTTTAACTTAAATTTACAATTTTGATATCTTCAATAAGAAGATGTTTCATGAAAGAATTTGTGATTGAATTTTGAATGAAAGAAGTTACATTTGTAACTGAAGTTTGGTCGCACAAACTACAGCTAGGAGTGTGATAGACTGTGACACGCGGTATTTTGCCATTAACATATTTTTTCACATTTTTTTTATTTATAAAAGTTAGTCAATTTTATTGAACATTTTAATAACCGACTTGCTACACAAGGAAGATGTCACACATTACGACCAGAGACTCGTTCCCATTTTTATTCACGTATAACATTAAAATACAGTTTGCGTTGTTTTTAGGTTAAAGGTTAAAAGGTAAAGGTTCAAATTGACAATATGTACAACAAATGATTACATTCCACACTGATATAATAACAAGTTATTCTGATAAGTATTAAGTTTAAAGTACTTTATTATATCAGGTCAACATTTTAGTTTATTAGAATACATTCATTCGATCGTGTCAGAACCTTTATAGCTGGAACAGGTAGTACGTAATGGAGCCGGTTAAAATGTTGTTATTACTGATTGCTTAAATGTTGTTAATTACGGTTGATTAATACGAACAATTCATGCAAATGGTGCTTCCTTATTATTTATTTGTTTATACAGTAATAGATGTTCAGTTAGACACTTGTATAATTTTTAGAAACGACCAGAACAATTTCACTCTTCTCCTCTTCATCTATTTCTATCCTCTCAACTTCTTTGTTAATCAAGATCATCTTCGCCACTTCGACCAACACTCTGTCCACCTTTTTGTACAACTCTTCTTCTTTATCCACCACGGACAATGCTTTCTTCCATACCTTCTTCCAGCGTTCATCATACTTCTCTCCTTTTGTGTCTGTAACCTCCACCTCCCCCATGTACTGTCCCGACTCAACTCGGGTTATCAATTTTTCGTATTGTTGTTTTGTAGCATTGAAAATTGTTGTTTAATATCCTTAAATTGAGTTTGTTTACGGGCGTTGAAATTATTATTAAACAAATTTAAACCCTCATCCTTGTTTGTAAGTTCTTCAACGTTTTTGTTTACAGTAGGATAGCCAGGGATTTGGTAAATGAGGCTTCTTGTTTTTGGTTAAGAAAGGTTTTAAACATGACATTTATTGCTGAAACCGATGTTTTTAAAACGATTTTCCTTCGTATTTTACGAAGACCGGCTCAGCAATAATAGTGGTTTCAAAAGAGTCCATCGTATTAATCTTCATGAGTGAAACATGAACATCTTTCCTGTGAAACATCATCCCCATGAAGCAATACGTGGTCTCTCAGACACTTAGTGACATGGTTCAAAGCGAAAAATAATTATAAAACGTCCGTCAATGACAAATCCAGTACTTGACATTTTATCTCCGACAGTACATCTTCCCAAAGAGACACGCTTGTCAACCCAAGCAAAACCAAATGTTGAATGATGGTTTTCAAAGTCATGTCTTGTTTTACTTGCGAGCTCGATGAAGTAGATGAGGCGGAGTTCTTTTTCTTGGCTGGAGCTCCTTTACCTGATGATCTGTTTGGCTTTGGCGGTAGAGTTAGATCAACAAAGGGCGTTTGGGAAGAAGACGAAGAAGGATGGCCTGACAGAACTGCCTCCAAGTATCCTAAACAGTGTACACACGAGAACTCACTAAACAAATAAAGTATGATTAATGAACTAAATACATAAATAAATAAATACCGACAACTAATGGGTTTACTTATAAGATCTTAGTTGCAACCTGTAGACCCCAAACCCTCATGTCTCCACGATGAGTCTCTGCAACACCTTCGAGCTCAACCATTTCAGGCTAAAAATATTTTCGAAGATTACTTGAGAGATCCTATCACCTTATCTATAATAAATGGTGTATCCGCGGATGGTTGAGCAGTAAGACACCCACATTACCAGTATAGTCTCTGCCAATTACACCCACCCCTACATCTACGAAATGCCTATAAGATATTCCTGAACGTGGAGCTATTAGTTTTTTTTTGGTATTTGAAATGTTAAGTCAGTTTGTACCAATACTTTATCGTGAGGAGGGACTATGTTGGCACGTGGGCTTCTAAGATCAAATCCTGCTGCATTAACTGAGCCTTGCACAGGTGAATAAGCTTCACTTGTCAATTTAATGAAACCAACACTATTGTTATATTATATTTACAAAAAACTTCACGAAGCCAATATTATTTTTATTTGGCCGACCGAGATCTTTAAAAGCAAAGCTTTCTTTTGTGGTCAGACCTGACGAAGAAAGCTTTGCCTTTTGAAATATCGTTGGTCAAATAAAATAATATTGGCTTTATGAAGTTTTTTTAAATTTAATATAATTCGTCCAATGTTAGAGCTTATATATATCTCACCACTATCGTTGTTTATCATTGTACCTACTTTGTAAGTCAAGTTAACTGTGGGAGTCAAGTGCTTGAGAAGACGTGAACTAATCTGTAACATATTCAGACAAAATGTATGTTAGGATAATTCGTATATATGAAGATATAACATATTTATACTAAGAAGATATATAATATATTTTTACTTAGCATAACCGCCCGGCAAGCGGGAGACCCGGGTTCAAGTCCCGGTTCGGTCCAAACATTTTTGTCTTCAAATTTCTTTAGTAATATATTTATACTTAACTAAAAATAGCTTTACCGAATTATTTAAATGAATACAAAGTTCACCTTGTATAATAGATTTTAGCTTCCTTAGTTTACCAAAATAAACCCCCTCTCGTTGCTTAAGGAAGTTATTTAAGTCTTATTATTTAGTCAGCATTTCTTTACTCTAAATTGGGCAGAAATTTGGTAAGGCATAATTAGTATTTTTCTCGTGACATTCAGAGCACTGGCCAGAAAACTGGTAGGTATAATAGTAATTTTTTACTTTGACATTCAGAACACTAGGCAGAAATCCGGTAAGGCTTAATAGTAATTTCTTCACTCTGACATTCATTCACTAAATCTACTGAAATATGTCAAAACGTGAAAATAGATTGTAAAAAATACTAGTATAACAAAAATAAATGAAAAAACTTCTTGTATTGTATTGGAAATTCAGTAAGATTCACTGTAGTGCTTATTTTTTCATGTCGTTTATTTTTTCTATTTTTCAGTTCTAAAAATGACATAATTTATTATAACAATATTATCAGAAGATGATCTACAGATCGTTGATCACTAATAAACCGTATGTAAAATTCAAGTCACCCTATTAATAAGAACTTTAAAAAGAATTTATACCAACCAACGTGAGAAGGCAGGTTACGAGGTCACTTCCTGCACACAGAGCAAGAACAGATTAAGAAGATAGACTGTGAAAGAAGGGAGGAGACACTGGGAGCAAGAGAATACGGGCTGGTAAGAAGATCTGTATGTGGTGTTGAGATTCACCTTTCAAAAAGATTTGACAGTTTTATCTCATCAAGATTATACAAACTTATTTAATACGGCTAACTTGTAAATCGTACGCAATAAACTACGATATTAAAATTAAACTTTATGTTATATAAACGGTTTAGGATAACAATTGTATAAACAGCGTTAAAATACTTTTATAATGATATGAAATAGTTCGGTGAAATGAGGCCACATGATAAACCAGCAAAGCTCGTTAGATGTTGAGGGGATCAAGTGGTTAAGGTTACCTTATGCACGCTACCACGTCTGTTGAGCATATTGCGCTACCACCGGAATGAAAGGAAGTCTGATCTCAGGACAGGAATGGTTCGGCTGACCAGACATCAGTGAGCAGGCGCGACAAGAAATTTGCCTGCTGACAACCACTTAGGGGACTCTAACCCCCCAGACATGGAGAGCCTTGCAGCACCTGGGACCTTTTCCCATGTGTGACAAGATCTATGTGAAGTCGTTCTACCCTGCTGCCGCATCCTTATATTGAACCAACCTCCCCCTGGTGGGAACGGAGCGTAGTTCAACATCTGGACAACTACAAAGCTGCCCAGTAATTTTGTGAACAACTCTTTATTGATGTAAGCTCGTTAAATAATGTGTATTTTGAAATGACATAAATTCACTCTTTCCTAACATTTTCACAAAAATACTTAAAGAGCTTAGTTAACACCGCGAAGTATCCACTCTCAACTAAAAGGTTAATGCTAAGATTGAAGAGTACTTACCAGAACGCAAAAGGCGAAGAGACCGTTGTGGAAGACAATTTCACTCTGATCGGTCTGGAAACACCAGGAGTACATATACGGGCTGAATAGGTCATAGGTGTAACCTTTGACATTGATAAAGGGTTTAATCAGCTTGAACTTGCAATGCATATACTCCAATATCGTTATCAACACAATTTTATAAGTTCGTGGTTGATCAACCTTCAATGTCATAATATCATAGACTTGATTGATTTCATGAACACATTTGATTTATCTGTGTGAAAAGATAGAAACGGACATTTCCTGCCACTTCCGGAGAAAAACTACGCTATGCTTCCAGAGAGAAATTTCAGCAATGGTTTTGCAAACCCCAATGTTAAAATTTCCAACCCGTAAAACTCTTCTCGGTCTCTCTCCTTGGTCGCCTCTTAAGCCACCAAAGTCTGTAACGTGTATATTTGATACATATCACCAAAGACTATGTTATGGTACGTTCCACGTAGTAAGCGCATGGATGCCAAATGGCGGTGAGACTGAACCACTAAAGAAAACCGTGTTGGTACGTTGACAGAGTTGCGCTGTAGCCCGCGCTGGAGGGCCGAGTAGATGCCACTGTGATTAGGCGCACGCGGAAATATTGTTCGTTCGTTCTCGAATATCGCACGATTTGGTTACATGTAATTCATCTACATCGGACAAACTCGAACACGTGGAACCTAGGATGTGGTGAGAAGTGAGACAAGATGTGCGAGAAGGCGAGTAAGCCAAGGAGCCAACATTTGTGTCCATTGGGCTGACGCAACTATGTTGATAGCCCTTTGTTCCTGCTTCCAGCCATTCACGTAACTTCAAAGTTAAACGCTCTCGCTCGACTCCTGACTCACGGAAGACAAATATCAATGTAGGATGGTTTGGTGAAAGTGAAGAGATAAATGTAGACAAGATGTGCGAGACAAGATGTGTAAGCGTAGCCAGGTAACATGTCCATGACATGTGATCCTATAGTAACAATGTATATTGTTCCTTCTTCATGCTTCCACTTCTTCAACCTCTCCGCTCCGCTCCTGACTCACGGTATCAATGTAGGATGGTTTGGTGAAAGTGAAGAGATAAATGTAGACAAGATGTGCGAGAAGGCGAGTGTGTCCAAGCGTAGCCAGGTAACATGTCCATGACATGTGATCCTATAGTAACAATGATATATTGTTCCTTCTTCATGCTTCCACTTCTTCAACCTTCCGCTCCGCTCCTGACTCACGGTATCAATGTAGGATGGTTTGGTGAAAGTGAAGAGATAAATGTAGACAAGATGTGCGAGAAGGCGAGTGTGTCCAAGCGTAGCCAGGTAACATGTCCATGACATGTGATCCTATAGTAACAATGATATATTGTTCCTTCTTCATGCTTCCACTTCTTCAACCTCTCCGCTCCGCTCTGACTCACGGTATCAATGTAGGATGGTTTGGTGAAAGTGAAGAGATAAATGTAGACAAGATGTGCGAGAAGGCGAGTGTGTCCAAGCGTAGCCAGGTAACATGTCCATGACATGTGATCCTAATGTAGGATGGTTTGGTGAAAGTGAAGAGATAAATGTAGACAATGATGTGCGAGAAGGCGAGTGTGTCCATAGCCAGGTGTCTTCTTCAATGATATATTGTTCCTTCTTCATGCTTCCACTTCAACAACCCTCCGCTCCGCTCCTGACTCACGGTATCAATGTAGGATGGTTTGGTGAAAGTGAAGAGATAAATGTAGACAAGATGTGCGAGAAGGCGAGTGTGTCCAAGCGTAGCCAGGTAACATGTCCATGACATGTGATCCTATAGTAACAATGATATATTGTTCCTTCTTCATGCTTCCACTTCTTTCAACCTTCTCACGGTATCAATGTAGGATGGTTTGGTGAAAGTGAAGAGATAAATGTAGACGCTCCGCTCCTGACTCACGGTATCAATGTAGGATGGTTTGGTGAAAGTGAAGAGATAAATGTAGACAAGATGTGCGAGAAGGCGAGTGTGTCCAAGCGTAGCCAGGTAACATGTCCATGACATGTGATCCTATAGTAACAATGATATATTGTTCCTTCTTCATGCTTCCACTTCTTCAACCTCTCCGCTCCGCTCCTGACTCACGGTATCAATGTAGGATGGTTTGGTGAAAGTGAAGAGATAAATGTAGACAAGATGTGCGAGAAGGCGAGTGTGTCCAAGCGTAGCCAGGTAACATGTCCATGACATGTGATCCTATAGTAACAATGATATATTGTTCCTTCTTCATGCTTCCACTTCTTCAACCTCTCCGCTCCGCTCCTGACTCACGGTATCAATGTAGGATGGTTTGGTGAAAGTGAAGAGATAAATGTAGACAAGATGTGCGAGAAGGCGAGTGTGTCCAAGCGTAGCCAGGTAACATGTCCATGACATGTGATCCTATAGTAACAATGATATATTGTTCCTTCTTCATGCTTCCACTTCTTCAACCTCTCCGCTCCACTCCTGACTCACGGTATCAATGTAGGATGGTTTGGTGAAAGTGAAGAGATAAATGTAGACAAGATGTGCGAGAAGGCGAGTGTGTCCAAGCGTAGCCAGGTAACATGTCCATGACATGTGATCCTATAGTAACAATGATATATTGTTCCTTCTTCATGCTTCCACTTCTTCAACCTCTCCGCTCCGCTCCTGACTCACGGTATCAATGTAGGATGGTTTGGTGAAAGTGAAGAGATAAATGTAGACAAGATGTGCGAGAAGGCGAGTGTGTCCAAGCGTAGCCAGGTAACATGTCCATGACATGTGATCCTATAGTAACAATGATATATTGTTCCTTCTTCATGCTTCCACTTCTTCAACCTCTCCGCTCCTCCTGACTCACGGTATCAATGTAGGATGGTTTGGTGAAAGTGAAGAGATAAATGTAGACAAGATGTGCGAGAAGGCGAGTGTGTCCAAGCGTAGCCAGGTAACATGTCCATGACATGTGATCCTATAGTAACAATGATATATTGTTCCTTCTTCATGCTTCCACTTCTTCAACCTCTCCGCTCCGCTCCTGACTCACGGTATCAATGTAGGATGGTTTGGTGAAAGTGAAGAGATAAATGTAGACAAGATGTGCGAGAAGGCGAGTGTGTCCAAGCGTAGCCAGGTAACATGTCCATGACATGTGATCCTATAGTAACAATGATATATTGTTCCTTCTTCATGCTTCCACTTCTTCAACCTCTCCGCTCCGCTCCTGACTCACGGTATCAATGTAGGATGGTTTGGTGAAAGTGAAGAGATAAATGTAGACAAGATGTGCGAGAAGGCGAGTGTGTCCAAGCGTAGCCAGGTAACATGTCCATGACATGTGATCCTATAGTAACAATGATATATTGTTCCTTCTTCATGCTTCCACTTCTTCAACCTCTCCGCTCCGCTCCTGACTCACGGTATCAATGTAGGATGGTTTGGTGAAAGTGAAGAGATAAATGTAGACAAGATGTGCGAGAAGGCGAGTGTGTCCAAGCGTAGCCAGGTAACATGTCCATGACATGTGATCCTATAGTAACAATGATATATTGTTCCTTCTTCATGCTTCCACTTCTTCAACCTCTCCGCTCCGCTCCTGACTCACGGTATCAATGTAGGATGGTTTGGTGAGAGGAAAGATATCAATGGATTGACAAGATTGAATCAAGAGTGTGTCCAAAGCCAGGTAACATGTCCATGACATGTGATCCTATAGTAACAATGATATATTGTTCCTTCTTCATGCTTCCACTTCTTCAACCTCCGGGCTCACGGTATCAATGTAGGATGGTTTTTGAATCAAGCTAAAGTGTCTTGCGAATAGTGGCTGTGACCTTGAATTTCGTCGCATAAGAACAATGTAAACACATGAATTTTCCTGGGACACTTCATGCCTACAGTTTCCATCGGACTTTTATGAAATAAACCTGGTTTTAAAGTGTATTAAATTTTTTTGTGGCTCCGTTGAGCAGAATTTTATTTTCTCGCTCATAAAACCGTGACGTGACATTCATTGAAGACATTCTGTATTTTAATGTATTACTTTTACTTGTTGAAACTAGTAGTATTTTCCAACAAGTGGGCAGCAAAGTCATTGCAGTGCATTGTCATCTTTCTAATAACACTTATTTAAAAAGATACAACGAAAATTGTATACGTGAGGTTTCTCAAGAAAATGCTTTTTTACGTTGTTATTATGAACCAAAAACAAAATGGCCGACATGTAGTACTGTCCACTCTTAAGGTTTTGTCATTTGTGTAGCTATATTGTAAGGTTAGGGACAAACAAGATGGAAAATTTGTAATTGTAGTAAGGTGTTTCTAATTCATTTTAATGGCTAAAAGTTCAGTTACAAAATATGGCAGTTTGAAAACTATGCAATCTTGTTTATAGGGTTCAGCTTAAAATAAACTCACTTTGAAATCAGAGCGAATTTAGTGAAAAGTCGGTAATCGTCCATTTAAATTAATTGTCACAGATTTTAATGACAGTCTAAAAAAATTGAAATAGCTTTGTGTTGTGGCGTCAAAGGAAAGGCCCAGAATCTAGAGAATTCGCCGCGAGGGTCTTCAGTCTGTTTCTTGCTGAGAGTGGTTGCATTACAGCGCAACCCCGTACACATTCTGTACAGCAATTTTAACCTCCCGAGTCCGAGGCGTAGAAAATGTGTCAATAAAAATTTAGCAAAATTAAAACAAGTATCAATCTACATATCAGGTTCATTTCACCAAAGTATGCCAACAATGTCAGAGTTGCTAGTAGACAATAACATTAGACAAGGTGAAAGAAACCACAAAACACATAGTGAGTTACAGGAAAATGTGACATCTTTTCCCCAAAGCATAAATTAAGGGAACAGACAGATTTAGGCTTGGATTTGTTGATAACCCTGCACGTTGTTTCTTGACTGTTAAATAAAAAAATAATGTATTAAATCTTTACTTTCACCGCAGAGTATAAGCTGCTTAAATCAAAGAATGCTAAAAATGTCATATTAAATTAGCCTGTACAGATGGTTTCTTAAAATCGAAATGCAGATGTTTAAGGATATTAAAGACATTAGGGATAAATCTTTTTACTTTACCTGAAAAAAACTGCCGCAAAAACACTGAGACAAATTTAGGTATTGTCCCTCGGTGTACAAAACATATCACTTGACCTTTTGGATTTGATACCTTTTCCGCTTTCCCAGTTCGTTTGCAGTTTTTTAGCTTATTTTGTTGGTTATCATTTAGTTCCTTTACCTTTGTACTGCTGCTTCGCTATTTTCAAGGCCCAGCATTGTTTACATTTCTGTATACAAACCTTTATAGAAAACAGGAAAACGGGCCTTTTATCCTTGTTCAATGATACACCTTAAAACAGATAGAGTGACAGTCTTTTAACTTAATTTAAAATAAGTTTTAACTATTTCCATGAATAATATTTTCTTGATACTTTAAAATCCCTCAATTATTACATTGTATGTTTATTAATGCTACATTGTAATTGAGCATTGCCTGTAATGTTATGTATTTCTAATAAATTAATTGAATAATAAAAGTAGATACCGACTACTGGTAAAGGGACAACACTCTCTGATTGTTTCGTCATTTTTGTTAAACAAAAATCGACACTTTCATAAAATTATCTGATAAGGATCTGTACTGCAAGTTTGATGAGCAAATTTGATTTGGAAATAACTTATTAATTTAAATAAACAGAACGTATTATTTACCAGGATGCACATTTTGTGTAAAAATACTTGCGTACTAAGTTATTAAGAGGGGGCCGGATAGAGCGGCCGCAGGTCCAACTCAGACTACCGCTTATAACATGGGATAAAAACTGCAAACTACGTTTTAGGCAAGTTAATTTACTTAAATGTAAAAATGTTCTCTTGGGAAGCATAGATCTATTGATGCTGCTTCATATAAACACCAAAACTTCCACTCGTCACCAAATTAATTCTGTACTTCTGAACTAAAAACTGGATTTTTCATAAGAACATAGCACTCGAAATTCAGTAAATAAAGTTCTATTTTATAACCAAACTCCTTTTTTTCTTTTTTATATGCAGCAGCACTAGTGACTCTATGCTTCCAGAGAAACACTTTCCACGTTTTAGTTCATTAACTTACATAAAACACAGTTTGTAAATTGTCCCATGTTAAATTCCCTATCCCATTTGAACGCCGTTCAGGCTCTATCCGGCCCTCTTAATACAGGCGATTATACATATCCCATTTAGCTAACAGGATTCAACATTAACACTTATAATGTTGATATCAAGTCACAACCAGTGTTGAAGAAGTTCTCAACTCTGCTGAAAGATAGCAGCAGTAACTGTGAAAGGTCGCGTTAGTTGTTGTTCCAGGGATTGAGATCGCTATAGTGTTGCGGGTGTCACGCAAACAGGTGATTAGACTGAGTTTATTTGAATCTTGGCAATATTTATTACTCAAGGCTGCGTTCCTCGACTCTGCGTGTTTTGTTGTGACGTCATGTGCTATATACTATACAGCACAGTATGTAGAGTTGCTGATTCCTGATATAGTTTAACTACCCAACAACCAGGTGTTTATTTGCCGCACGCACGTCACAGAGGTTAGTTAACTACTCGCGAATGGTCTGATTAAAAATATAAAACTTACATACTGTTATGGTAGTTTATTTATAATCGAACCATTCCCTATTTAATCAAACCCCTTGCTTATAGACGAGGGGAAGCGTGAAAAACAATCCCATTAAAAGAAATCAACACTTTTGATTTATTTCTGTAATTAAAATCACGTGCTATGTACCTGTCGGCCATTTTGAACACTGTAAAGACAAGCATTTCTTAAGACACCTCACGCCTAAAATTTTACCAGATCCTTATGAAATAAGTTTTTTCTAGAAATATGACGATGTACTGCAGTGACTCTGCTGACCACCTTTTAAACAATTCTACTAGTTTCATAGTAAAAAAAAAATTCAAATTTAAAATTTCTTCAATTTTTGGATTTATGTCACGGTGTTATGTGGGAGAAAATGCGGAGCCACTAAAACATTTAATAAACTTTAAAACAATATGTAGTTCATAAAAATCTGATTGAAACTGTAGGCGTGAAGTGTCTCCAGAAAATTCATGTTCTTACATTGCTCTTATGGGACAAAATTCAAGGTCACAGCCACTAATACGCACTCTTAATATACCATTATTCCAAGTGAAGTTAGCTTAAAAGCTATGGTTTTCTAGGAAACCGGTACGCGCTTTTACGATCGTCTTTTATTTTTCATGCAATCATATGGAATCCGTCACCATTCTTTGGAAAACACTGTCATATGTGATTGCACTGAAAAAAGTACGCCGTGACATCACAGCTGTAAAATAGCGGTCACCGCTTAGAAAATAATTGCTTAACATTATATCGAGGGTTCCAGTGATAAAGTATAAGCAGCAGGAGTTCTCGCCTTTCTACGGATCACAGTCGCAATTCGCACAGTTCCCAAGTTTCTTAATTAAACCAGAGTCTGAAGATTAGTTAGACCGCCTCATTGCTAACCCCCCCCATCTATATCCCGGCTTTATTTTATTGGCTTTGACTTCACAAAGACCACCAAACCAAAACAGAGGCTTTTGTGTTAAATTGACCGAGGAAATATAGGAGCGGTGTTCAAGCTTTGTGCTGTTAACCTGTGTTTCTAACTTTGTAATCTTAAGACATGGATTCCTAGGACCGTCTGTTTGCGGTTGATTTTAATGCAATCATATGGAAGCGGCCACCGTTCTCTAGGACAATATATTTATATGATTATATTGATTATATTTGCCTGCGTCCGTGGCTCAGTGGGTAGAGTCACGGCTTGCAAAGCGCAAGGTCACGGGTTCGATTCCCGGCGCAGGCACAAGGGTTTAAGCCGCTTTCCCTAAAAGAGTTTTGTGATGCCCACAAACCCTAAGTTAAGTAATTAAGAATGCCACTGGCGTAGAGAGCAAAAAAAGTCTCCCGACATATTACGGCCGTAGAAAGTCGCCACTAACTAGAAAACCATAACATTAAGGGGATACTGATACTCCGTGATAAAGTCATCCACAATGCCTTGTGTTTAGGTGGATAACATACTTGAAGATTTCAAAGATAGTTAACTGCATCAATATTCATAACACAGCCAAAACTCTTGCCTGTAATATCTTCTAGTGCAAGTCCTAAACAGGTCACGACCTCGGCACTATTTTACGTGACTGTTTCTTCTTCTTCGCAAAATCTATACTATTAGTATTTCGGTTAGGTTGTCCGGAGTGTTGAGATCTCGGAATCTGGCTGGGGTAATTCAGATTTTTGAATAGAAATGGTCCTTAGTGTGTGGAGGGTGGGGGAAACGAATAAAATTATATAGATTTTTTATTTTATGGGGTTTTGAGGTCCCCAATTCCCCATGTTATATTTCTTTTTAGTAAATATCAACATTTGTTTGAAACTCGACACATAGTTGTATACCATTAACCCAAAGACTCCTACTGATTTTGGGGTTCGGGGCACAATATATGGATTTGGGGGTTAAAGGGGACAAGAAATAAAAAATCATAAAAAATCGATGTGGGTATCAAAAAAGGGAATATTATGCTGATTTCAAAAATATATTGGTTGTCTACCAAATTGTTTGGGGAGGAAGGGGTTAAAAAGTGGGGGTAAAACATTAAAATATCCATGAGATAGGCCGGCGGGATGGCCTAGTTTTACAAAGCGGCACCGAGGCCGTAGGCCGAGGTGCTTGGCTCGCGAGCGAGCGTGCCAGGGGGTCTGGGGGCGAAGTCCCCAGCTGGCGCAGCTAGTTATACTGTATTATTTACAGTGTTTATTTCTTCACTAACTTTAAGTTTGTTGTATAAGTGTCCGAAGTGGAGTATAGCATATGTGACGACGTAGAAAGCAGCTGGTTAAATGTCAGCCTGGCATTTGTAGAGTAGCCTTCATTTCGTATAGCTCCTCTTTCAATACAAGAAACTACAGTATTCTTAATTCATATCAAATAGCGATGCTTTGATTGATTATCTCTCACTATAATAGTTGTTTCTATTAAAAGGGACGTATATTGATACGGTGTAAACCTACCTTGCCTACCTGTTGAAGAATTTAAAGAATACAATATTTTGACGGATGATTTATTGGACATGCTTAGGGCTGTAGACGTAACATGAATTAATGTCATATGCATGAGTGCATCTCGCAGTTTTGTTGAAAGCCACTAACAAATTTATAATTTTGTTTTTATAGCGTCTGAGTACCATTTAGTTCATTTCATTCAGGCCTTAATCACAACTCGACTTATTTAATAAAGTGTTGACAACAACTACGTTTAAAGCTTGCGAAATATTTGACTTTTGAGATTTGGCTCGATACGGCTTCTTACATAGTGTGTCCCATATTGAATAGGGGTTGCGGCTACTTGTGCATGAATGCGGCCTTCTTGGGGTTGCTAGGCCTGCTGACCAGAAAATAAAGTGTACATATTTTCAGATTCAAAAACAAATTTATGTATTAAAATGTTGACATTACAGGCACTGTCCAGTTACATGATAGCATTTAAGTGGTAACAAAGTAGTTGAGGAATACAAAAAAATGTTAAAATAAAGTTTTTGTATTTGGTCGTCTTTAAATGCTGAGTGGTTGGGTGGCCAATAATAAAATGCTGTGTACATATTTTAACTGTATTTCAATTTTAATGGCTGGAGAGAGGGAACGAGTTCAGGCTAGACTGCGTGTGTTTCGGCTCCGCTTGTTCGCTTTGATTTAAGTGGTTTATAATAAACGGAAGTTGTTGATACTTTACAAAGTGCATATTTTGTAGCCAGGGGTGAAGTTTCATAACATTTAGAAGAGCGAAGCTGAAGATACCATACGATGCCGAGTTGCTAGCGAGTGTACCGTGGCATGTGCCGCGACACGGGGATGGACCAGCAGGCTCCTGTATCTCGGGTACGCAAGGACACAGGGTTCACTCCACTTCACCCTTGCTAAGTGCGTTCGCGTTGTTGAACACAGTTTCAGACAGCGTGGACGTCACTTGGAACTTATATAAGTTTAAAAATAAATACTTAGAATTATTCCATTAGTCAATTTGCTTAAATTTAAAGTATGCATTCTTATGTTTTAAAGTTTCTTCTTAAATTGCTTTTAATTTGTTTGTACAATTTTTGGTTTACAACTGTAATATCAAGATTAGGTAGGCTAACCTAGTGTTAGGTGCCCTTATAACTGGGCTTTTGCCTGTAAGGGCTGCCTTTTGCAGGATTTGATAATTAGTTTATTAGTAATGTTAAGTTCTGTAGTTTCTGTATTTATTAAAAATATACATATTTAGTTTAGCTATAAAACAAATGTTTTTGTAAACAAGTTTTGTACTTTTTAAAATCCTGCAATAAAAAGATGTTTTGTTTAATAAGTTAAGTGTGTTTTATTGATATTCATACGTATTAGTATAACCACTTGAAGTACGTACCTTAAAACGGTCTTGAAAATTTAGCTTTTTTGGCCAAGACCTGCTTCATCCTTTGCTCATGAAGTCATTAGCACAATCCGATGTAGTTATTTAGCACTTTGGACGTTTCGGAGTTTTCATAGCTCAAAGTTCAAAAATAAATAATTAATACTAGTATTTATTTACTTATTTTTAAATTTGACGCAATAAAAATGAAGATCAGAAGAAAATGTGCTGGTGATGATATTATTTTAGATGTTTAGTACTACAATACTCTGCATACGTCGATGGAGTCAACTCCGTAGTGCTAAATAACTACATAGGATTGTGCTAATGACTGTAAGTAGCAATTTCAATTTTCCTGAACTACTTTGTCCAAAGACTTGTGGTCTCCTCGTACATTGTCTTTAAGTCAACAAAAAGTTATTATTATTTCTAATGTCGAAGTATGTTTAAGTTTAAGATTTGTTCTTGACATGACCTAATAGACCTAAAGTTATGAGTTAAATAGTTTTCAATAAAAAACTCCAATTTCATTTACAACCAAAGCTTCACTCGAAAGATAATTTATCGAACATGAAACTTGCACAGTACTTGAATCTGTATGAAAATTGGCTATTTATATCGTGAGCGGACTTGAGAGGGGCGGCTCCCGTGACCTTGAACACTTATCGATCCTCCTCTTCTTCTCCCTCTTGAAACAACTCCTTCCCCCTTCCCACCCTCCTCACAACCTACCCCTCCACATCCCTCCTCACAACCTCCCATCCACATTCCTCCTCACAACCTACCCCTCCATCCATTCCTTTTCTATCCATCCGATCTTTTCTTTGACATCCCTTTTTTTTATCGGATCTTTTATCCTTTATCTTCTTTTTCTCTTTTTCTCCTCTATATCTATCTTCCAGATTCTTTTTATCTCTCATTCCTTCTCCATTATCCCTCTTTCCTTTATCTAGATTTTCCTATTTCCTTTCTTGATCTTCTTCTATTATTTTCATATCGATTTCCTCATATCTTTTCTCATATTCTTTCTTTATCCTTCATGATTCCATGCCTTTCTATTCTCATCTCTTCCTCCATTTCCATCTCTCACCTCTCCCTCCTCCATTCTCCTCTTAAATCCTCCTCCTATTCCTCTCCTCTCGTAATTCCCTCCTTTCTTCATCCTCAAATCCTTCATTCTCATAACCTACCCCTCTCCATCCTACTTCCTCCCACAACTCCTCGACAATCACAACACTTAATTATAATGCTGTTTGCCAGAGCGAGGTGCGTGGTATACAGATACATATATTTACTATGAGATACGTGCAAATCTTAGCCGACTACAAAAGGGGAGAATGTTCTCAACTCAAAATTTTTCGATGAATAAAAACCCAACTTTCTTAATTTTGGGAAAGCAAATAAAGTCTTGTTAACTGATTTGTTACTTTTTATTTCGTTTTACAATAATATATTTATTTAGCAATCAGATACTTTGTATAGTTTTCATTTTGACTTTTCCTTTTGTTTTTTTAAATAAAAAATATTAGTTTTGATAGTTGTTAGCTCATAGATGTTTAATTGTTGTTAGTAATAAACATTATATAACTAATTTTGACTAAAAAATAGCCTTTGACATTTAGCTGCCTGGAAATGTTATATTTTTTGCTTGAATAGAAAGTCATATTTATCAATGATGTGCAATTTGAAGTACCATTACTGTATTAAAATCGTAATATTTAGATCTTATATACCACGACCTATTGGCTTTTTAAACGTTCATATTCTAAATGTTGTGATTAAACCATTCAAAAATCCCTTGATAGACATTTACCTTATTTGGTTGGATATTTAAGTACATTGAAGGTATCAGATTTGCATGGTTGTGAGGGTGGAAGTTGGCATTAGAGGAAAGCACAGCCACTAGAAGAATGTGTAACGTCACAATGTGGAAGGAGATGCTTAGTTAGATCGCCACAACAAAGGATGACAAGTTACTGAACATGAACACAGAACAAGCCGCTTAACAACACAACAAACCTAAACTGTGGTTTCAAGTCATAGATACTACAGCTTCGCATTTCCCAGTAATCTTCTTAGAGGTATTAACTTAAATATGCGGAATATCAAAGGTTTTCTATTTTTGGGTCTCAACTTGTTTAGAAAGTCGCTACCATTATGAGTACTAGTAAAGTAGTAGTAACATTCAGATTGCAAGGACATTCATAATCTGTGCATAGAAAAAGACTAAAGGTTTTTATTAGATTTTGTAGGAATTACCTTTGAAGGAGGTTTAAAGATTAAATTGTATGTATAAACAATGAAAACAATAGATGCATAAGTACCTTAGAACGCGATGGCTCTTATTGTGTAAATGCTATTTGCGGTACTGAAAAATGATTTTTGTGTATTTTAATTTTCCACGAATGAATACACATATTTTTCATTTGCGTATGAATTTTACTGTTCTCAAATACTCTCTGGAATACACATAGTTGTTTGCTTCCTTTTTCAACGTTTTTTATAACAAATATGAATATATATGTAGTAAGGATGGGTTGAATATTGATAAACTACAGAAATACCAGATGTACACAAAAGGCTCTAGTATTAAAAGAAAAACCGTCGTGACTAAGTGGTTTGAACCACTTTTGGTATTAGCCAAAGTTTGTAAGTCATGAAATTTTACTGACGAAATCTTCGGAGTTTTTTGTTTTTTAAATGTGGTATCCCAAGTCATTATGTCGGTTAGGCCGTTTTGCACCTACATTTACTTGTCTCCTTACTACGCGTATATTTTCTCACACTATTATTTTTAATAGATTTTACAATACATATTTTTGAAAAAAGGCAAACGTAAAAACATTTTAAGAGTTAAAAGGTAAATTTGAAGGAATAAGATGAAAGGAAGCAAAGACAGGCAGCTCAGTGTGGCCAAACAAAAACAGCATAATTATCAAGTGCTGTAATTGACAAGGAGTTGTGGGAGGAGGTAGGATGGAGGGGGAGGTTGCGAGGAGGGATGTGGAGAGGGAGGTGTGAGGATGGTTGTGGAGGGGGAGGGAGTTGTTGTGAGGGGGAGGAGGATCGATATGTGTTCAAGGTCACGGGAGCCGCCCCTCTCAGTCTCTTCGTGGCAATATATAGTATGTTTCTGTCTGCACGATTCTTAAGCATTGCTCTAGTTCATTTATTTATATAAATTAATATCTCCTAAATTATCAAACAAAAATGTGACAAATTAACATATCGTACACTGTTGGGTGGAACCATTGCCATAGCCGGAAATCCTCTTCCCAATACTGTACATTCAAATTATAATCCTAGTTTAGATGAACAAATTTTGGACTACAGTTTGAAAATCACGACAAAAATTACAATTCACAGCGTTTGCAAGTCCACAAGACCTTCACAACAATCTCATTGAATGTTGAGACGATGTTCGTCACATCTTCGAGTATGGATTTGAGAAACAAAGTTGTATTTTTTTATAGCTTTCTTTGAAACGATAAGGATTTGACGCGATTCAGTTCAAAGTATCAATGTTAAAAGTATTAAATTATAAAATAAATATATTTTTGATTAGAGACGAGGCCTGGGAAAAATCTGCTAGGACCATACATACCATCATGTTGGTGGACGTGTGTGGGCTCGAGGACTCAACGATAGCTATTACCTTAAAGCTAAACTTGTTGTTATTCATGATGACCACAGTTTGCAAAAGTAACAATACTAATTTGAAATCAAAACTTCAAAAATGCAACGTTTTAAAGAACATATTCCTAACCAATCCAATATCCAAAAATCAAAATTTGCTCAACATCTTTCTAATAATAAACATAACTACACTGACATGAACACTAATATGAAGATTTTAATACACACTAGAAATACGTCAAGATTAAACATTTTAGAAGATTTCAAAATTTACAATGCATATAAAGAAAATCAAAATTTACTTCTTAATGAAAAAATTAACCTTGGAAATAATGAGCTATTCGATACAGTGAGACATCTAAAATCAACTTTCATCAAATAATTCTACTCTGTGTAATTTAATTTTAAATTTTCATATGTTTTATTTTATTAATTTGTAAACTTAAAAGTAGTGTTGTTGTATTAGTTGGTCTCTTTCAACTCGACAATGACATTAACTTTGTCGAAACATGTTGTGGCTAATACACAATATTTGTTTGCATTTTTGAAGTTTTGATTTCAAATTAGTAGTTACTAAACTTGTTGGTTTGTTCCTTGTTTGACTCAAGGAATAGTATTCTGAAGTTTGGACTAGTAGTTTAGGGACACCCTACATTACATATGTTTCAGTTGTCAATATATCTTGACACAGTAATCATTAGGTTTGTTAATTCTACTCGTACTTCAGTTATAAAGGTCTTCAGTGCTTTGTACAGGATTTCTCAGACCACCCGTAGCATATGTATATCTCGAGAACGGGTTGATTGACTTGAGTGAAACGAAAAATTCAATGTCTAAAACGGTTAAAAGAATCCAAGAAAATTATGTTCTGCTTTTAGTATACAAGGCGTATCAAAACTTAGGGTAATGGGTTCGAATCTCGAAATTTTCAAATATAAAAGGGGGACATGTTATACATATTTGTAAAGCTCTTTTTAAATAAAAACAACGCTTACACCCTGTATTTTTTACAGTTTTTTTCAAAACAAAAATTTAATTATTGAGTTTTACTTGACATGACGTAAGCTTTCCAAAGATATCATGATATTTCAAAAACGTTTGTACCCACCGAAAACCCAAATTTTGAAAATGGTATGCTATGAATATCTAATTAGTTTCAAATACTAAACAAAACCGTGTTGTATATTGTTGTGAATATCTACGTACGTAGATACAATTGGTGCAATCTTTCTGAAAATATTATCCCGTTTCAAAATGGCGGCTAAAAACGTAGTTCAAAGGGCGTAATTTACAAAACCCGTTAAAAAGTTTATTTAATTTACAAAAATATCAAAACTTGAGAATCATGATCTTTTTAGTATACACGTTTTCATGATATGCAACAGTACTTTTTTTCATAAATAACTATATCATTGAAACAACAAACGCTTGAATAGAGGGGTGCATGAAATAGTTGGGAATAATTAAATGGAACGCATTAGTATTTCAACCTTTATTACTGCTAAGATAAACCTTTTCATATATTCAACATACACATTTAAACTGGATGGTTTTAGGGGAGTTGTATAGATGTTGTAGAAGAGCGGCTCGTGTCATACTGAACGTTACCCCTTTCGGGTCCATCATTCGTTCAACGTGTTTGAGATTCTTCCAACCCGTGTGATCTCTTCTGGCTGTGTGCAGAAAAGTGTTTGGAGTGTTTCCTCTCACTGTTTAAAAATGTTTGGAAGCTGAAACCAGCATTCTGAACATATTATCTAGGGATCTAAGCATTCAAGCCACAAACATTAATGACTTATTAAGTTTAGATGTGTATGTTGAAAATATCAACGGGTTTATCTGAGCAGTAATAAGGGTTGCAATACTAATGCGTTCCATGTATTCCCAACTATTTCATGCACACTCCCCCTCTATTCATGCGTTTGCTGTTTCAATGATGTAGTTATTTATGAAAATATAGTACTGATGCACATCATGAAACCGTTATACAAAAAAGTATCATGAGTCATCAATTTTTTTTTTTTTTTATAAATAACATATTCTCTTTAAAGGGTTTTGTAAATTACATTCTTTGAACAACGTTTTTGGCCGCCATTTTAAAACTAATAATTTATTATAATTCAATATAATAATCAAATTAATTTATAATAATAATTTATTATATTCAATTTTTTTAAATTGCACCAATGCTGTCTACGTACATAGGGTTTACGATAGGGTTTAGTAGTTGAAAAATTTGATATTCATAGCAGACCATTTTAAAAATCTGCAGCTTTTCGGTGGGGGCAAACGTTTTCGAAATATGTTGTCGTATATCGTTGGAAAGCATACGTCATGAAAAGTACAAATCAATATGCTGACTTTTGTTTTGAAAAAGTATTGAGGAAAATACTAAGTTTTTTGTAATGTTCTTTTATTTTTTAGATTTTCAGCCGCCATTTTGTAACGAATCAACAAAAATAATCTTTTTTCACCATTGTTTTTATTTAAAAATAGCTCTAGAATTATGTATAACATGACCCCCTTTTACGTTTGAAAATGTCGAGATTCGAACCCTTGACCCTTGGCTTTTGATAAGCCCTGTATACTATAAAGTAGAAAACAACTTTTTTGTATTCTTTTAAGTTTTAACCGGTTTAGACTTCAAATTTTTCGTTTAACTTAAGTCAATCAACCCTTTCTCGAGATATACATATGATATGGGTGGTGAGACACTCTGTATAGAAATTAAAAACTGAAATGATAAAGATCATTGTATTATGTATAAGTAAATAGTCTAGGAACAGTATAACTTCTATCTACTCTCATATATTTCAGCATACTGTCTATGAGAGTTCTGAAAGTAGTGTGCAAGGTTTGTTTGAGTGGTCTGTAAAGGACTGAAACTCGCTTTGTATTCTCTGTGTCCTGGCACTCGCCCCTCCCCCTCTCACAACATTACCTACCCCTTACCTAGCTTTACCTGGCCCATGCTAATGCTAATGGGTATTAGGTTCTCAGCTCAACAATTTCATTAACCTACCTTTACGTTAATCCTGTTGAAAGGGAACCCAGCACGTTAAATGCTTGTTGGCTATGGTAAGTTGAGACTTTTGTCAATGGATATTGGAGTTTTAATTGTTATCGGTTTTACTATTTGACTATTTCTTGTATCAAGTTGTGCAACACTACACGTCTGTCGACCTAATGATGTGGACGTTTTGTTTACCAAATTACCGTATATTTTTGGGAAAGAAGGTAATACAGAAGATTGTATAAGTATTTTAGAATTTTAATCTTTAGTGTATTGTTTAAGAGGCGGCCGGATAGAGCGGCGCCGGACCCACTCTGGGTACCGCTGGTAACATGGAATCAAAACTGCAAACGATGTTTTTAACCGGTTAACGTACTTAAATCAAAAATATGTTTCAATATAAGCAAAAAGCTCAATTCAATATAAGCATATGGACTCTAAAACGTGTACTTTCATCAAACAATAAATTATAAGTTACGTTTATTAAATCTTGATTTTCCCATAAGAACATAGAACCCGAATAATCATAATAAATATTTTGTTTAGCCAGGAAATTGAACGTTTTTGCTTTTATATGCTGCAGCATTGATGGTTCTATGCTTCTATTGAAACACTTTTCCCACTTAGGTACGTCGGTGCACCGGAGGTGCGCCACAAAACTCAGGTAGCCACAGGAGAGGACCCTAGGTGCGCCACGACCAAAATCTACCCTCTTAAAACTAGCTCCAAGTGCGCCACTATTGTGTGCTGGGCTGTTGTCTATTATTCTTAGAACTAATTCCAACGCAGCCCCGCTGAAGTCATTCTCACTGTAATGTGTATCAGTCCTTCAACGCGGACTACTATAATTATAATTTTCCTCCTTGTAACAGTCAGCAACCCCAGCTTTAGTGTTGCTCGCACATCCATGCGGTTATATTTCTAAAACTACAGATCTTAATCAGGACGTTCCAGAACTTTAATATATATACAGAGTGTCTCGGAACCCCTTTCCAATAAATTGTTCTTTGGGTAAAGACAAACACGTGTTACCATATAACATTGATCCAGGAATGCTTTCAATGCCTTATTTATTTGCTAGCCGCCATTTTTTCATTTTTAATTGTTTATTTTTGAAATACGTAAACCGATCAATTTGAAACGTTGCGTACCGCTTTATAATACTAATATCAAAATACAACAAATAATTTTTATCATCCGTGAGAAATTACAAAATAGCGGCTGTTTTAACTTTTTGAACTACAACCAATAGTAAACGGCAAACTTTACAAAATATTAAACAAGTATTGTTTTTTTAGCACATTTGGACAGAACTAAGTAAGTGGGAAATTAGTTTTTGAAATAATGGATTTATAAGGGAAATAGTTGCACAAAACACTGATATTATTTACTTGTGTAGCCTACCTACGTTAAAATGTACGTAGTGCATGAAAACTATGTTTTACGACACTATTTTCCTTAGTTCCATTAATTATTCCATAATTATAAACGGGGTTTCACAAATATAGTACTGTTCAATTTGGCATTACATTAACTAATGTTTACTAATTTGCTGTTAGTAAAAGTAATGTTGTTTTGATAACACAACGGTAAAAAAAGTATCACTTGAACTCTCACGTGAACTCGGGCGGATAATTCGCAGCAGTGTTTGGCCAATACTCTTGGTCAGAAATCCGGCCATTGTTCTTCGGGCGGCCCTAGCCATCGACCTCTAGAAACTACCTGGGTTGGTAGTGGCGCACTTCCAGCCAGGGATTAGGCTGATATTTTTCTACCCTTACTTGAGGGTTATAAAACGGCGCACCTCCGGTGTACCCAGGTACGTTAGTCTACTTAAAGCATCGTTTTCAAATTTTCCCATGTTAAATTCCCGATCCCGGTTAGAGGCCGCTCAGGTTCTACTCGTATCCGGCGGCCTCTCAACTAAGCTGTCCATGTAGTTGGAATAAACAGTTCATTTGTAACTCTGCATTTATATTTGAGAAAACTACAGAACGCTATGAAGAGAGAGGGGTTGAATTTAACATTATCCTTCAAGTATGTGCTTGTTCTAATTATTGTTTTGCTGAGTGAAATAAACTATGACTTTATTTCATCTCGTAACCCTAAGTCCACCTCTAACGTTGGAGAAAAGCCAGTAGATAGCAAACCTTCCTGACTGAATGAATAAACATGAATGGAGCTATCTCTGCATTTATGTGGTTTTAAATCTTTAGCTTATTCTATATAAAATATAGCTTTGCTCAGAATAAGCTTTAAGTTAACTTCTTCTCCCGTTATATTCTTTTATGAAATATAGAGATGAAACACACAGTTCCTTTTCGTTCTTCCTTTTCAATAGTTTTAAAGCATATTGGCGTTTCCCTCTAAATAATATAAACCTAGTTTTGTCAGGCCTATCAATGTATTATTTGTTAAGAGTCTAGTTTTACGACTAAAATATACTAACACTTATCTAAAGGGTGCAGACCAAAGGGGAAGAAAAACACTTCATGAAACGTATTCCTTTTATTACACATATCTCTGTATATTATTTATTGCACCTCACCAAAAACCAAAACGTGCACAATTATTTAAAAAACTTTAAAAATATTATATGATCCTGGCTATATAATAATGTATATAAATATAAACAATATGTAGTAGTATTTACCAAAGGGCCAGCCTCCAATAAACGCTCTACTTAGGCAAAATCTACGGCTAACAATATAAACAATGTAACATTACCAAGGCATATCTACAATCCTGGTGGCCTCCGCAAGTCGCAAACACAATACTTACAGGTTTTAAATGTACAACTTCTAGATTACTTTTGCATTTACAACAGTTCGCTTAGTCAGAAGCAACATTCCGTAAGTACATCTGTAAGTCTTTTCCTGTAAAGTTTACTTAAAGACTTCTCGTACTAGTTAAATAAATGGTTTAGATCATAAAATATACAAGTTATTAATACGTTGGAATGGTTTGTATTTTAAAACTAATTTTGGTACAATTTAATTTTTTCAGAACTTTCGAAAAAATTGCAACACAACAGAGAAAACAAACACACGTTTGTGTACCAGTAAAGAAATAAATTGTTAGTGCAAGATTTAATGGATATAGCAAAAAAAGGAATGCTTTGAAAACAGCTGTAGAAATGCTCATGTCGAGGCCACCACCCCCATGGTGCAATAAGTACTTATTACACCATGACCACCCCTACTGGAAACTAACTATAACTACGCATCAGCCAAATCAGCAACAGTCGTTCGACAATGGAATTAAGACCTTACTAAGGCCGTTTTTGTTATTTGGACTGAATTTTTTAATTAAACACAATAAAATGTCAACCAATGCTATTAAAAATGACATTTTGTAAACCACCCATTGGTATTTGTATTGAATAAATATATCCAAAAACTTGTTAAATTAACACTAAAATAAAATGAAATTATATTTATACTCTTTTGAAATGTTGCTAAAAAGGTTTGGGATTATTTTGAAAAAATGTAGTTTTGTTTTCCTACTTTGTCTGAACGACTATTTTTGTAATAGCTCACAAAACCTTCACAGTCTAAACACAACAATCTCTGACATTAACATCAACATGCCGTTAAGCTTTATAATATTCAACAATTGCAATAAAGAAACACAATAATATCATATAACAGAATTTCTTTGTTTATTTAAGTATTATACGTTATATCTTTCCTGGGACCTGCCGAGGGATATGTTAATATTATTATATCCATTTAGGATCTTTGGAATAGCTTTCATATTTCGACAATTGAAACAAAAAATGTTCTGTTTTGTTTTATAACACATGTAAACAGGTAGTTTTATAACCATACTCAAAACAAAAAACAACTTATATTTTAGTAGTGCAAGTAAACACTTTAGGGCTTAGCATCGAGGTTTTAAATGTGTTTAGAGTTTTAGACATGAAACTACGTAATACAAAACATGAAAGCTATTTGTGAAAGATCCAAAATTTACAGTAACTAATTATTATTTTATTTAAATATACTTAGTATATACAATAAATAACAAACAAACCATTTATTCAAGTTAATATATTTGCTTAGTTCAACGTTTCAAACACTTAGTTCAATTAGTTATTCTAAACAGCACGTTCTGTGTAAATGCTTGGGATCATTATAATTAGTTTAACCATATACATTATAACAAATCATGGTTATCTTTCAAGAAGAAGAAGAATGACGTTGCAAGTTGTCAGTGCACATTGAGTTGAACAAAGGAAAGGTAGAAGTTCATTATGTCACCTTACCGGTCCCATGGCAAAATAAATTTGGTCGGATTGATTATATTGATGTTAGACATGGATACAAGAGTTTAAGTATTGGAAACCACTGAGATCTCGACTTCAAACTTTGCGTGTTATTGAGTAAAAAGTAAACATGGCAAAATTAAATGAAACTGCGTTCAGAATTGTTAGACGTGATCTAATTGAACAGCAGGCAACTGTACGGTTTCGACTGGTGGACCAATACACTCTACAACACCTGTTTGTCATGAGTTGGAGTACAATACAATATACGCGGTCACAGATAATTAGTTCACACATTAAACATATGTTGGCCAACACTGTTTCTAGCTTTGTATATGTGTAGTTGTCTTCAACACTATATTTTATTTAATTGCTTTGTTTGCATCACGTTGCGTTTTGTAAAAGAGCGGCGCTCTAGAATATTGAACTTTAATTAAGTTATACCAAAAATGATTGTTTTTAATTTATCTACTGTATTTAGCTTTATTCGTTATGCTTCTGGTACATATGTCATGGTAAGTCCAAGTGTACACGCATTTTTTGGTTCTTTGGTTTTGTTAAAATATTTTTTTATAAAATAACCCAATTATTTTAGATTAAAAGATTTGGTTAAGAAAATGTACGTTAAGCTATCAATCTTGTATTTTACGTACGTATTTTAAATATAAAATTTTGTGTTGGAAAAATACAATCATTGGCTTCCGGCGTCAGTTCATGTAGTGTTCTTCATGCTCAGTTACTACATCAAGTTCTCAAAATCACGCCCTCGTATTGCATTTATATAACGTACTTTCCAAAGCCAACTAAGTATGGAAGTCTGAAAGTCTGTAGTGTTAAGTTAGGGAAAATGTACGCAAACACATAAGTTGAAGAGGGCTGGTAGAAACGGTAGACAACACATAAAGTTGAATCAATATTGCACTGGAACTTGGTACATGTATATTTGGATCAGTATAGATAGGTTCGGGGCTTGCACAAAGCACAGTATGACATGGGCTACGCTAGTCTAAGGACATCCATATTGTCATATGCACAATTAACAACTATGTCCGCCTGTGCAATGAGTCAGACGATTGAATAACAGTACACAATACAGTACGTATGTCATATGTCATACACAGTTGTATAACAGATAAGATTCTTTACACAACGTATGGTAACAACATCTCCACGCAATTTCTGAGAGCTTATGTGTAGCAATGTATCAGAGTTTTGAAGAAAACAGTTGATATTGTTTTGAATGTAGGTACCTAAAAGTGAGCTGCCCGCTTTAATTTTATTCTTGGAGTGAAACCAACTTTATTTCAGGTCTGCTGTTTGCAAAGCAATAACTTTTAGAAACCTGCCAAATGCCTTGTTGAGAGAGTCATTGCTAATCTAAAACAATAAGTTTTGCTTCAAAGTAAAGTTAAATTCTTTCTGCAAGGTACGCAGTAAATAATTTATAATTTTGTTCGAGAAACCAACGTATTTATTACTTGGGACACTATAGTCGACAACGCAGTTATTATTTAGGATAAATAACTGCCAATAGACATGCAAATGTTAAAAAAGAGCCATTAGTTAAAGTTGGAAGGAACTTTAGGTAAAGTTATTAGTAGGCCTTTCTAATTGTGAGAAGGGGCGCGGTACTCGAGCTAACAACGTGTCCCCTCCCCCCACCCCCGGAGACGACCTACCCCCTGCGACACCCACGACCAAAATCAGCTGATTGACCTACTTAGTTTCTATAACACTGGACATTCTTCAGGAAGTAACAATACAAAGCTCTCTGTACCGGCTACTGTTTTATCTTAACATAGAACTTATATAATTTTTACTTATAGTACATACGTTATTACAGGGACACATGACTTTAAATTACAGTTAAACTAACAGGTTTGTTTTGCTGAGTTCTTGAACAACGAAACACCAAACACGAGTCAACACGAAAACAGCCGACCGTGCAATAAAGTGCAGTGAACATGCACTGTTACTACGTAACACTTTTTTAAATGTTAAAACTTAAATTTGAACGTACTATCTCAATTTATTGCATGAACACAAAAAGAGAATAAAAGTGCAACAATAGCATGTCAATACATTTGTCTAAAGCAGCTGTTTTTAGAGGATAATGAGCAAAACTGTGTTTTGAGCTCAGTATATTTTATATCGTTTGGAAGAAACAGCTGTTACACCGGTTTACTACAAGTATTTATTATTAACAAAACACATGCTTTTATATACTTGGGAATACAAGTGAAACTCAAACACGTCGTTACATGTGTCGAAAGCAGCTGCTTCTACAGTTCAATGACAAGACGTGTTTTTTCTCGCTGAATCATCTTTTTTTAGGTGGTGCACTAAAACAGTAAACTTATAACCTTGTAATGAAAACTAATACAGTATTGTTAAAATCATAACCGTTGATTACTGTGACCATGGACCTACAATTTGAAAGGTTTTAAACTACCTGGATAAAATCAGATAATTATTTAAAGCGTCTCTTATAGTTTGTGACTTAGTCTGGTTTCTATATGTACTTTGGCCACGGGCTGCCATTTGTCCAACTATTGCCATAGCTATGCTTTAATATTTGCTAGATTTATTTTTTATTAACTAGGCAATATACATGTAACAATATCATTTGAATTAGATTACCATTCAGTAGTAAAATCTTTACCTTTTACTTGAAATGAGTAACTACAACAGATGGGAGTTAAAATAAATGAGTTACTTAAGTACAATTCTCACCTAAAAGCTCTCAAACATTGGTTGGAGACGTTTCTATGTACCAGACACATCATCAGCAACTATGACTAGGCCTAACCTAGAAATGTACAGGTTATCAACAGAATGTATGTAAATATTGCTGCTTACCAGAAACCTTTATAATCTGTATAAAACTATTTACATGACTTTGCAAATTGGACCTCATTTTGATGTTCAGTATAACAGTCACACAATTGAATCTTTGCTTTAAAATATATTAGTTTGATTTAATTCTTTTTTTAGGTTATTCTTTAGAGATACAAAACAAGTGTACACCAGCAATCAAGATTTTTGATAATATCGTAGCATAGTTTAGTCTTTACTTGTGTTTTATAAGTTTGGAATAGCCTATATAGTCGGTAAACGTCTTCCTCGTAGGGAACATTTTTTACAACCTTTTAAAGTTGGACATAAGTAGTTCTCTATTTTAAAACCTCACTACTGTTTTGTTAGTTGTTTCCTGTAATATATCATAATATAAGTGACTAAGCATACATTTCAGTTCACACTGTTATTTTATTGTTAATTCTAAAATGTGTATGGAGTCAGAATGTTACGCTACTAAGCAGATCATGCCATTATTGTTTATATCATAGCTTGATACTTTAGCCATCAAACTTCTGATTCCTTGTTTACTGTCTCATAATCCTTATTTATATGTTATTCGGATTCTTTATAGTGATTATTTTCTGCCGTACTTTATGTTACAGTAAACATAACAAGATTCCACGATAAAGACTTTGATTGCTGTCATACGCTGCAAAGGTTTATACAATTTACAGTTTACCAAGTTGTACCTAGATTTAAGTGACTGACCAATTGTTTGAATACTGTACTATATTGTTATGTATAACATGTTTAAGTCTGAACACACAATGCTGTATTACTGTACTTATTACGTATACTTTTATGGTAGTTGATTATTACTTTAAGCAATCGTAAATCAAGGCCAACTTAAATGGTATGAATATGTTATGAAACAAACAAGTAAATTGTACAAAACGAGATATTTGTTGCGATGAAAATAATTAAACTAATGACACAAACAAGCTCTAATATAAAAAAGGCGAAAACAAATTTGTCAACATTTTACAAATTGGTGCAGGTCTTTATATTGAACACACCGTTCAATATGTTTTATAATTAACAATTTTTAAAGATTTATTCACTCAGTATTACTTTTAAATAGTGCCCTCGAATTATAAAGCCTTTATGTCATTACTAATAAATTACGTTTAATTTATACATCTCAGAAAATACTTTGTGTTTGATGAACTTTGTGAAAATATAAATGCTTCATGTTTGTGGTAAGCTCTTATTTATAACTGAAAATGTACACATTATGCCTTGTTTAAACACACACATCAACCTTTCCAAATAGCGACTTCTCTACAACTATTCAACGTAACACTGTCATTGGTTAAGGACACAATTTCTTTCTATAAATAGCTATAAAATATCGTTATAGTATAAATAGTTATATATCAATATAATGCGGGCACTTATTTACACTCTATAAGCTCTTTCCGCAGTTCACTTTCAGATTGTATGCAACTTCTGGATACGATGTTAATTCTCCTAACATTCACAATGAGTACAGAACTGGACATTGCAGATGACATCGCCTTCTACCGGCCAACCGCAGATTCATCACTGTATTAATTTCACCAAACAGCTGGATGTTAGCAAGATATACTATATTTACACAGCTTTTCATTGGTAGTTGTTAGTTTGGTTGGAGAAGTATTTCAGCCGAGCAAGTTTACAGTGACGCCTCAGCACTGATTACAAGTAAACTCTTGTTGTGGATACATTGCGGTAACAAATCTAACGGCTGCGGACTATAGCTTAATTTTTAACATTATAATTTTAATGTCACCTTGAAACCTTGAACCGGTAGTTTCTTAACGAGTGAATTGATTGTCTGTACTCATTGAACTCTATAAATGCTGCGGAAAGATGAGGAACAAATGACTCTATTTGCCCTGAAATTTCGACGTTTGGTTAGTTTAGCATTCTCCAGTCTACGCTTCTATACAGTACAAATAACACAGAATTTACAAAATATCTACTGTTTCTAGACTCTACAATTGACTGGGACCGTTGTAACCAAGGCATGCAAGAGTTTTCATTCCAGTACAATACAATACAATATGTGTAACAATACAATTTATCGATTAGTCTATTATTCTCAATTCGGCACGACGACATGAGCCTACCGTGAATAGTTTCTCAGCTCGACTAAACCACTTGGCAAGAACGTGACGAGTGAAGTGACGTGTCTTATGAATTCAGTGCTGATTAGATTAAATCTTCAACTTGGCAACAGTTGATTGATGTGATAATTATAGATTGAAAAATCAGTGCAAGGAATTAGGACAGTACAATAAAACAGTGAGAAGGATGTTTTAATAGAGGTTAAAAACAATACATAAATATTATAATTTCAATAAAAAATCTTGCATCAACACTTGGTTGACAATGGACATGTTGTTACGCTTTGGGTTGGGACTTAATAGTTAGCAATTCACAAAACTAATTAACACAAATTAAATGTAGCCTAAGACAAAAGTAAGGCTAAATAATGGGATTGAATTAATAAACAAATCTTTAGAAATGTAATACAAAATACTTAAAAATAATGTATAGTGAAGTTCCCACCTTTGTATGCTCTTTTCGATTTACTTTCAGACATTTTATAATAATTGAAACAACTAACTTATCGCGCCAAATGTCAACTGATCCTCTAGCAACAGCAGATGTTTTCTGATTTGAAACAACCCCAATATACGCGACATTGGAGGCTGTTTTCGGACTCTCCAAGACAATTAATTTAGGTATTGTTTGTAAACCAGTTCCAAACTAACATGAAAACATAATATATTAAAATTCAAAACTCCCAGATTATTCATAGGTTTACCATTTAGGCTACTAGCTTTTTTTAATTTCAAACGCAAAAAACGGTCATATCTTTAAACTTGAGGGTTTTACGTACGACTTTATTCTTTTAAGACCAAGCTAAGCAACCATGGCAGTAATTATCAAATGTTAGAATATTGAAACAAAACTACGGCAGTTTAAATACTTTGGCAATAGTTCGTAAACGTTCGGTAATTTATGGTTTATTTAATGTATTACAATGTCCGATGAATTGAAAAATTTCAATTAAAAATAATTGAAATAACATTGACGACAAACTTAAAAGTATTGTAAAAGTTTGAAACGGTTTTCAAACTGAAAGTTGAGATAGTAGCTATTAAAAAATGTGATAAAGAGCATACGAAGGAAACATATATAACTTTAACATGATCAACTTTGTAAAATTTTAAAATTAAACATAAACAATGTTTATAAATTAATTAAACTAAAAAAAGGGTTTCTTACGATACACTATAACTATATAATTAAGAAAAAAACAACAACTTACATAAACCAGAATGGGAAAGAGCAGAAGAATTGACACTAACAATAATCGATGTTAACAACAATCGCGTCAGACGCGTCAACATTAACACTATCATACAAATGGCTGTTCGAGTAACAGAATATCCTAAAAAATATTTCGTTTCATCCTTATGATAAATGTTACATACAATTGTGGCGTGGCGGGGGTTGCGAGAGAAGCACCACAGATTGAGCTAAAGATCACTGGACTGCGACTGTGACATCAGGTGGCTATCTACAGTCTGCTCACGCTGTCAGAGTGGACGTGTCAGGTCTGCCTGTGACGTCATCCGGTCCACCCGGGTACTGATGCTGCCATCACTGCAACACAAGGACACTACAGTTACACACTGATGTACACCACAGATTGAGCTAAAGATCACTGGACTGCGACTGTGACATCAGGTGGCTATCTACAGTCTGCTCACGCTGTCAGAGTGGACGTGTCAGGTCTGCCTGTGACGTCATCCGGTCCACCCGGGTACTGATGCTGCCATCACTGCAACACAAGGACACTACAGTTACACACTGATGTACACCACAGATTGAGCTAAAGATCACTGGACTGCGACTGTGACATCAGGTGGCTATCTACAGTCTGCTCACGCTGTCAGAGTGGACGTGTCAGGTCTGCCTGTGACGTCATCCGGTCCACCCGGGTACTGATGCTGCCATCACTGCAACACAAGGACACTACAGTTACACACTGATGTACACCACAGATTGAGCTAAAGATCACTGGACTGCGACTGTGACATCAGGTGGCTATCTACAGTCTGCTCACGCTGTCAGAGTGGACGTGTCAGGTCTGCCTGTGACGTCATCCGGTCCACCCGGGTACTGATGCTGCCATCACTGCAACACAAGGACACTACAGTTACACACTGATGTACACCACAGATTGAGCTAAAGATCACTAGACTGCGACTGTGACATCAGGTGGCTATCTACAGTCTGCTCACGCTGTCAGAGTGGACGTGTCAGGTCTGCCTGTGACGTCATCCGGTCCACCCGGGTACTGATGCTGCCATCACTGCAACACAAGGACACTACAGTTACACACTGATGTGCATCACAGAGTATTACTAGAATAGTACAACAAATGCAACCAATCATTTTGTTTAGAGTCAAAGGTAAAACATAAAAACGTCAGACAACAGCTGTAGATTTGACAATAATAGCGCACCATCGACCCTACCGTTCGTACTAGAGATTCCCTTGTTTGGGTTTAACCACTTTTTACATTTAATTTAAAACAATTAACATAACTGCTCGCGGCCACTCATACTTGACCGCATGAAGCTTGCGTGGTTCAAAGCGGGCAATATCATTTTATGCTCAATTCAACTATTGGCCTTCGACCCATTCAATGTTAAATACAGAACCATTAGACTATTCCAGGGAGGTTGTTACTTGAACAAGTGAATGTAACAAAACACAAATTCATTAGATTTCCACAGTTAAACTTGGAGAACAACTGAAATAAATTCCTACAACTGAAATAAAAACAAAAGAACTTATTGAACAGCACTTTCAATTTGTGCACGTTAAGGCAGCTATTAAAGAATATTTGAATATTCCATTTGCTGTGTTAAACGAAGGAGACACGATGTTACAGCTGCAACAAGTGCTTTTAATTTCCGAGTGACGTTTTTCATACATTGGACCTCGGAGCAGCTGCGCCGGATATACAGCTTGTACATCGTGGCCAGTCCTCTCTCTATCTCTCTCTTGTCTCTTTTGTTTTCTCTCTAAATACTTATTTGTGACGTGAGTTTTTTAGCAACTTTTTTAGAAAATAGAGCTATTAATTTGTTTGTCTACATAGGCCTAGAACAAAACGGAAAGCCGATTGAATTTCCCAACACTACTGGGTCAAACGGCAAGATTCTATGTATAGATGACGTGTAAGATACTAGCTAAATATTGAGGAAAGCTGTCGAATGTTCTTGAAATAAACAAATTTTATAATTCCACATTAATATGATTAACCAAAACTCACTTGAAGTATATTCTGGACCACATGGATTTTGAACGGGCTGACTTTAATGTTGTTGATAGTACATGACACGTTAATTTTCTTTGTATTTTAAGTTAAACCTTAGGTTAGGTTATTGTTTGATTAAAAAAACTTGATGATAATTAGTATGAGATAATCTTACATTAGTGCCAGACCCGATTTGGATCTAAAATATCAGTCAACGACGCTTTTCCGTTATATGCATTGCGCCTCCAAAATGGGTATAGGAATGATGATATCCCGTTACACTATGAATAAAGGATCGCAAGCTAGGGGTTCTCATAAGAAGTTTTGGACTTAAAACTAAATTTGCGGTGCGTGGGAGAGAGGTAATAATACACCACCGACCACGTCAAAAAAATGTAGAGACAAAGCGCGTTTGAAAGTTTTTAGACATTCAAAACTTACCCTGGGGAGAGGAATATTGAAACACTCTATATAATGGGCATTGATTCTTGATCGAATTTCCTTTAGAAAAGTGAAATATTCGTGCCGTCAGCTTATCCAGGCCCGGTACCATAAAATGAACACCAATCCTGACCACCAGAACACGTTTTGAGCACTTTTTCAAAACTTTCGGTACAAATGGTCCTTTTGTAAATCTCTCGGTCGAGTTCGTTAACCAGCAAGATCGGGCTACCGCAATGCCCCTTTTGAGGAGGGGACTTTTCACCAAAACAGGGGTTTTAATTGGTCTAAAGTCAGTAAATTTCGTCTGATTTTCATGAAATTTGAAATAAATATTTAAAGTGTTATACATCAATATACCAAAAATTATAAAATTTATAAGGTCACTTCCAAATAGCGGCCAAAAAAGTGATTTTTCGTTATAACAACGGAATGAGTGGTCCGATTTGATTGAAATTTAACATGTGTTTTCCTTTCTTCGTAAATAGTATAACTTCCAGTAAACAACGTCGTAAGCTTGAGGCCGAAAGCCGAAGTGAGTCTGTGAGCGTAGCAAACAGCCCCCTTTAACGCTCGTGATCATATTGGATGCCAGGCTGACAGCCTCGTCATAGTAGAATACAAGAATCTGAGGTCGAAGGTCAAAGCGAAGCTGTGAGTGGAGTGAATTAAAGTAACAAATTGCAAAGGAAAATAGATTCACTCATGCCAGCGGAGCTTTAGCGCTTAGCTGCGTGTTGGCCTGGTTCTTAATTTGCGACCAGATATTTGATTCGCGGGTCTCCATCCACACTTAAGAGTCTACAGGCTTTAGTGCAAAAACTTTTACCCCATCTCTGAAGAGTATTTGGCAAACTAGACATTTTAAAGTTTGACAAATGGATAACGTAATTATAAATTTAAACTGCAAAAGGTTTAACAGTAAGGAGTGTATACGCTTAAAAACTGCAAGAACCTACTCAAAACAAGTCATATAAGTAGGCCTACTGGTTGCCTCTGGTAACCTACATTAAGTACAATTGGTGAGCTCTTTCGTTAATTTTAGAAACACTAATTGAAATACTTAGCAAATTTAAAGTTTCTTTAAAGTTCAAAACAATAAAAAGGGGTACGGTAATGGAAGAACAAGACTCACGACACTACTGTGAACTGTATGTAACAAAGAAAGTGTAGTGTAGTGTAGATGTGGACTGTAGTGTAGTGTAATGTAGTGTAGTGTATTGTAGATGTGGACTCAGTGTTGTGGACTGTAGTGTAGTGTAGCGCATAGGTGTATGTCGTAGGGCAATTAACAAAGCGTAGTAGGTCCACCGTACTGAGTGTAGTGAGCGCGTAGCGCAGTGTAGTGTAGCGTATCGAATGAAATGAGTTTAAGGGATGCGTAGTGCAGCGTAGCGTAGTGCTGTGTAGTAGCGTAGTGAAATCTGAGTGCGAAGCGTCGGAAAAGAAATATCAGGCAATGTAGCAAGCATGGTGCCAGTAGTGTATGCCCAGCAAAGTGTAGTGTAGGTAGCGAGTGAAGCGTAATGCGTGAGGTGCGTAGTGTGAATGTAGTGTGTGAAGGGCAAAATAAATCGCCATGTGGTTAGTAATATGCGTTCTAGCAAGTAAATGGTTGGCAATAAGCAGCAAATTTGAAAGCGTAATAGGCAAAAGTAGGGTGAGTGAAAGAGGAAATGTAGCAGAATGGTATGCGTATGTAATGTAGGTGTAGCGTAGCGTAGTGTAGGTAGTAGTGTGGCGTAGTGTAGCGTAGTGTAGTGTAGATGTGGGCAGATAATTCACTAAGCTCGGCAAGAGCCCGAGATGTGCTTCGCTCAACAAGTGGTCGCCACGGGACCCCTCCACCACCAGTTGTGGCGCGCGTACACGAGTTCACACGAGGCTATTTACTTTGTTTTATATCTTTAAACTCAAGCACTAGTAAAAGCAATTGTGAAGCTTCATGCTTTAGAAGTCTAATCAATGCTTACATTAAGCGGTTTACAAGCGCTGTGTGATTCCACTCTTAGTGTCTTGCTGAGTGCCACTTTCTTCATACAGTATTTTATCAGTTTCATAAGCTTGCATTGATCTTATATGAGGAGATGTTGTACTAGCACTTGCTAATGAAAACATTAATAGACACTTCAAAGTATCTTGACTACGGTGATCTAATCAGATTACAATATTTCTTGCTAGTACCACTTTTCTAGAAATTTACAGTTTTTTTAGAGAATGATCTAGAAACATACGTGGAGGTATCCGTGTTGGTTTCCCATGGGGGGAGTTTTGTTTCTGCAGATCCCTCGCATTTCTGGATATCATACTGTGAGGAGGTTTGTAGGGCAGATCCCGCCATCTACTAGATACATTCTGCGGGGGAGTTTGTAAGACAGATGCCTGCCTCTCCTAGATATCATTCTGCGAGGGAGTTTTGTAGGTGGTTCCTCACCTACACACCGGATATCATTCAGCGGGTTTGTGGGTGGATCCTACACCTACTTCCTGGACATCATTCTGCGGAGGTTTTGTAGGGCAGATCCCTCACCTACTTCCTGGATATCATTTCTGCGGAGTTTTTTGTGGGGTAGTTCCCTAACCACTTCCGGATATCATTCTGCAAGGTTTGTTTACGCGGATTTGCCTACTTCTGACTTTGAGATATCATGCACTGCAGGGGAGTTTTTGGCAAGAGTCACCTACTCTAAGATATGTTCTGGGAGGTGGCGTTTTTGTGAGGGGCAGATCCTATGCAAATTCTGGATATTCTGTTAGGAGTTTTGTTTGCAATCTACTCTTTCACTTCCTGGATGTCATGCTGCAGGGGTTTCGTGATCCCTCACCTACTGCTAGAAATGGTCTGCGGGGAGTTTTTCCAAGGGCAGATCCCTCACCTACTCAGATATCATTCTCAGTGGGGAGTTTTGAAAGGGCAGATCCCCTCACCTACTTCCTGGGATATCTATTTCTGCAGGGGGTTTTGGCCAAGGTAAGATCCCTCCTAGATCTACTGCAGATATCATGTGTTGGGGGGTTTTGTAGGACAGATCCCTCACCTACTCCTAGATATAATGATTCTATGCGGGGAGTTTTGAAGGGAAGATCAAAAGCACTGCTTCTGGATAATGGAATTTCAGGAGCTTTGCAGAGGCAGATCATTCACTACTACCCACAGATATCATTTGCCGGGGAGTTTTGACAGGGGTGGTTCCCTCACCTACTTCCTCTGGATATCATTATGCAGGAGTTTTGTAAAGTTTACCCACCTCTTACTACTTCTGGATATCATTCTGCCGGGGGTTTTGCAGGGTAGTTCCCCTCACCTACTTCTGGATATCATTCTGCGGGGTTTTGGGGTAGTTCCTGGATATGTACTTTGCAGGGAGTTTTGTGGGCAGATCCCCTCACCTAATTCCTGGATATCATTCTGCGGAGTTTTGGGGTGGGTTCTCTGCCTACCCGGATATCATTCTGCAGGAATTTGTTTGCATGAATCCTCGCCTACTTCCTGGATATCTGTCTGCGGGGGTTTTGTAGACGATCCCCTCTCACCTACTCTAGATATCATTCTGTGGGTAGTTTTGTAAGGGAGATCCTAACTACTTCCTGGATATAATTCTGTGGGGAGTTTTTTGTTTGCATAAGATCCTCTCGCCTACTTCCTGGATATCATGTGCGGGGTTCGTAGGGACGGATCCCTCACCTACTGCCTAGATATCATTCTGCGAGGGTTTGTATGGCCAGATCCTTCCTCCCTAGATATCATGCTGCAGGGGAGTTTTGAAGAGCAGTCCCCTCACCTACTTCTGGATATCATTCTGCGGGAGTTTTGTAAGGGCAGATCCCTCGTCTACTACCTAGATATCTTTCTGTGGGGAGTTTCATGGGCAGATCCCTCACCTACTCCCTAGATATCATTCTGCGGGGAGTTTGAGAGACCAGATCCTTCACCTACTTCCTGGATATCTTATTCTGCAGGAGTTTGTAGAGCAGATCCCACTTGCCTACTGCCTAGATATCATTCTGCGGGGTTTTGTATGGGCATATCCTCGTTTACTCTTTAGATATTATTCTGCAGGGAGCTTTGTAGGGGCAGATCCCTCACCTGCTCCTAGATATCATTCTGCGGGGAGTTTTTTGTAGGCAGATCCCCACGTTTTTTACCTAGATATCATTGCAGGGGTTTGTGGGGCAGATCCTCGTCTACTGCCTAGATATCATTCTGCGGGGAGTTTGTATCGGCGGATCTCTCCCTTCTGCCTAGATATCATTCTGCGGGGATTTTGTAATGAGATCTCTCGTCTGCTGCCTAGATATATTCTGCGGGGTTTTGTGGGCAGATCCCTCACCTACTCTCTAGATATCATTCACAGAGTTTTTTGTAGGGAAGATCTTCTCGCCTACACTGCCTTGATATCAATCTGCGGGGAGTTTGTGGGGCAGATCCCTCACCTCTTCGAGATATCATTCTGTGGGGGTTTGTGAAGGAGATCCCTGCCTACTGTCAGATATCTCCATTCTGAGAGTTTTGTTAGGCAGTTCCCCTCGCCTACTGTCTTGATCAACCCGGGGACTTTTGTTTACGCAAACCACCTGTTGCCTGGATATCATTCTACAGGGAGTTGTTTTGGGGCCTCGCCTCTTGCCAAACTTGGTGCTAAGGACTTCTCTAGACTATATTTTCGTCTTTTCTCCGACTGTAAAATTGGCAGGCTGGCAGAGAGCTTGACTCTAGAACAGGCCACGCACAATTGGCCACAGGAAGTAATTACACTATCAGACCAACGCCAGCCATCACTTTTTTCAAACTCTGTGCAGGCTTTGCTAATGGTCATGGCGTATTGAACTCTTACAGGAAAATGCAGTCCTTTACTAAACCTGGAAGGTGTAGTCCCAGTGGAATCAGAGTCTCCAGGAATAAATACAGCTACTCAACACCTATGCCTGAAGATGGTGGCTTTGATAGCATTACTTATGAAGGACCTTTACCTGCAGCCTTGTTCCATTACTCAGTTTGGGGTTTAAATTTCTGAGTAACATAATAAGGTGCCTCTACCTTGAGGGTAGAGAGTATGTGCAGGTTTACCAAGTGGAATGATGTGCAAAACTTCAACTGGGTAATGTAAGCATCATCACTTCATTACTGAATAAATGAATCGGCACCTACATTCTATGGGTAGGCAAATCTAGTAAAGCTGCATTAATATGTTTGCTGTAGTTTGTAGGGGTAGCCAGTTACTCTCGCAGCCCTCAAAGAGTATCACAATTAGTGCAGATGTTTTGGATACATTCCCTGAAACTTTCCATACGTGACATCTCAGCACGGATTTGTCGGAATAGTTTTCCAGATCCAAATCCTCAATAACTTCTGGAGTTTGTAGTAATACCACACAGTGCAATTAGCAGCACATATTCAAAAAGTTAGCAAATAAAATTTAGTCCTTGGATTATTTGCTTCAACCGTCTAAGTAACAAATTGAGTAGTTGGTGTTTTGCAGGCTTGTGAATTCTCTCATCTCTAAGGTATTGGTTTCTATTTAAAGAAGTGTGCGGTTAGATCTTTGCCATCTACATATTTTTAGTAAAAAAGTCTTTTACCAAAATTAGACAAGACCCACTAATTATAATATGTCTTAGAATATTCAATTGAAACTAACTTTTAAACTATTTCTGTTGCCATAAGCTGAGTCGGTATCTTGTCAAACGTAAAACTTTTTTACTTTAATTTAATCAGGTATCGCAGTTTCAAATGGGACGGAGTAAGTATATTAGTGAATAAACTTGGGAATGAATAAAGCCATTCCTAGGCCTAAGGAGATTAACAGGAGTTCAATATCACAAATTACTACCTACACGCAGGTAGCAACTGGATGAAGGGTAGTTCGGTAAAAGGTTAAAGACGGCGCAGCAACTGGCCAAGTGACCAGCTTTTTTTAGTTTTGCTGTTGGCGGTAAACTAAGAGCTGCATAAAAAATGTTTGACAAAACTTGTAAGATAATTTCCTGCCTCACTAACGATTTTCATAGATTGAAGATCAGATCACTCGTTTTAGGCCTAGCAATTAATAGATGAAGACAGTAAAGCATTTGCAATTCACCTCAAGCTACAGCCTTAAAATAGGAATTTTACAACGTTTCTTAGTGGGTGGTTTGGGCTACAGCTCAGAGTGTACAAAGTTTCTATCGTTAGAACCCAGTGTATTTTAACAGTAGTCTGATTATAGATTAGTAAGCATGACCACTGTTACTATATAGTGAGAGATGTTAGCCTGCTTGCTAATTAAAACAAATGTCTTTAAAAGCAACAGTCTAGGTAAGAACATTATGAAATACAGAAATAAACGATTTTATATTGCCTATAATAAACAAAATGGTTAAAGTTTCGTCTCTTGGTAGACATCTTCAGTTTAATTTAAAAGTAAAAGAAAAAGTGGTTTTAACTATCGACGGGTTTTGATAAATAATTGTACGAACAGTACATTTCATTATATTTTGATACAATTTGAACTAAACTGTTTTTTTAAGATCACTTATCAATCATATAAAATGTATTAAAATCCATCTAGTTGTTTCAAAACTGCGGAAAAAGTGCTATAACAGTGGAATGAGTCGTCCAATTTTAATGAAATTTGAAATACGTTTTCCTTTTATGGTATGTAGTACATCTTGCAGTAAAAGACCACGTTAGTCTGAGGCCGAAGATTGAAGTGAGGTTGTGATTGTGGCAAAAGAGCACGAAAAACTGATGCAGAAGGTCGAAGCGAGGCTGTGAGCGGAGTGAACTACAGTTACAATTAGCGATTAGAGTAAATTGTATTATTAATAATTAACTATCTTCAGCTAACTATATGGAAATCATTTAACTCAAAATAACTCTATAGTCAGGATTATTTTAAGCTTCTTGTTGTTTTCATGAAACTGATTCAAGCAGCTAAACGGATTTAGTGTGTGCGTGAGTTTTGATAGGTACACCCTGTATCTAGGCCGGTGAGTTGAAGATTGAGTAAAGCAGCAGGAAGGGTGAGAATGGTTGGTTAGGCGAAGGGTACAGATTAGCAACAAAGGGCTAAGTGATGGGATGTGAAGTTGGGGTTGAGGGCTGTCCACATGAATATGCAAGGGATGAATAAGCTGCCTCCTCAGGTGTCAGGTCCAGCGCTCATAAGCTAATTTTGGCCAGCAAACTTTCCCCTGTCTGTCATCTCACACTGGATCTCATCTTTAACCCATGAGCATACTGCCTAGTGACTACTACTCACCATGCATAGTCTCGCTTTAACTCGATAAAAAAACTACCCTTTTTTATTTAAACACTAAGAAAACCTCTTTGTTGTCGAATATCTACTGTCATGATCTGTGGATCATGACGTCACTAATACCGATACGTAGGTACGCGGTCAGCACGACCAATCACAGACCGCCGTATACAAAGCAAAGTTCACATCAACTGGCCTCTCCCACGCACGCCGCGCCGGTAAGGGAACGAGTGTGTGATGTAGTGCCAAGACGAGTGGACGGTGTCCGAGTAAGGATACTTCTTCAACCCCGCAGGATGAGTACTCCGTTATGCATTGTTTATTTTTAAGTAAGGGGCCTTACGCCCCTAGCGAACATGTCACATCTCAAATTACGTTAACACCCGATATTTGCCAAGGTCTCTGTTAGTTAATTATCCGTTACGACACGCTCCAGCCGCTATTATGCACGTTTAGTAAAATGTTAGGGTACCAGCTTTTGTATACTCGTTTCTTACTAAATTGTAAATTAAAGGGTGTGCACACATAATTAGATATTCATTTAATATAATTATAAAGCTCATAAAGCTGGCTAGTCGATGTTTAGTGTTAAGGTTCAGCAATTTCCACTATTTTAAATGTCCATGTCTTTATTGGTAATCTGTATCATATTTAATAATTAAGAAAAGGTCAGGATTGGAATATCTACTAATTCCAGAAACACATATTCTTGACCGTATGATAAACTCACGTAATTCGATAGTTTTTTCTTCGTAAAGCCGAATCCAAAATTTGTATAGTGATCTTACTACCTTAAATACAACGTTTCGTAAACTAGCTGGTAAAAGAAACAAGTTTCTTGCTGGTAAACAAATGTTTGGTGCTGGTAGAAGCCAAACAAGTGATTTCACACACAAAGAATGAATTAAGGTTTTCTCACGGGTAGATGGACAAATTTTGAGAAATTGTTGAATTAAGTGGCATTGCTCAAATAGGACTCTTGTTCTGCAATGTTCTGCATATATAGGAATATTCTGTGCAAAGAAGATTTAATCTGTTATGATGACTAGCCGTCAAAACAAATGAGTGGCTAACCATGTTAAAAAGGCCATGTTTAAAAATATACCTTATCAAAGCAGTCTAAGAACAGAAGATTGGCATTCTATTTAAACATTTGATACCACCTTTGTAAAAATTATCAGCATGATACAACTTACAATTTTAAAACGGTGGCTATTGTATGGTATCTTTAGGATATTTTGGGGTTGCATCTTAATTAGCGAATTAACGGCGAGGTTTACAATAAAATTTAAAGAATTCCGTTTTGTTGAAATTATGTTACCTATCTATTGACTCCAAAGGTATACACATCGGCTGAGAAATAACAGAGCTGTAGGGAAACTCTGACTGAAAACCGGCAACTTTTCACCATATTACCTTGCAATTTGCCACGGTTTCCACTTTAGCATTGTTGACTGTCAAATCGATTTTTTAGATGTTGGTGTCAATAGATTTGCTGCAAAATATTATTTCGTACATTTTATTGTAAATCTCACAATTTATTCGCTAATTAAGGTGTAACACCCCCAATTAAGTATTCCCAAAAAAATATTATAATACTCACCATTTTAAAACGGCAAGTTAGATCATGCTGGTAATTTTTTCCAAAGATAGTCTTACTTAGATACAAATTTATTTTAAGTTTGAGCCAGAGTCCATAAGTGGCGTGGGAGATAATTAGTGGAAAAAAATGGATCTGGTAACCGAAGCGTTTTTCGAAAAAAAAACGTGAATCTTGAAGTTCTCATTATTTGGACCCAATAAACCTAACCTCAAAGATCGGTGATACCCTTGTAGGAACACTCTGTAGAGAATAGTGCAAGGCTGAAGGCTGAGGGTATGTAGGTGTGGAGGAAAGAGTCAAGGCGGGGATGCGTTGTCACCTGCGTTATCTAGACAATTTCTCATCCAGCTTTTGTTACATCTTTGCTCACCCGAGCACACCTTTACAACACACACGCTCTCAACACCTTTACTGCATAACCTTCCATACTCAACCCTCAACCTTTTACAAATAATCAAACAGAATTTACCAGTTTTAACAACACCTTTTTGAAATGGTTTTAATTGTACATACAAATAAGTTGGGTTGGTTTACCTAGTACTGTATATAGAGCGCTCAGGTTGTAATTAAAAGAGTTTGATTATACACAATTTATTTTTATTTGACAGGTTAGATAAGTTTCTGGTGTCTTGTTGTGATAAGGGAATTGTTGTGGTGAAAAACGTGCCATACGGTCTATTTTATTTCTTATAACTAGGCCTAATTTCATGATTAAAACTAGTTCAAGAAAAGATTTGTGGGCAGAATTGGGATTTGAACCCGAAGCCCTCACTTGCAAATCAAGTATGTTTACCATTACAACATTCCATTGTCCTAAGCATGCCTTCACATTGAGACGTACTTTGTCTATACTATGTTTATTTCATACTTATGTGACTTAACTCTGAATAGAGACATAAACAATCTGCAAATAATTTCTTGAAATGGAGATTGTTGGCAATACTTAAGAAAATATTTCAAAAACAAGAAGGCCAATAGAATAATTTATTAATTCAGCGACAGCAATGCTGTCGTCATCAGGCAAACTTGTTACATGGAAATTAATATTTTTTGGTTTTTAATTTCCATGTAACAAGTTTGCCTGATGATGACAGCATTGCTGTCGAAAGCGCTCGACGAATAAAATATTACTCTTTATTGGCCTTCTTGTATTTAAAATATTTTCTTAATCTGCAAATAATTAAATATTGTCTCAAACAACTTTTGTATTTGTATAATTGCCTAAGATTTGAGATAAGACATTCAAATTAAATACCTACTCAACATACTCGTACTCGCCTAGCAAGTTAGAGAACTGGACTTTAGTCACAGTTTAATATGCAAAATATTGTCTTTAAATTTATGTACTAAATAATTAGAATTTGGACATTTAACTAAAATAACATGATTATTTTATTAATAATGAAGAATTCCCACCTATCGATAGACTCGGCTAAAACTAAAATAGGGCACTTGTCCTTTATGTTAATCAAAATAACAATTCTGTATTCGCAGATTGATAAAGCAGATTGTTTGCAAAGTCATCTATACATGTATTTATAACATCTTTAAATCAATTACATGTGTTAAGTTATACAAGTACCTTATTGAAAGCATAATCATAAATGAGCATACAAAAAAATCTTTATGCTTTTCAAAATTAAATAGTTTTTCTTTTACTTTAAACTTACTATTTAATACAAGTAGGACAAGCAAAAAACTGTGAAGCACCCTGGAAACATTAGTTTAATACAGAAACACAACTAGTTTCGGGACATTAGCCCATTTTCAAGTGTCTAAGTAAAGTGTGTAAGAAAAATAAAAACAGGAGGCATAGAACTATAAATATAAAAGTATAAAATCAAAATAAATAGATACATCTGGAATAAAGTTGCACAGGTGACGAGATTTTCAATTTTTTGCTTTTCCTATTTAATAATTATACAAGTATCCCTTTTAAGTGAACAGCACTTTTCATTTACTTAATATTTATTTGAATATTTTCAATTTGAATGTTTCTAGAAAGTTAACATTCAATTCATTCATTTTATGGGTTATTGTGGACCCATATTTAGGGGGTATCGTGGAAGACAGTTGAAGCATATGGGGGTTGTCTACATTGGTCTCGAGCTCCTGTACAAAAATCATAAATTTTTAATGAAGTAATGCGTATGACAGTAGAGTTAAATCGGTTTTATTTGAAAAAACCTACAATAAATAATTGTTTAACAAGAACTAAATGTAACTTTAGAACTTGTGTGATTATTCGTACAGCAAGTTCCACTAAACAATCTTAGTTCTTCAAAGACAACACTTAATTAACTCAAGTGTATAAAATTAGTAAAGCCAGTAATGTAAAGGATCAGAGGAGGAAGTGTTGGACCCAATCTAGCAAGGCGCTAACCGAGTTGTGTCCACACCGGCATTACAAGGTAATAGAAACCAGCAAATCAGCTGTTCTTTAGTAAACCTTCCCACCAATTCAGCAAAACTGTCTAGTGTCAAATACTTGGTCAAGTTTGCACCTTCTCGCCATATTGGAACCAAAGAACAAAATTACGATAAGTCAACTTTTCATACGCGTTAACGAACAATCCTAGACAATATTTTTACAATATTTTCTGTGTTTTTATTGTGTTGTTTTGTGCTTGAATTATCCCGATAGTTTTAGGGATGTTATTATACTCGTATGTTTATAATAGAGTATTTGTAAATTAATCCCTTAAAAGGGGACTTTAGTGAGGTATAACATAACAAGTAAAACTATACTACTATACTACAAATAAAATGAAATAAATCTTACAAAGAAAAATCTAATTTTGAAAGTTTAGATTTGTATATATCTACTGCAATTCAATAGGTTTATTGACACAATTTCTTTCTTGTTACTCCCAACAAATTCCTACAAGGTATTTGATTTGAAAGTATAAAACTTTTATGGCAATATAATTAAACTATTTTGTATAATGTTTTATGTTCTAGAATACAGAGCATACTATATATTAATTTGTAAAGAATTGAAGGGATACTTCAGAAGCAAATTAAAACCAGAATGTATAAATTATTCTGTATATAATTACTGTTCCTACCAATACAGAACTATATTAAAATATTTAATTTTCCCAGCTGTAAGACCTTGTGTTACTACAAGTTACCTTATTGGCGCCTGTAGATCCTACTGTACTTTACTTTGATTTGAGACATGGACCACTCCTAGAGGTTATTTTAAGTTGAATATGGGGTGAAGGGTAAGTGTGTTGAGTGTTTTTGATGGGTGATGAGGTGTAGTCTTGTTACAAACTAGGGCCGACCGTTCCTCAGATTGGGTCATTAATTAATAGCCCAACGACCAATGGAATGGACCAACGGCTTAACGTGACTTCTGAACCACGGGGAATGGCCATCGTGAAAAGTTATCACTGTGCCCGGGAATCGAACCCGGGCTGATTTGGTGCGAAGCACGCACTGTACCACTGAGCTATGTAATTTCTTCTTTCAGATGTACATTTTGGGACTAGAGGGTCCCATCATCCTTCTTATGAACAATAGTGTATTAGAATAGAGAAGGTACACTGATGATGGGACACCCCACAGTAGAATCTACAGGCGCCAAAAATGTAACTTGTAGTATATTGTAAGTACAGAACTATATTGTTACTATTGTTAGTAAAGCACAAGAACCCATAATTTAAAAACTGTATGCTTGGCCATTCTGTGTTAATCTAGTAAATTATGTAGTAGATAATACAACTTTTATTTAGGATATGTGCGATCACTAACAAAACCATAATATTATTCACATGAACTTAAAAATAGGATGTAATCCCCAGTTGTGTAGTGAAGAAACATTTACTCAGTTTAATCTGCCAAAGTAAAGGAACACAAGTTGAAGACAATCGAGTGAAACAATGTTGAGGAAACTTTGCTCGTCACTTAATTTAATGAGAAACCTCACCTCGATACAGTTCTCAAAGAGCGAGGAACAAGACGCGTAAACAACAAGAGGTAAATGAGCAACAACATCTCTGGTGGTGGTTGGTGTTGGGGGGTGGAGGGAGGGGCAAGTGTTTTACAAAATCCAGAACAGCGCTCAGGCTTTCACATTACACGGAAACTCTTGCTTGTGTCAAGTCACAACAAAGTACCAAGCACTGTTTCACTTAAGTATTCTTCAATCTCACACCATCCTTGTCCATCACACGTGCTACCCGTACTTAGAGACGTGCTGAACAGATGGACACGGACTTTAAGATTTACACCTTATACAAATGTAGACACTTCAAATTTTTCTTGTTTCATTTACAGAAATGTGAGTTTCCAAAATAACTAATGCCTCACAAAGTAAACTGATTCTTATCAACGTTTTGTAAATTGTTGTACCTAACACATGTTTGGTCCGGCAACATACAATTTTATATCGAGTTTCATTGAAATCGTATCATAAATACAGTTTTAGCGTAAACCCATTTTTTGTTTGAACACCAAACAGTTTTGTTCTGCGACGATAGAAATGAAAGGTTCTGTTTCAGAAATTCGCTAATAATGGTCAGAATAATATTGTGTAATCTATCCAACTAAATGGTTTTACTCGAGCGTGTGTGAACTTCGTGTGAGATTTAAGAGATTTCGGTTAGAGTAACTTAAAAGTTGTATTGTATGCACCAAACAACGGAACTTTTGAGTTGCGTCTGATGTTCCAACAAAAAGCCAAATATTCCACACGTCACCAGAAAAAAATAAACTTACGTAAGAGTATTGTGTTGTCTATGTTGAAGATAATGTATCCAATCCTTTAAATAACCAAAATCAAACAAATAATAGTCATAATATTAATTTTGTAGTATCGATGTTCAACTAAACGATTTTACTCGAGCGGAATACCATATGGCAGTCCTAAATTGGAACAAAACCAATATGGAGTAAAAACAAAATAACAGTAACAAAACAGTTTTTGAGTCACTCTTTCAGAGTAATAAAATACCCCCGAAGTTTCTATCTCCAGTAGTAAACAAAAGCCAAGTTGTAAAGATTTCTTATGAACACTCTGTATATGTATAACAACTCGCACACTCACACACGCATATATAAATACGGTGCATAGTAACGTGTCATGAGTGCATGAGTAATGTTTGCTTGGCATGTAGAACACATACACAATGCTGTATATTACATCAGTGATATGTAATCAAGTGAGAGCAGCACAGTGTATCATATCATGTAAAGCTATCACATGTGACATATACACTCACATGCATGCTAAACCATCTGCTACTGTCCAAACTCATCTTTCATCTGTACTCCTACACTAATCTTTGGGCACAATTACGAGAAAATGTGCTAACGGCAAGTTATTACGTAGTTTTCAGAGGTCTATAAGAGAATAACAGTTATGTGCGGCAAATAACGATTTAAAAAGATAACGCCAACTTGATTTGACGGGTAAATACCACGATGAAACTGCCAATCCAGCAACTCTAAAATTACAATTTTGCAGCAAAACATATTGATTAAAAACACAAATTAGAATAGGCTGGTTAAGTTGGTGTAAGACATTGTGACACATTGGAATAATTTAATAAACTAGACATGTGAAGGAAATACGGGGTACTGCTGGGTTTAGTTTAATTTAACTGTTTTTTATAGGATTTAAGACAGATTGGAGCAGGGATGCCAACTGTCGATGTTCTCATTGGCTGTGGCCAATATGATAGCAATCAGCAAGTAGCTCAGATTCAGACAATTAGTGACCGAAGATGGTACTCCAGTGAGACCGAAATATTTCAAACCAATCATTAGTATGTTTTGACGCGGTGTGACCCGGAAGAACGAGATTATAGATGTGACACCGGCCACGAAAGCCTAAGAGTTATATTTAAATGTAGATTGCATCTACGAATTCTTGATAATTGTATGGTCTAATGCAATGTTGATGGCGTGAGAATGTGAAGCGCAGTTTACAAACTTTAGCCAAGTTCCCCCGCGGTGTGCCCCAATCAATGGACTTCACAGTACTTCACCTCTACCATATTCTGCTACTTAGTTCTCGGTTAGCTTTAGAATAACATTCACGTTTTGAATAAAGATACAAGAAGATTACCATCAATCTAAGTTTGGCCAGATATTGACGAGATGGAATAGAAGAGGAATAGGTTCTTACTTTGTGATATGCCCGGGACGCGTGTCCTCGCTTTTAGTGTAGGCAAAACAGAGCTTTCCATAGAAAATAAATGCATTATCCAAATCAATCATGAAGGTTCTAAAGATATTTCTAAAGATACTTTAGGTTACGTCTAGGTAGGATTTAAAGGGAGTCAAAATCGGGTTCTGTGCTACGGCAAAAGAACGGTAAATCGTATAAAACAGTTGATTGGGTAAAAGTTGTAGTTGATAGGGACCGTTACAGTTTAAACCTCTATTTCTGTATAGTTCGTAGAAGTCGGACCCCTATTTGGGTTTTGACAGTTTTCTATCAGGTTTAAATGCTAAATATCACGTCTAATATTTTTGTATGACACATTTGTCTTCAAAACACCCTATGGGATTGTGTTATAGGGTTGTAATGTTTATTTCAAAAGATTTTCAAGAAGAATTTGTTATTAAAAAATAATTATGTGAAATGTGACATTTTTAAAGCTGGTTTCTTGCAATTTTTAAACAAGTACTACAAAAAGACTAGTAAAGATAAAACAGTTTTCTTTGCGTCGTTGAGTTTGTATTAAAATTCTTTTTCCTTTGAGGTGCCACAAAGAGAGATTGCCATCTAAAAATTTGGGGAGGGTGATGCAAAGTACGTAAAAAAATCAGAATCCTATAAAACATTTCTCAAAGGGCTTTAAAACTTTTTTTCAAAAATTAAGATGGGGATATTTAAAACTCACCCTGTATAAGCATTGTTTGCACATCACTTCCCTTTGACGATGGTATCACAAGACACCACACAAGGGAGAGCTGTACATTATTCAGCACAGTTCACTGATGTGATGTGTCTGATAAATGATTGACCTCGTCACAGACTACTTGTCAGCTGATAGATGGTTAGTCAGTTTCATGTGTCGCGGCTCATGAATGCTAACAGCTTCATAAAACCTTTATCTGCGCTTGCGTCACTTTGATCTACTCCATATCACATATGTTACAGACTATCGTGCTAACTCTCTAACAGATGACTGATTATGGGTCTTTTTGTAGTGATAATATCTGGGGCGTTCTTAATAGAAGAGAAAAACAATTAGTTTGATCAGGAAACAAACATGGAACGGTACCATGTTGCAAATCTATGCTGTAATCCATGGGCAAATGTAACACCTTACCAAGCAAAGTTGCTGAAGAATATGGAATCATGGAATTGTTTTGAGAAATCCAACTAATTTTATCGCCAGTTAAGTTAAAACACTAGGGCGCTTCAAAAGTAACCCCCCCTCATTCATATCTTAAAAAATCTCACCTAGCTTTTATTTGTTGGTACATTTGGTTTATGATTCAAAGTATTTGGTTTAGAGACTGATTTCTTTCGTATCACACAATTGAAGTTTGGACTTCAGAAGCCGTAGTTCCACACACATTTGAAAATAACATAAGCACGCCAGACATAATGAATCGAAGTTTTCATTTTACGACCTTGCTCGTTCTAGAACGCACTCTGCCATTTTGAATAAGTTTTTTACGGCATCATGTTACATTAATCAAGAGCTTTAGTTTGACGCAAGTTTCTAAATATTATATTTCAAAATAAGTCCTTCAAAAGCTATGTGTATTTAATTTCAACAACAAAACACACACACACAAACCAAAAATGTGTATGGGCTGAGTTTGAACGCCAAAACAGCTGCATATCCTATCCAAAATTGCAGCGTTTAAAGGTTTAAAGTTCTGATAAAGCAACCGATGTTTTGTTCTTAGTCACCGAACCAAAATGTCAACTGCGCGTTTTATCCAATCTTAGTATGTTTAAAATCATTATTGAATCAATGACTTTGTCTTGTTGAATTGTTCATGGGGATCAACTGGAGCTGGACCGAATTTCAAAACAGTGTTACGACGAATAATCGCAACACAAATGTTCAGAGCTGTGGTGGTAGTTTTCAGATACCCTTTGAACGACGACCATATTTTGTAATATGATCACATTGCTTTACGCCACTTAACAGTTATTACAAGTCAAACATTACCGATAATTAGTTTTCCTTAATCACTCGCTCGAGCTGGGCGCATATTTTAAATACGTCATTATTTTCCTTGTTTTAGGATAGTTTGTGTTGCAAGGCTGATTGAGCCTACGGCGAGTAAAGTTCATGAAATGTTACGAGTTGTTCATCTTGTATACAATGTCTGAGTGAGACTTCTACTTCAGCTCCTGGCATCGACTTCAGTACATGAATCTCCCAGAGCACCTCTACAGACACGTTCTCTGGTCAGGCTCCAACAGAGTCCTTGGGGATCCAGCAACTGACTGTTATCTTGTATACAATGTCTGAGTGAGACTTCTACTTCAGCTCCTGGCATCGACTTCAGTACATGAATCTCCCAGAGCACCTCTACAGACACGTTCTCTGGTCAGGCTCCAACAGAGTCCTTGGGGATCCAGCAACTGACTGTTATCTTGTATACAATGTCTGAGTGAGACTTCTACTTCAGCTTATACTGGCATCGACTTCAGTACAAATCTCCCAGAGCACCTCTACAGACACGTTCTCTGGTCAGGCTCCAACAGAGTCCTTGGGGATCCAGCAACTGACTGTTATCTTGTATACAATGTCTGAGTGAGACTTCTACTTCAGCTCCTGGCATCGACTTCAGTACATGAATCTCCCAGAGCAACAGACACGTTCTCTGGTCAGGCTCCAACAGAGTCCTTGGGATCCAGCAACTGACTGTTATCTTGTATACAATGTCTGAGTGAGACTTCTACTTCAGCTCCTGGCGTCGACTTCAGTCGACATGAATCATCCCAGAGTCTACAGACACGTTCTCTGGTCAGGCTCCAACAGAGTCCTTCCAGCAACTGACTGTTATCCTTGTATACAATGTCTCGAGTGAGACTTCTATTGCAGCTTTCAGGCATCGACTTCAGTACATGAATAAACTTTACTTTTAGGTAGCCCCAGAGCACCTCTACCGAGAGATTCTCTGGTCAGGCTCCAACAGAGTCCTTGGGATCCCGAAACTGAATCTTGTATCAATGTCTGAGTCGACGAAACATCCTTCAGTCCTGCATCGACTGCAGTACATGGAATCATTAGCCGTGTGGGCTGTAGCACCTCTACAGACACAGTTCTCTGTTTTGTCAGGCTGACCAACAGCAAGTCCTTGTGGCCGCAAAGACTGTTATCTTGTATACAATGTCTGAGTGAGACTTCTACGGTTACAGCTAACACTGGCATCGACTTCCTCAAAAGTAAGGTCATGAATTCCCTTTTCGAAACACCACACCTCTAAACAGACTTTGCACGTTCAGTGGTCAGGCTCCAACAGAGTCCTTGGGGCTGCAACTAGCGACAGTTTTGTTATCTTGTTAACATAACAAATGAAAGTGAGACTTCTACTTCACTCATCATCACATTCAGTACAAGAATCTCAAGCATTCTTTCACAGTCTCCGTTGTTCGTAATCACGTTCATAAATCTTCTGTACGATCATAATTTTGTACGGATGAAATTTTAAATCATTGCTCAGGATGCGCTGCAGCGAGCATCGAGACAAGTTCAGAGTTGGAGCGCGCCGCCTAGTGGAGCGGCGAGGACTTTGAAGAACAGACGCCCTTACTCGGTCGACATTTTGTGGAGTTCGCGCCGTGCGAGGACGACCAGACGACTTCTGCTTCATAACTGATCCAGTTGTGCGAAAAGAGGCAACCCACCGAAGTATTGTGTTTCGATCAGGTATCGAATCATTTCTCGGAACATTGAACTCTGTGTTTGAACAGTAATAACAGATTCATTACTTTAAAAATGTTCAACAGCGAAAACGCGATGCGCCACGGTCCACTGCGCCATTGCTACTAAAACTGACGCCCTAACCTACAAAACATGTAAAACTCACAGTTTGTTCGCGTACAAAATAGGTCAGCGACTAAGTGAAGTGCAATTTCTGTGTATCTACCACCGGTACAGGAGAAGGTGGTTTGACATTTCCTTTTTGTGGAAATAAATGTCTCAGTCCTTGGGGATCCACTCGCTCCCCCCTCAAAGTGACTCGACTCAAATTCGTACTCTTTTTGCTAGTATTAATTTCTTGAATCTCTTTAAACCGACTTAATTTAAAATTGAGATTTAAACTTTCCAGTAACAGATTTTTTAATTTGCCAGTTCGAGGCTTGTGAACATGTTCTGGAGGCTAGGTCGAACTAAAACTCTCACGGCGAATGGGTTGATCGTTTAGTATTGTAAATAATCTTGTCATATATTAATTACTTTGAAAAAGGTTTGATATTAATGTAGTTTAATGTACACTAGACGTGGATACTACATACTAAAATAGTATATAGTATCCATAGTATATAGTATGTAGTAAAAATAGTACTACATACTATATATACAGTATGTGCTTGTACTAGTTTTAGCAAGAGCTTTAACCTAGTTGAGCATTGCATTTAACCTCTTTGTAATGCACACGGCTCATAGTTTTTAACACAAATAAAAAAAAAATAAAATAAAAAATGAAAAATAAAATGAAAATAAAAATCAAAAATTAAAATTAAAATTTTTTACAGTTTAAATTATTGATTATATTAATTTTGTGTGTACACATTTATAAGAAGAAACACTTTGTCAGTACTATAGTTACAAATACAACTGTCGATTTAAAAGTACATTGTATTTAGTTTGATGTGTTATTGGATTTTACTTAATTATTAAAATCTTCTATGTTCTTTTTTTCAAACTCGTAATGTGAACGACACGAGCTGTTTTTGGTTAGGTAGAAAGATGTTCACAGTACATTGTGGTTGATATGTACATCAGCAATGGTAGATATTACAGTGGTAATGTAATGAACATGTAAGGTATTGTGTACGTGATAGCGGCGAGTTATCACTTGTAATTACAGAGAGAATCTACAACAGTGCTGCTACCTACCAGCAATCACCATCACCACGTCAACCACTTCCGGTACTTTGTTACTCACCTGCCTTGCAGCTCAAGTTATGTGTTGTGAACCTTATTATGGCGTTTTTAAAGCGATGTCCAGTTAGTTTGTAAAGTAGATTTGTTTGAGCAGTCGTCAAACCTGCTGAAAGTATTTTGAACAGTTGCGGATTCATGTTGTTATTTAACGTTAATGTTCATAGTTAATTATTAACTGTTAGCTGCACAGAATGTAAAGTAGGTCAACCGAATCGTTGGTTTTTTACGTTTCAGTAAACAGACTAGGCCTAGTTAAAACATTATAAATGACACATTCTCCGTATTAGTGGTTCGAGATAGTTTCACACCTTGTTCCATTGCCATGCAACTGGAAGACACACGCTGTATATACGGTGTCAGTGGTGGTGTAGGGCAGCTGCTTGGCACCCTGTATATACGGTGTCAGTGGTGGTGTAGGGCAGCTACTTGGCACCCTGTATATACGGTGTCAGTGGTGGTGTAGGGCAGCTGCTTGGCACCCTGTATATACGGTGTCAGTGGTGGTGTAGGGCAGGGTGCAGCTGCTTGGCACCCTGTATATACGGTAGTGGTGGTGTAGGGCGGCACCCTGTATGGTGTCAGTGGTGGTGTAGGGCAGCCTTGCAACCTGTGGTGTCAGTGGTGGTGTAGGGCCTACTTGGCACCCTGTATACGGTGTCAGTGGTGGTGTAGGGCAATGTCAGTATATACGGTGTCAGTGGTGGTGTAGGGCAGCAGCTGCTTGGCACCCTGTATACGGTGTCAGTGGTGGTGTAGGGCGGGTGCGGTATGGTGTCAGTGGTGGTGTAGGGCAGCTTGGCATGTATATACGGTGTCAGTGGTGGTGTAGGGTGGCAGTGGTGGTGTAGGGCCTGTATATACAGTGGTGGTGTAGGGCAGCTGCTTGGCACCCTGTATATACGGTGTCAGTGGTGGTGTAGGGCAGCTACTTGGCAACCTGTATACAATGGTGTCAGTGGTGGTGTAGGGCAGCTACTTGGCACCTGTATATACGGTGTCAGTGGTGGTGTAGGGCAGCTACTTGGCACCCTGTATATACGGTGTCAGTGGTGGTGTAGGGCAGCTGCTTGGCACCTGTATATACGGTGTCAGTGGTGGTGTAGGGCAGCTGCTTGGCACCCTGTATATACGGTGTCAGTGGTGGTGTAGGGCAGCTGCTAGGCACCCTGTATATACGGTGTCAGTGGTGGTGTAGGGCAGCTGCTTGGCACCCTGTATATACGGTGTCAGTGGTGGTGTAGGGCAGCCTTGGCACCCTGTATATACGGTGTCAGTGGTGGTGTAGGGCAGCTGCTTGGCACCCTGTATATACGGTGTCAGTGGTGGTGTAGGGCAGCTACTTGGCACCCTGTATATACGGTGTCAGTGGTGGTGTAGGGCAGCTGCCTAGCACCATAGAATAAGTATTACAGAAATAACTGTAATACTTATTCTATGCTAGCACCCTGTATATATGGTGTCAGTGGTGGTGTAGGGCGGCTGCTTGGCATTGACGGAAGGTCGATACCAGACTATTTCTGACCACACTCACTTACAATACACTCATCCTCACCTCCTCCTGCCGCCTCTTCCTTTGCATCTGTTCTTTACTTGTTTAACATTTACATCCTTAGATTCAGTTGTTCCTAAATAATCATAATGTCCCAATAATATAAGACATTATTTGAAAACTTGTATCTACGTTCATACAAATTGTCAGGAAAGTACAGTTTTATAGCCTAAAACCCCAGTTTTGAAGGGAAACATCCTCCAGAAGAGCACGTGCGGTGTAGGTTATCCCTCTACTTACAGACAAATTCGCTAGGCTTCACGGTAACGCGTTGGTTATGTTGTGTACAACGTGTATCTTTCCGTTAAGTAACAAGTCAAGTTACTCTAAAGTTTCCTTTAGTTTCCGTCGAGCTTTTTTTTTTTTTAATGCATGTTTATTTAAACCATTTGAGTTATTTTTCATAGTTCTTTGTTCACAAAGAGTTTAACTAGTACTATATTCTAGTTGGTCTATCCTATTTAGCTTTTGGGTATCATATTAGGAAGCACATAGACCATGTACAGTTAGGCTTGGCTAACTCAAAATCCCTCAACTAAACCCATAATGAATTCTCAAGGATGAGTTATGGTTATACAAACTGTAATGCAAATTTAAAAACATTAAACGCATATAATTAGTATTTAAAATTTAACAGTATAACATTGGTCACTTTGTTCAGTATTACATCAACTTAGTACTCTCTGTTCGCTTCCCCCTTATGTCAACAGTTCAGTCATTATCTACAGACGATGGAAGAGAACATGCGCCTTTCAAATATTGCAGGACTAATGACGTTTAAATACATACTTTAGTAGCTGCATTAGATCTAAAAATGCACCACAACTGTAAACGTATTACGCAATATTATAAATGCGTCTAAAAGTATACGCTACTATGAAATGTGTAAGCTAAAAGCGTAAATGGCTTTCCTATATTGAACCAATCTGATTCGATGGAGTTGTTGAAACAAATATGTGTTGAGAACAAAGTTTAGTGGAAAGGGCTGGACTTTGGCTCTTGCTGGATATTGCTAGACTCATTCTGAACTTCTTCCCTCTTCCCCTCTCCTCGACCATCCCCACTGTACATGCATCTCCCCCCACCCACTACTCATCCACAAACTGAAAATGAATGAATATACAGGTAGATTTTCTAAAGCTGTAAACATTAATGTTATTGCTGTAAGGTAAACTAGCCAAACACCGTGACCTTAACAGAGTTTTATTTCTTTCCTTGCTATAACAATGAACATAAAATGTGAAGATTTTAAAATTACTATATTTGAAATGAAATAGAATATTATAATTTTCATTCTTTGAAATATGACTGAAATAATATATTAACACTATTGATTTGATCAAAATCGGGTCCGCAGGTGCTGTCATTCTTAAGGAACGTCAAGGATCGTTTTCACTCCAACTCAGGGATAATATTTCTGGTATCCTACTATAAGAATGCTGGCAACTGAACAATTGAGTGTTTACCACACATTACGACTTTAAAATGCTCTGGTAAACATAAAACCTGCCCACCCAAAGTATAATGTAATGCGCAGAAATGACAGAGACCAGACTCTGAAGAGAATGCTAACCTCCTCAAGCCTATTCCCGAACTCGAAATTTCAGCATTTAACATTTACACATCAATAATACAGGAAGCCATTTTCCCCTTTTTCTCAAACCAGAACTAAAATTGCATCAACGGAATTTACGTAATAAGATAAGTGACGTATTAACACCTTTTCATCGTAATCGTTAAACACTGTAATTTCAAAACCAAACTCAAACTCAAGATCTTTATTGTCAATTAACAAACTATGCATGACAACGACAATATTAAAAAATTTTTATAGTTAAGGCACAAATAAATTATTTGATGAAAAAATAAATTATAACTATATCATAATTTACACTAATCAAATTTAAAATTTAAAAGTCATCAACAAAATAAAATTCCTGCTGTTTAATAAGAGGCAATTTTAGTTGTCTTTTAAACTTTAAGATATTTATTTAATTTTTAAGTTGAAATCAGTTTATTGTATATTTTTATTGAACAATAGGATGTCTGGTGCTCATAAAAAGTAGTTCTGTGACGAGGTAGGGCCAAGACATTGGACAATTGAAGATTGTACTCTGAAGGGGCACAATTTGAAAATGAGCTAAGATTGCTTTTCAAAAGCTCAAACAACCCATAACCACCCTGAACATTAAACTCAAGCAAAAAGAATAAGATGTACACAAAATAAAGTACCACAATATTCGGGATGGATTGGACGAAATCGACCTTCTACCAACAATATAAATACTTGTCATTTGTTCATCAAACATGTAAATTTGAAAAAGGTGTATACCGTTTATAAATAAATAAATAAACAACTAAAATGTAAATAGGTGGAAAATGTTAAAATTTTATTTTCCCGAAATTTACCTCGGCTGTTATTTTTCCGGAAGCGGCTGTCCTAGAACAATCCTAACTCAACCAAGCGGAAAACTGCTGAAAGCTAAATCCGTGATTCGTCAAGTTGTTCAACAAACAGCTGAGTTATAAGCAGAATTCCGTGATCCAATTATTATATTAAATATTATACTAAAGTGAAAAAAGTGAGAACTATGTACCCTTTGATTAACATTCTTTTATTTACACTACCGGTTTCAGAGATTACTCCATCTTCGGGTGTGTGTGTGTACAAATATTATACTATTATTACTAATAAAGAAGTAAACGATGAAGTACCCTGAATTAAAATTCAAATACACGACCATAGTTTCAGGGTTGAGCCCATTATCAAGTGTATGCAAGGAAACCGTCTAGTAGATCTAGATTACAACAAACACACAATTCAAAATAAACACAAATGAAAGAAAATTAATTGTTTTAGGCAGGTGATTATCGCTATTTTTCATATTACTGGTATAAATTTATTCGAAAATTGGATTTTTGTTTGTTGCGAGAGTAATTTGGGTCTGCTATTTAGCTGAGGCATAAGCGAATAATAAATAAATAATATAATTAATAATAATAAATTGCGAATAATAAATCTCGCATTGCTCACGTAACTAAAAATCCAATTTTCGAATAAATTTATACCAGTATAATGAAAAATAGCACAAATCATCTGTCTAAAATAATTAATTTTCTCTCATATGTTTTATTTTGAATTGTGTATTTGTTGTAACCTAGATGTACTAGACGATTTTTTAATACGCTTGATAATGAAACTAGTCGTATGATTTAATTTAAATTCATGGTACTTCATCGTTTATTTCTTTATTAGTATTATACTAAAAAGTAGCCCTTTCTGTGAACTAATTTCTCCCAATATACCCTTGTTGTTTTATACATTATTAAAATCCTATTTAGAACATGTTAACCATAAAATGTCGTAATACGTAAAGCCTAAGGTTGCAATGTACCGATATTCAAAAAGCGAAACGATAATAGTGACAAGACTTGCACATTTCCAACTTCACCAGTGTCCAGTTCAGCTCTGATTGGTTGTTGTCAGCCAAGTCACGTGACATTCAACATTACGTACAACCAGAAACATACGGTTTTACTTATCATAATATTTTAACTCCAGGAGCTTAATTAAGTTATTTCTCAGCTACAGTAGTTATCGCGAGAAAGACAGTGTGTGGCTACTGGCTAGCAAGAGAAGGGTGCCAGTAGTAGGTTGAACGATGTAGGTCGCCTAGCCAATCGATGTGAAGCGTCCTGTCTCCTTGGCAACAGCTCGCCACGCCCCCACCTACAACCACCGCGATCAGCTGTTCTTACAGCTTTCTTATACACCAAGTAGAACTATTTTTACTATGAACTATAGACAGTTTCTAATCTACACACTTTTATCCCATTGATCGGATTAACAAAGAAAGACTATAGCAAAGCGGATAGTAGTGTTCAGATTTTCCAAAGTTATATTGTGCCCAGGCCAAAACAATTGTTTTCTTGCAGGTGAAAATCATCCAATAAATACACAATTGTACATTGCAAACCTAATTAAATTATTTTGTCCTTACTGTTAAGATTAAACTGTAGCAGTTGGACTTAACTTTACAATGTAACTCGTATAGGCCAAGGTAGTAGATTTCTCTACTGACATTACTGTATATACATACTACCCGGATAAATCTTTCTGAAAGAGACATATACAAAACTAAATACATCTATTTTTATCTACATTCTAATTTATTTCTCAATGTTTGAATTTGAAAATGTATAGTTTGCATAAAGCTATCAAAAGCTTAGTAGTATAGAAACGTTCTCAACCTGGGATTAGCAGATTGCCACACTAACAAAGTAATAATAAGTACGCGCAGCTAAACGCTAAAGTGCTGCAGGCGTGAGTGAAGAGAATTTCCTTTAAAATCTTTAACTCTAATTCACTATTTACTCTGGTATTTACGCAAGCTCATAGTTTCACAGCCTCACTTCAAACTATCGCCTCAGCTTTGTCTCCTGTATGATCACAATTCAAGAACACATTACTATTCACAACACAGACTATTCATTCTGCGAAAAATAACCTTTTGTCTGCCATTTCATCAACATCGGATGGAATTTACTGTTTTTAGGTAATTAAAACCACTTTTTTGGGAAAGCGGGCTTTTGGTTTTGAATTTTCTAACTAACGAGCCTGATCAGTATAAAAGGAACATTTGCACCAAGTTATTAATAATCAACCATTTTATGTATCTTTGTATTTCGAACAGTTTCTGTTATTAACTATTGTATTTACGTATTGGCTTACATCGATGAAAGAATAAATAATTAAATAAAGTTGTATGAACCTCAGGCAAAAAATACTCCGAGACTGAGATTATGTTTATGATTTCAGAAGTCCTACGTCATCATAATGAAGGTTGTATGACAAGCCCGACAGGCTTGACTACAGTGCGCCAGTGATCAACTGATTGGACTCATTGATAAGGGAGATTGTTGATACAAAGGCCGGAGATATGGTGCAATCAGCTGCTAGACGAGACAGATCGAGATTAAGCCCAGGAGCTGATCTTTCCTCTCCCTCACCCTCCTCACCCCTCACCCGCGTGTCTCCTCTTATTGATTGCAGTCGGTCCTCGCTGATAAATAGTGCGTTGTCTCATCCTGGACCTAGGCTTCAACAAACCATCCTCTCTCCCTGTGATAAGCTATACATTTTACACAGAGATATTCGAAAACACACATTATTTGGGTACATTTAAATATCCCTAAATAATATCTCGAGAAACCATTGAAATCACTAAAATTCACAATAAATTCAACAAAGAAGCCATTATTAAACTTTCCAGAAGCAGGCGAAGAGTCCTAAAAAAGTCTTTTACAAAGTTCCATAGCCAATGAGATCATCGACAGTTGGTATCCCCTTTCCAATGGACGGTTGGCAGTCCTGTCACCAATAGGATAGCAGACAGCAAGTAGCTCAGTTTCAGCTAATCAGTGACTGAGGGTACTCTACAGCGAGGCCGAAATATTTCAAGGTAATTATGATGTTTTATTATTTTTATGATGTTTTGACGCGGTGTGAACCAGAAGATCTAGACTATAGTTACTAGAGGATGTTACTGCGCGATTAATAATTGAGTTACATGTACACACTTTAACCCAATGATAAAGGTTGGGTGGTTCAAAATGAAAACAAACAAAACTCAAGAAGCGGCCGAATAGAATGACTGCAGGTTCCACTCTGGGTGCTGCTTACTTGCTCATAACATTTAGCAGTATAAACTGCAAATAACAATATATATATTTGCTTTTGACAATAAACAATATTGAGTAGCAAAACAAAAACAAATTACAATAAAATGAAATGAAACATTCACACTCACTCACACTTACATGATTTCACACTCATTCCACATTCACACTTAACATCAGACCTGGCTTTACGGGGAGGAAGACAAGCTAATTTAAAATACGATTTAAAGAAATAAGTTATTTGTTAGATCATCTATGAACTCATCCACCGAGCAATAAGCTTTGACTTTCAAAGCTAACAAATGTACTTAAATGTTAAATGTTTTCCTCTACAAGCATAGGTCTATTGATGCTGCTAAAAATAAACCCCGAAAAGTGTACTTTAATTAACAAATTAACTTATTTCGTAGATTCAAAAGAGGATTTTCCATACAAATATAGAACTCAAAATTTTAAATGAATATGTTAAATACACTAATGGCCCTATGCTTCTAAAGAAAACCGTTAATATTTTAGTACATTAACCTACTGGAACTATCTTTTCCCCATGTTAAAATACCTAACCGGTAAATAGCCCCACGAGCTCCATCCGGCTGCCTCTTAAACACATTCAAAGCTTTGTTTGGCTCATCTATATCTTCTCGGTTCCTGCACAGTTTGGAATGTGCAAGTGTCTAGACCAGATCTGTACAGTACACACATGAGGAATGGAACAGTTAATGTGGTGAACATATACTGCTCGTAAAGGGCAAGTTCGTGTTGCAACTATGTACTGTACACTCTCACAGTCACAGTCACATAGGATAATCAAGTGCATCGGAAACGGGAAGGAAGCATGTGATCCGTGCCCGGAACAAGTACTGTTTCCGGAATCATAACATTGTCAGCGCTATCCAGAATCTAGCATTTTTAACCTATAACCCATATTATACATGATGAGTTAAAAGTACTCAATTGGAAATAATCCCTGTTACAACTTAAATTGATAAAGATAGAAAAATGAACCTCAGAATACCTTTAAAGGAAAGGGTCCATTTAAAAGGAAGTGATATTTTTAGTCACTATTACAACTTTCCCCATTTCCCCAAAATGGGTTTGTCGGGGGTAAATTTCGAGTACAAAATGACAGCCTTCATCAAGTTTTACTTAGTTTTAATGATCTGTCACTTTGTACTAGTTGAGATAGAAAGCTCTAAGGTTCTTCTTCTAAAACCAAGACCTTTTAAATGAGGTGTCACTTAATGGGTCTTAACATGGACAATTTTGAGCTGCCCTTCGAAAATCCTATTTTGGTAAAATGGAAAAAGTTGTAATAGTGACCAAAAGTTCACTTTTACTCCTTATAAATGTATTCTGAAATCATTTTTCAATCTTTATCCATTTAAAATTTAACAGGGAGTATCCATAATTTTAAATCACCCTGTATAACTGCGTTAGACTTGTGGAGGGCAGCTTCTGCGGTTATTACATAGAGTTGTTGAACAAACAAACTACTCAATATTTCAGATTTTTCCTAGGTTGTCTTTTAAATAATAATAATATGAAGAGTTGCGTCTTAAAATTAGTTTTGTTGTAAAATGCGCACCTTGGTAATTCCGGAATGACTAATCAATTTTGAAAAATTCCTAAAAAATGTCAATCTTATCGGAAAACATTTGATACAAGATTGAGCAAACGTATAATTAATTTTCTCGAGTAAGCTAATTGGGCTTGAGCAATTTAAGAAGTAGCTGCAAAATCACTTGGTGCCAGTTAGGTGAAAGATAATTAATGTATGTTTTATCGGCGCAGTGTTTGCCCTCTACTAGTTTGTCCAAAACGGTCGAAAAGAAAATAGAATTGGAGTTGTTAAAGTTAGATTTGATGGTTAAAGTTTTGTTTGGAATGTAAAACAGTTTGTTCATAATTTAAAGTTAAGTGTTAAACGTCAGGTAAACATGCGATCCTGTTACAACTTAAATAGTTGTAAATGTTTGAAGCCTGAGTTATAAGCAACCTTCAGCCGACCTACCTCAGCCTACTCTGCGTTATCAAATCAATAAAGTGCATAACTTAAACACGTAGGGCCGTTTTTTCAATTCAGCTTTAACCGGCGGTTAAAATTAGGTCAGGAAGCCAACCAATAGAATAGCTGGATATTTTTTAGGTTAAGTTTTACTTTGTCTGTTTTGATTTTGCATTTTGGTGTTACAGTTTGTATTTAGCTATATTAGCATAATGTGTACATGTTAAATTCAATAATAATGGTAAAACTATACTTTTATTGCATGAAAGATCTTCAAATATTTCTATCAAATACTTTGAACGTTGCGTGAAAATGTAAACATTGCAGACTGTAAACAACTTAACCGGCGGTTAGTTAACTAGCTGCTAACCAGGCAATTGAAAAAACGGCCCGTAATGTACTTTATTTACCTGGAAGTATAAGTACTTTAGCTTAACTGTTATCCAGATATTGCCAACATCAACACAGACTAAACTAGATACATAATAGTCTTCACATAATAAAGAAAACATAAATCTAGAAGTATTTTAATATTTTCTCATGTTTCACAATCTTGAATCATGGATACTGATAACATAACAATTACTAACGATGTCAGATAATATTATTAATACTATTGTACTAGAAACTTACCGAACTAAACTTTATATTAGTTTAATATTGACTTGCTATGTACTTACAAATGTATACTGCTAGTGAACTAACCTGTAACACAATTTAGTAATTTAAATAGACATAATAATATAAATACTAACGGAAAAACTCATCATTAATATAAAAACTATTTGGTTGAAAACATGTACCTAATATTCTTTTATACAAACCGAGCGTTAAATGTATCATCGTAAAAATCAAATAAAACTGTCCTGAGGGCTTAGCAATTAAGGCTTTCAGTAGACTATCTGCATGATGAAATCACAACTAATTAAAGATTCGTGGACCAAATATTGTGATTTTGATCCCACATGTTTGAAATGGTACTGTCATATTTCTCACGTAAACACCAGGGCAATTGTTGATATTCATTAACAGTCAAAAGTCAACACCAACCAAGCTACGTATTTGGTTCAGCTATCTGATTATCACAATGGTATAGTCCTGTAACATACAATAATTGCAAGCCTTTATTCTTTGAATCATAAAATGTACGAGAGAGCGGTTAATTTTTCATGTTAATTTACAGATTTGTTTGATTGGTATTCGGACTGATTAAGTGAAGCACATTATAAAAATAGCATGAAATAGCATTATAATAGAGGCACATTATGACAACAACAACAAGCTGCCAACGTCGTTGTTCCAGAGAGGATTAAAGGATTACGAAGAAAGGATTTCCATGTTTCAGTTGAAATCAGTTAACAGAAGTCATTATACATTATCACAAATGATTTTTAACGCAGGTTTAATTTCAGCCAACCTAAAGAGGTAAGACTTGAATATAAAAAGTACATATAAATTATCATTTGCGCGTATTTGGCTATGGCTATGGTTTCCTAGGTAGCGGTGACTTGTTGTATTACGGTCGTAATATGACGGTGAACTTTTGTTTTCAATGCAATCATATGGGAGTGTTTTCCAAGAGAGCGGTGGCCGCTTCCAAATGATTGCATTCAAAACCGTTCAAGGCCGTTTTTTATGAAGCTTTTGCAACATGCAATGGAAAAAAGAAAGTACACAAGCTGGGAACAAAAGTGAGTATAACATATCATTATACCAGTTGTGTACCCTGATATGTTTAATATTAGAACTGTTAAAAATAACTAATTTAATATATTTATAAACTTTACTAAATTGAACATATTTTTGTAAGATCGTTGTTAGCAAAATACATATAACATTAGACCCCTACTTACTGTTAAAATATAAACAAAACATAAACATGTGTCTTTAAGGCAAGTAATTGTGGTTCATATACAACATTCATATACAAGCTAAGTTAAAAGTATGGATACGCCCATTTAAATCTTAAACGGATAGAGATAGAGACATGAAACTCAGGACACCTTTATAGGAAATAAAAGTTAACCTTTTAGTCACTATTAAAACTTTCCCATTTTCCCAAAATGGGATTTTTTGAGACAGCTCAAAATGTTTAAATGATAAGCCCCATTGTGACACCTTGTTTTAAAGGTCTTAGTTAAAGAAGAAGAACAGTGGAAATAGACAGCTCAGAACAAAATGGCAGCTCATTGAAATTTTCAGAACACGATTTTCAACTGCCATTTTGTCCTGGCTTGAGGTAGAAAGCTCTAATTTCCACCTTTTTCTTCTTGAGTGGCTTCACTCAATGGGTTACTCATTTAAATATTTTGATGCTGCTGCCCAAATATCTTATTTTGGGAAAATGGGCAAAGTTGTAATAGTGACTAAAAGATCACTTTCATTCCCTATGAGGGTGTCTTGAGTTTTCTTTTTTATCTTTATCCATTTAAGATTTAAGTTGGTGTATCCATACTTTTAACTCACCCTGTATAACACTGTCATTATTAGGTTGATTATCAGATAAAAAAACATATACCCTTGATTCAAAATATATAAGTAACCTTGCAACAAATCGCACAGCCTAAACTGCATAGACCGACAAACCCTTCTCACGAGGCAGGATATTTCCATACTACTAACCTTATAGCAGTGTAATATACTCTACTTATAAGACTATTTTGAATATTTTTATTTTAAATATGAATTGAAAATAACTGAGTTATTGTAATTATTAACACGCCCTCTTTTTATACGTGTAGTCGATTTGGTGGAAGTCTTTGTTTGTCCGAACTTCTCAATGGTTGTTGTACATTATTACAAGCGTTATACAAATTACACACATTTTGCTAATGCGCATTGGTTTGGTTTCACCAGGTGTTTGTAGAGACGGCAGTCGCAGTGTACATTGTATACATTACATTTAGTAAGCGAAGCTAGGCTATATTTGATTTGTTAAGCTAACTGCGTTTACTGGTTTGTTAACCGCTTCAAAGGTCCCAGTTTCCTGTCAAACATTGTGCCAGTGAACCTATTGTTATCATTACCACACAGCACAAGGATTTGTTGTAATGATACGTGTACATTACAGATTTCTTTACTCTTCTAAAAGCTAGTTTGCTGACTGAGGTGTAACTACAAATTAAACTTGTTGGAAGTTCTTTGCGAACAAGACTAAAACTTTAGATGCAATTCATAACAGTGCCTCCTTTCTTCGGATTATAGCTTAAATGTCCACTTTTAACGGTCTCCAAACCAAGAAAATTATGTCAAACTATTGGCACGCTCTGCTAGGTGCGTTTATGAGGGTGAGTTTATGCGCTTGAAAATATTATTCAGAGCATTACTTTGCATGAATAGTGGCATTTCAGATATAGACTATATACAAATTAAAATAAAGAACTGTAACGTATAGTTTGTTCAAGAAGCTTACGCCTTCCTCTTTCAAAGAAAAATTTGTCATAACAAATTTTATTTATGTGAAATTTAGTATTTTAAACCTGATTTATTGTCATCTTTAAATAAAAAAAAAAAACAAATCGAGATAAAATTTTTTGTGTCGGTGAATTTGTATTAAAATTACCTTTATTTTGAGGTGCCACAGAGTGTGTTGTATTTTAACATTTTTGGGGGCCCTCCCCTGTTTTTGGTGGGCGTGGGTGGCGCAAAGTACGTTAAAACCACGTGTTTCAGAATACTATAAACACAATTCCCAAAGGATTTAAGAAAATGTTTCCTTTTCAAAAATTACAAAAGTTAAGATAATGTATTCTTATATTTGTCTCATTAACTTCATGCCGGAATGCCTATCGTATCAACTGAACATAAAACCTTTCCAACTAATCTTTGTATGTTGTTTTCGTTTGATCGATGCTTTTTATTTAGCAATCTTAAGTTGAAATTTTATAGAACGATCTGATAAATGTTATTGTGAAATGTTTGTTATAGCTTAAAGAAGTTCTACAGTACAGTGGTAATATATTGTATAAAATAGTTGCTTAAAGGAATAACGTCTAGAACAAGGGAGCAGACACAGACTGCATACAAATCACGCTACTTTCTTCGTGCTTATGGATTCATTTCGTGACTTATTTATTATTTACCTTTGGTTGCTAAAACAGAATACGTATGTATACCGCTGAATATTCCAGTCTTTCACCAACTAGCAAACATCTTACAATCATATAATCTGAATAGGCGTTTCATTAGGTAAAGTTGATAGTTTTTATTTCAAACATCTTCATTTAGTCGTGCTCCTATTTAACCGTGCACTTTGCTTTGCTTTTTTCAAGACACCGACCACTCTTAGAGGGTATTTTAAGGTTAATATGAGGTAATGGTGATTGTTTTGATAAATAAATAAATTTTTATTGCATAAACAATGTACATTGTATCGCGATCGTCTGTAATTTAGGTTATCTAAAATTTTTCATTCATAACACCGAAGTATCTTTCAGACATACAAGGTATTCATTAATTCATTTCATTCATTAGAATTATTCCCACTTCAGCCCAATTGTCTGTCAGTTTTAAGACAGACATGGATGATGAGGTGTAGTCTCGTTACAAACTAGGGCCGAAGGTTTCCCAGATTGGGTCATGGGTTACAGCTCAACGACCAATGGAATGGACCAACGGCTAAACGTGACTTCCAAACCACGGGAAGTGGCCATCGTGAAAGTTATCACTGCAGCCGGGAATCGAAGCCGGGCCGATTTGGTGCGAAGCACGCACTGTACCACTGGGTTAAGGCCACCTCCTAAACACTAAACACATTACAATTTCAAACCACAAGACACTTTTGTTGTATTATCAAAGTATATCCAAACAATTTTCATAGCAGATAGGAAATGTATAACTTTTGCTTCTTCTATAATCTATTCATTTGGATACATAATTTTAGTGGTACTTGCTTCGGCAGTACATATACATAATTTTAGTGCTTCTTTGTTACATATATTTATTGTATTTCTCATTTCAAATTCAGAAGTTTATATTAGCGTGAAGTAATACATCATCTCAAACTATAATTGTATATAACTCAACCACATTATATTATGTATAAATGCCATCTATATAATATCAAATGTATACTGGCGTGTGCCATTTGTAATAATACAAGTTACTAACACACGAACTCATCAACGGTTTTGAATTGGCTTTAAAACAAACGTTAATTAATCTAGCTGTTCCGGTTCACATCGTGTCAAAACATCATAATTAGCGATATATCGATCTTGCTGTGAGTACCATCTTCGGTCCACTGATTGGCCAAAACTGAGTTACTTGCTGTCCGCTGTCCTGTTGGTGGCAGGGCTGCCAACCGTCTAAAAATACAACAGGGATGCCAACTGTCGATGTTCTCATTGATTTGACACTAGCGAAAAGACTTCTTCAGGACTGGTGCCAGCTTCTGGAGCTCCAATGGACGGTTGGCAGCCCTGTCACTAATAGGACAGTGGACACAAGTAGCTCAATTTCACCTAATCAGTGACTGAAGTTAGTACTCAACAGCGATACCAAAATATATCAAGCTAATTATGATGTTTTGACGCGGTGTGAACCAAATGATTATAGTTGTGACACCGGCTGTGAAAGCCTGAGTTAAACATTAACTAAGTTAGAAGCGAGTGAAGCAAGATGTAGCAAACTATTAATATTTATATCGAATGATGATTAGTAGCCGTGGCATGTGCTTGAAACACTGTAATGTGCCGCTTATTGGACGAGACTGAGAGCAGGAGTAGGTGAACAATGAACTCTCATGTGCAGTGTGCAGTGTATTGGACGAGACTGAGAGCAGGAGTAGGTGAACAATGAACTCTCATGTGCAGTGTGCAGTGTATTGGACGAGACTGAGAGCAGGAGTAGGTGAACAATGAACTCTCATGTGCAGTGTGCAGTGTATTGGACGAGACTGAGAGCAGGAGTAGGTGAACAATGAACTCTCATGTGCAGTGTGCAGTGTATTGGACGAGACTGAGAGCAGCAATAATGGTGACTGAGAGCAGGAGTAGGTGAACAATGAACTCTCATGTGCAGTGTGCAGTGTATTGGACGAGACTGAGAGCAGGACAATGAACTCTGTGCATGTGCAGTGTATTGACGAGACTGAGAGCAGGAGTAGGTGAACAATGAACTCTCATGTGCAGTGCAGTGTATTGGACGAGACTGAGAGCAGTGAACAATGAGTGCAGTGTAACGAGACTGAACAGGAGTAGGTGAACAATGAACTCTCAAGTGCAGTGTGCAGTGTATTGGACGAGACTGAGAGCAGGAGCAGGTGAACAATGAACTCTCATGTGCAGTGTATCGGACGAGGCTGAGAGCAGGAGTAGGTGAACAATGAACTCTCATGTGCAGTGTGCAGTGTATTGGACGAGACTGAGAGCAGGAGTAGGTGAACAATGAACTCTCATGTGCAGTGTGCAGTGTATTGGACGAGACTGAGAGCAGGAGTAGGTGAACAATGAACTCTCATGTGCAGTGTGCAGTGTATTGGACGAGACTGAGAGCAGGAGAAGAACTCTCATGTGAGTGTGCAGTGTATTGGACAATGAACTCTCATGTGCAGTGTGCAGTGTATTGGACGAGACTGAGAGAAGCAGAAGGTGAACAATGAACTCTCATGTGCAGTGTGCAGTGTATTGGTGGCCTCATCTGCTCTTTATAGTCGTTTACTGTTATTAGCTCCATTACTGAACTGTGCATCTGCATATTGTTCAATGTGAAGTGTTGTAATTGAATTATCATTAGCAAATTTATTTTCATCAACAAATTACAAATTATTAAAAACATCGTCACTAAACCATTATAGCAATGATAGTCCAATACGAATTAAATTTTAAAACATAGAGGCTCCAAATAAGCAGATTATTGCTTTCGTTTCGTGTTCCGTGTGCTCGTCGCCAAAAAAATCTTCTACCTTGTATTAGGTTTTGTATAAAATACAAACTAAATGAAATAATCATTTAGACAGTTATTTTAAGACATGTCAATAAACCGCAAATTATTAGTATAGTTATGTCGCTACCGAAATGCAGAATGTTATTTTGTTAATTTCAAAACTAGAATTTTTCATTTACATTTTGAGGTTTCGCAGTGTTTTTATGGATCGTTAGTTTTTTACTTGATTCATCGACTTCAGTAACATTTCAATTTAAAACTCAGTTTTCGGCGTACGGCTTATATGGTTCAGCATATGTGACGGGAATCGAACCCATCCCTCTCGTCTTTACATAAGTGGCTTAGAAACTGAAAAATGCATGGAGTAGAAACTAAAATGAAACCATTTTGAAACAATTGGGTGGTCGCATTTTGTATCGCTCGTTCTGACTGGCACTGCTAATAAAAAGCGAACGAACTAAGTGATGCCGCGTGATTGCATCTAAGCGTATTTATTATTTTACTACAAAACTACTTTAAGTTAAGGGGGCGTTCTACTAGCTTGGAAGAGCGTCGTTTGTGCAGAGGTTTGTGTGAAATTAAATTGAGACGTTAATTGAGACTATTAATGCTATTTTGTCATAACAACTCTTAAAAGAAAGATAAACATATTATCTATAGGTTTTCCTGTGTTCATTTTCCAATGGGTCTGATAGCTTGTATGCAGTTAGACGTTAGTGGTTGAATTTAGAAAAATAGTGTTTCAAAATTGTATTTAAAAGCTAGAAATAGGTTTATTAAAAGTCTGAAAACAGGCAAACACAGATAAACTCTGTCACATTCTATAAAAATTAACAAATCCAAATTTAACCTTCACACAAGAGCGCTATCTACTTTCTACGAAACCCTTGCAGGGGCTAGGTTTGACAGTTAGGCCGAATCAGTTGAAAGAAATCTCGTTGTTAATACGTCTTGTGTTCATTGGACGGACGAAGTCAGCCTTTCTCTGATGTGACTACTGAGGTGGACTTTTAAACACTGTAGTTAAGTAGCAGGAAGACTGACCTCGCCAAGTAAATATAATACTGTAATATACTTTAATAATTTAATATTTAAATACTTTAAATTTCATTTAATCTTTTAAAACGATTTACTGAATAATGGTGGCTGATTTAAGTTTGGTAGTGTTACACCATTCAAAAGTTGTCCTCATAGCAATGTAACGTTAGAGAGCGGGTTTGTGCTGGCATTAAGTTTTACTATTTAAAAGCAATCAGATGAAATATGCGAAGAAAAGCTAAGGTTAAAATAGAAGAAAAGAAAATTAGAAGAAGATGGAAACTAAAATCTAATTAAGTTAATAGAGCGTTAGAATTACGTTGAAGACCATAGAAATTATTATTATTTTGAACCAAACTTTTGGGAATATTATTTAATAACTTTGGGAACTACGATAGAATATTGATGATATTCATTGAGTATTTATTCTCATGTAATATTCTGGTTGAATTATGCCACATCAGTGGAGGCCGGACATGCAAGCTAGGCTGTGTTATTAACAGAGAACACCAACAGTTAAGTACAACAATAATGGATTATAAGCAAAACTCAAATACATAAAGTTTAGTTATACTATTTTAACCACACAAAAGTGTCAACACGCATAATAATAATACATCTTTATTTTGCCGAAACAAGTTATAAATTATTGTACATAGATACATTGTACATTGGTGTTAACACACTATTGAATTATAATAATGTAAAACAATGTATGCTAAATGTAGTTTCCACAAATTCTTCTTTAACCAAGACATTTTAAATTATAACCCTTAAACAGGGTGCGTCCATACTTTTGACTCACTCTGTATTAATTTACTTATTTGAAAAATCGTGAGATTACTTAATGTTGGCGTGAGGTTTTGAATTAAGTGCTTTGAAGGTCGATACAGAGAGATGATGTGTTAGTTATCAGTGTTGCTATGTAGCCTAGTGCCGTAGAGTGACAATGTGCAGTACGGTACTGCCAACCCCACACACATAACACTTTAACTCTATCAGGTTGTCAGGCCTGCTATAACACTCTGGTTTTATGGCTGCCATGCACTTTTACGCCCCCTGATAGTCCACAGTTATGACGTTGTTCTGATATTGCCGTCCGTTTGACTTGTCTTCATGTGGGAAAACAATGACACCGTGTTTAGGACTACTAATTTACAAAGTAAATATTGTTTCGGTGTTTCTTCTGTCATATGATTGATTTTCCGGGGAAGTGAACGTTTACAGAGCTCAGAGAAGTACATTTTGAAACACAGCTGTTAGCAATGATAGTAGTTAGTGATAAATTAACGAACTCAGCAGCTGTTACTTTTACAAGCCAGAACTACTCAGTAATAGAACATAGTGTTGTGTTATTTTCATAGATCAATCGCTTATTCATCTCCTGTAGAGTTTAGGTATAGAGTATTTGAATGTAAAGTTGTTTTATGTCACTTGTGAAACTGCGTATTTTATAATTATTTGTCACGTTCACATTAAGTTTAGCTGTCATTGTCTCTGTTTGTATGGTATAGTCTTTTGTTGAGATGCACCTACCACACCAACTCAGTATCATGTTTTATTAGATATTTTACTGGGTCATTTGTAAACCACAGTATAATAATCAAACTATATTTCTTAAAAACAGTATTCTTTTATTATTTATTTATTATTACGAACGGTATACGCCAATTTTGATGTTATACCAGATGTTTTTTACTATAAAGAATGGTTTGGAATATGTCTTACTGAAGTACTATTTGGCCCTCAAATGAGGGTATTTTTATACCTTTTCATAATAAATATTTCAAAGGGTCACCCCCACTAGTATCCCTATTTTGTGGTGGGGTAAATCCCCAAAATAGGCCCAAAAGTACTTCAGTTGACCTTAATACACATGCCAAAACACGTTCAAAAATTTTCATTTATTCAAAAGTTAAGGGGTGGACTTTTTGGACATCGGTATAGATAAAACCTCAGAAGAACTATAATATAGACCAATTACGCCGAATTGGTCTTTGTATTTTTTTATACAAAAATTGTTAGGTCTGCTATTTTAGCTTTATTGTATCTCTTTAATTTTTGAGAATAACTTTCACTTTGATCTGACCAAACACGTTAAATAACAATGCAAATTGAAACTGTAACCTGTGTACGTTGTTGCTTTTTTACAACCTACTCCTACAAAAATATTAACCAAATGTGTCATGCTAGATCGAAAGCTTGTGATAGAGAGTAAGATCAGTTTGAAAAAATAAACCAGACTTTTCCGGACACTTCGGTTGGGTGCATGAGAGGGTTTCTCTAAACAAGGAGGACCGAAACCTGAATCTGTAATATCTCATTAGTAAAACTCAATTAGTTCACTAGTAAAACTCAATCGATTAACATCATGTTTAATTAAGTTTGCATTAAAGAAAAATTGCTTGTGTGTTTATTTTTAACCTAACCAGTTTATGGTTAAAAAGAAATTTTGTTTTATAATGCCACAGCCCGTGTTGTCACTCAGCCAGCTGACAAAACAAATTGTTCACTTTCATTACAGAAACTCACAACTCACAACATAATTATAATATACCTTTGCACTCTATTGTTCAATCCAATTTCCTTCTTTGTTTTGCCACTCGGATATATTGGCAGTGTCTATCGACAGCGGGTCAGGATGAAGTGGCACATGTGATGTTTGTATAGTGTTGTGATGAAGAGAGGGGAGGGTGGAGGGGGTTAACGACCAGGTGTGACAACCGCGCTGATAAACCAGTCATAAAACTGTATGGCAACATCGGCCAGGTGGCTCATCAGCTGACAAGTTTATCAGTTGCACTCAGTTCCGATCCCGTGTCAATCAAAGAAAATAATGTGTTTTCAGCTGGCATTTTAGCTTTTGGTAAATCCGTATGGACGTTAATTGTTTTGTATTTATATCGTGTGAAGCTCTCCCTACAAAAGTTGAATTCTGCTTTTCTCTCCTATAATCTTTTAATTGTTCTGATTGCTTTCATATTTTTAAAGAATGTCAGATTTAAAAATTTTGCATTCGTGAAATCCCCTTTAGAGCCAGTCCACAATTACGTGCGGGTACAGATTATTCCAAAATTCACCGTCGTTTTATTACCAAACCTAAGCTGCAGTTTTCTGTTACTCTCAAAATAATTAAGGGTTTCGTTTCACCGACATTGATGATCCCATGTCAACCATTAAGCAAGGTGTTATCAAAGGCATGCTTCTCGAATACATCTCTTTGATCTCGTAACATCAGCTTACAATAATACATGAATGTTCGATTATGATCTGAGACAGTCTGCTTTAAGCGTTGGACATGCAATTGTAGAGATTTACACTGGCACTATCTGCTTGACAACGCTTTAACTATAATAGCTCTTATTCAATTTTGTATTGTTCGTAATGAAACATTATTATATAATGTAATGTTTATCATACATTGACTCACTGAGGGTTACTATAATTATATATTGTATAAAGAAAGGAAACATAGCACACTGTATACAAAAGCTCTGTATAAAATTGTTCAAAGGTTTCATCCATACCTTGTTTTCTGTTTAAAAGTTTGAAAATGTCCATAGTCACATTTTCTTGGGTATGCAATGTTTTTCTATTGTTTCTATAACATACTCTACACTTTCAACAATTGAATCATATTTTAACGAGTTGTACAGTTTCAACCCATCGCTACCTAATAGGGTTTTTAATCTAGCAATTTGAACATTCTTACTTTCTTTGTATGTTTTTTTTGCTACAAAATATATTGTAAACTCCTTTAAACAATTCAAAATTATCTGCAACATTACCACTTAGGTTAAGTGCACTTGGCTTATTGAACTCCATTTAAATAAAAAAATTTTTTTAAAACAATTATTAAACACAAAAAACAAAACAAGCTTCCTCTTTGAAAAGTTAAGGTAAGTTACTTACACGACTGCGCCATGTTAATTAATTATATTAATTAAAATAAAAGAAACTTTTAAAAGCACTAAGAACTGGTCTAATATCTTATAAAAAACTAAACATAACATTTGTTATTATTGTTTTTTAAGTATTATTGAAATAACACATGATTTATATTAATCACTCACACAAGGAAATTATCTAAATACATGTGCGTTTGAATTGACATCTATTTATACTGTAGATGGATACAGCTTCTCTGACCACGTGCAGGTTTGTGTATGTGTATGTAGACACAATTACACGGGGCTAGGTCCCCGAGGCGACGCTGTATTTACATCTTTATTGGCCAAGCCAGCGAGCCTCACACACAAGAACATTCACAGTGAACCCAAATCATGAACATGACAATCTCAACAGCGTACACACTCTGAGTTCAGTGTTTTCATATTTGAATTTAATGTGTATGTGAAAAAGCATCACAAAACAGCTCCTTTAAAACGTGAAATTTCAGTTTAAGAACTCGCGCATTAAAGGCATCTTTTGTTAAAGTTGAGAGTTATTTGAAGTTGTCTTAGTGAAATTTAATTTACTCGTCTTTTGAAACCTAAACATAATCAATTCACACTATAAGACGTTTAGTAGCTTCTAAAGCAAAATAGCTTTTAATAACTCGCTCTTCAGGCTCGCTGGGGGGCTGCGGCCATTCGAAACTGTTTTGCCAATATGATGCAAAATATTTAACTTTCTCATTTCAAAACAAATAAAACTATAACAGCTGTTGTTTGTTTATTTTGAAATGTATATTAGGGCAGATTTTCAGACGCCATTGATTTGGCCGTCAACTTGTCAGAGCCTAAAAAAATGATGTTTTCAGATTTTTCCCAAAGGTTTCACACCAGGAGCTTCTAAAAGAGTACGTACATGGTTGAGGAGGACAGCATGCCGGGAAGTGCCTAAACACTAGTTCAGTCACTTGTACAACCGGCTTTATAGTATATTAATATTTTGAAAATAACGTGAAAATGCATGTTTATTAAACCTACTTCTTAGCTACTATGGTTACGGCTAACGAATCTTGTGCACAAATTGTATTCACTTTGTACAATGACTTCGTTTTATACTCTGCAATATACGTACAAATTAAAGGGTATGCAGTCCCAGTTTTGATATTTTTACAGGTAGTTTCTTAAGATAAAAGAGCGGAAATGTAGGAGCTAGTGTCTCAGGACCTATGAACGCTTTAAACATTGTCTTATACAGTATAACTCAATATTTTAATAATTTGGCAATTTTAAAATTAAAAGAACTCAGAACATTACATACACTCGTATTGTACTTTACACTCAATTCGTTTGTCTAAAACTCCGGTTAATCTGTATAAATGTTTCAAATTTATTAACAAAAGTCAACACCGAAATCATTATTATCAATTCCCCCACACAGAACAAATGTTTACAATAAATCTTTCACTGTAACCTCTTGTCGGCTGTGGAATAACCTCAGTGATAACATTAGAGAAATTGACAACCGTGCTCGGTTTGGGAATGAAATTAAAACTTCCTTCATACGGGATCATAGGGAATGACATCCTAGGGGATGTGTGTTTTGTTCTTAAACGCTTTCTGTTTAAATCTAAATTTTGTGTTTATTTTCTTTTTAGTTTCAAATTGTTTTTAAATTTTTGTTGTTGTTGTAAATATTAATATATATTATTATTTTGTTAGTCTTTAGGTTAAGTGGTAGAAAGGGCTTTAAAGCCTTAACGCCTTTGATAAATGTATCAATAAAGTCATTTGTTACTAACATTATGTCCCCACGGTTATCACTGTGGGTAATAGGCTCAGTTTTAAATAAACAATCGATTTACTAGACACAAAGTAATCTGTCGTAATGTGGTAGTAAATGAAACCGGTTTCATTTGCAAGAAAAGTCTGTTTACCACATATCTCAATAGCAAACACGTTAGGCACTATGAAAGCGAGCAATACATTCAAGCAAGACTATACTGAGCATAGTAATGACGCATGGGCACACGTGAATGTAACTGGTATCGTAGCGGTGGAACCTACACAGATTAATTTATCATGCTCTGCTTGGAATTGTTCATTTAAATGTATATTGGATTTGTTTTAACCGATCAGTGTTTCGTGGGCGAGCAATAGATAGTGTTGGAGGTTCGTTCCAAATTATTCCATTAAATCATACATTCATTCATTGTGAAACGTGAAAACAATCATCTTTTCAAATAGCAAATCATCGACCGCAATTTGTCTTTGTCGCTACTTTTACGTCACTGTATACATTACTTATTACTGTTGTCTTCCTTAAATACAAAACTACGTCAAATTTGTTAACACGTCAAATTATTAACTACGAGTATAAACAATCAGATTATACTCGTATCATTTTCATCAAATTACAAACTGAATTCACGTAACCACTTTTACTGGAAGAAAGGTATGACGATTAGAAGTTCAAATTCAAATTCTTTATTGACATAATATTGTTGAATTTGAATTTTGACGTGTCAATCTGCGGTGAGTGCAAAAGTGTATATTTTAGCATAATAATAAGTTAATAATATTTAACAAGTTGAAATTAAAAGTGCAATAGCTTTCAATAGGTCATACGTTATTTTTAAACACTTAACATAACATAGACACATTTCGGCGTATCATCGAATGATTAAATCAAATTGATTCGGAAATATTATGAAACTATGTGCAACATATGGTCCCAAGGTATATTCTTTTGAAATACTTGTTATCTTGAGTTCTTTACAAGTTCTTAAGATAATAAAACCACTCTGTACCGTTACGTAATGTGTTGAAGTAGCTTATTTGTAAAAGCTAATGGAGATTTGGAATTTGTGAGATAGCCAGGCAGAACTAAACCTAAAGCCTAAGACTGAACGTAAGAGATAGACAAAAGACAACAGAAAAGAGCAATTGTAATGGCATTCTACTCGTAAGAGATGCTTTTATACTAAAAGAAAGCCCCAAGCCTGATGTTGTTAGAGTCTTGCCGACATTTATGCAAGACCCTCCATGCGAACACACAAAGGCTGCGTTTGAAATTCATTGCTGTTCATAAAAAGACATCTAATATCAAAGTGCTTCGCTCTCAAAGGCACAGTTTACATGTCCCCTTTATATCATCTCTGCAATATGATTGTTTGCGCGACACAATGTTCCACTTAGTCGTATGTTCAATGGGAAAAGTTAGCACAAGTCTCTTAAAGTTCGAAGATAAAAATATGATGGAGATCACACTATAGAGGTCTCAAGTGTACTATATAAAATCAATAGTGGTACAAACTGTATACTGCCTGGACATCGGCCAAACCTCATCACATCACCCTACAACTGAAAATTATGAATTTAGTCAGATCAAATTTGTGTTATGCGATGGTAAAATGAAAACAAAGGTGAATTCTATCTAAGATATTTCCTTACTCTAAAATAACGCGGGTGTTGTGAGGCTGTAAGAGGAGCAAACAACAATCATCCTATCATTCTTCGTAAATTTTCCTACTTTAAATCTTGGTCTTCCGTTCAAGGCCAAACAGTTTTAAGTTGTAAATAATTTGATCTAGGTATTTACAAAAGCAACATTTGAACCAAACTTCAAGAAGGTCGGACTGAAAATGCTGCTTGTACAGTGATTCAAGGGTCCAAAAATGTCAAAAAGAGCACTTCCGGTGTTATTCTTACCCGGAGTTCGCTGGGACACGGTAGCGTTAGTGGCTGGGCATCGGCTATCTTTGTCAATAGTTTGTTTCGCAAACTACGTTCTCTCTCTCTCTCTCTCACACACACACTAGAGACTCGGCATATTAAAGGAGTTGGACTGTGTCAATCTAAACTGTACATTAAATGTCTGTCTGAACGTAACTCTAGACTCAACTGTTCACCAACACGCCATCGCACGTCGATACGCCGTACTCTACACAGTTCACAGTTCACTTCAAGTAATTACGCAGAAGTTCACTCCAGAGGTGATTCCAATCTACAAAGTTCTATTGGTCTTGACAACTGAGACTTTTTGTTGTTGGATAATCAGCTTGGATACATGGACCACCAGCCAAGGACAATCTTATCTGGGCAAACTCAGCCTGCATAGACTCTGTGGGCTTAGGAGCCAACGGAGTGGGAAGGATATGGAATAAAATAAAGAAGGGAGTGGTTCTACTGGGCATCTGATTTGGTCTTTAAACGGCTTCACAGAGGTCTTCTAAGTCCAAACCGGAGGTAACTAATAATGTTCACTTTCTCTTCAGAGTTCCATCAGTCAATTGACTCTGAAGAGTGATTGTTTACGCACCTCCAGTTAGTCTCTCTCTTGACACATAGAAAAGAAATTACGTACTGAGTAGACAAAAATCTACTTAGCTTAAGACACGATCTCTCTTTGCTGTGCCCCAGTATCAGGTTATCAGCACAGGTAAACATACCAAGGTCAGATTCCCAAGTGAGACTAAACTTGACGATGGCATTATTTGCGTATCGGATACTGATTGTTGTCATTTTGTGGTTCAGCCAGTTCATCATCAAGGATCTATCATCAAGAGGTTTCAACTTGTTACCCAAGTGTGTTAAAACACCTTTTTCGTTATTTTGCAATATCAGTTGACTATAGCAGTTTTCAACTCCTGGGACAAAACACAATCGGAAATATATTCTTCTGCAGGAACTTGATTCAAAAATCAAAACAAACTACTACAAGTGTTTCAGTCTAGTAAAAATGCCTGACAGATAACCTTGAACACATTGGAACAATGGATTAATGACACGGTTGGCTAAATTGAAAGTAACAATTTACCATATTAAATTTCACAAGCAGGAAATCACATGACCTACATTTAAGAGATAGTGGTACAGGTTACAAATATTGCAGCGGATTGTAAACATTGATCGCAAGGCTTGTCTTGTCACTTGGCGTTGTCTGAGCAAACATAACAGCTTCACTCTCCCGAGAACCAACTCTCCCTCACCCCGCTCATCCACTCCTCCACAGCCCCACCACGACTCTCTTCCTTCCTTGCCTCGTCTGCTGCGTATTCACTCGCAACTTGCATTATTACAAAGCATTTTCACCTTGTCGCTAGTCTAGATATGTAGCAATAAAACTATCGCACTAAAATAAGATCGTTTTATTATTATTGTATCCAATGGAATAATTTAGCTGTTTGAATGAGTAAATGCTGCACAAGTGATCAATGAATGATATGGAACGACCTGAAAGGAGAGTGAAATGAGAGAAGATTCATCTCCTTCTTCGAAGTAGAACCCCAATAATTTAAGCTCAAACGGTTCCTTCCTAGAAGAGGCTAGACGAGGAAAATGTCTCCTCGTGAGTACATTTGCAATCAGATACAACACAGGTACAACCTCGTCTGCTCAGTTGAAACACTTTTGAGGAAAAATTAATCCCATTTAATATTTCGGTAAATTTATCGATTGCCATCTACCTAACTAGGATCATCGAAACTATTTCATCCAATTTTAATTTCAGTAGCTGATTAGACTTCTGCTTATTTAAATCCACTTGACACAAGAAACTCTAGAAACACTATTCACAAGCTAGCTTTCAAGCTACGCATTAAAAAACACTATTAACGTAAATCTTTTGTAGTACATTGAACACTTACATCACAGTTTGTGTGAAGTTTGGTACTTTGTAACTTTATAGGTTGATTTTATCAAGTTCTCTTAAAATATTAAGTCAAATAACTCAGGATAAAGCAACAAAGTTAAGTGAATGAACAAAATGTTTAAGTTAGGAGCGCGTGATTGGATGAAGATGGAGGGGAGAAAACCAGGAAAGAAGTCCCCACCCATAGAGCAAATGTAAATAAAGTACTGTTTTTTACGATCTATTGTTTTTTATTTTCAAACTGATACTTCAGCTTACTATTAAGTAGTTAAATTTAATTAATGTTAGAGAATGAAAAATCCAATACATCTTTTATGTTTTAATGAGGCCTTTCAGAAACAATTATTCTATCTTCGGCCTCACCAAACAATGAAAATGTATTGGGTTGTTCGCTCTCCAACTTATTACAAAGCATCAAGAATTTATGTTTATGAAACTGTACTGTATATTATAAATGAAGACTTATTAGTTCAAAATTCAACCCACAATTACAACACAAGACCAAAATTTGTTTCAAGTCAACATCATAACTGTAAACATTACGAGAAAATTCCAGTTTATTTGAGAAGAAAGCTTTTAATAAATTGCCTAAATCCATTCATGATGTGACGTTTGAAAATAAAAACCTTTTAAGACAAAATTGAAAAAATTGGTTAGTGGAAAAGTGCCTGTACAATTTGGACATTTAACCTACAAGAATTTAGGTTTAGCTCTTAAGTATGGATTATGTACGTTTTATATCTTAAAAATAAAGTTTTAAACCTAAATAAAATAAACTTGATTTTATTTTAAAATTCCAATAAGAAGCTGTTTTCTGATATTAAGTAGTTTTGTCTTACTAATTAAAAGGGTTAAGTAACGAAACTCAAGGTTAGGTAGAAAAATAATCACTTGCGCTGTAATGTTAACTGTAATTACTTGCATGGTACCACATTACCTGGAGGCTACTGTTTTAGGGTTATACAGTGTTATTACCATTAATTAACATAAACAGGCTTTGTACTCATTTACGTGCATAGCTTACATCTTGACTTGGAAAGAAAATTGATTAAACAGTACTAAGCATATTCCAAAGCGTTTGAAAGACGGAAAACGGAGAAGCAGGAAGGACCAAAAGAAAACTAATCTTTTCCAATTTCGATGGAGCAAATGTTTTGAAAAACAAAGTTAAGCTGATCATTCAAGTGAGATAATAAATAAAAGAATGTCTGCTTGAGCACGTAGTCTCCGGCGTTCATTTGCGAACTTGTTGAATTCAAATGCTAATGCTGAAAACGTCCAACTATTATATTTCATTCTGTTCCACGTGAACTTTGGACAACTCTTTAAATTTGTTTCATTGATTTTCTCCGAAGTCAGTTTAACACTGGCTGCCTTTCTTCATGTCTCATTTTATATTAATTGGATGAGCGAATGTAATGAGCTAACCTTGAAACGTTTTCTGTTTGTGTTCGTGTTTGTCTGTTTGTGAGATCGCGAGATTATTCAGGACAAGCTTAACTTAATCGATTGGAACGTTTGCATACATCTTAATCAGTTCATAATAAGGGCTGGAAATTGAGAACATCGTTTCAGTAGTTTTAATTAGAGCTAGCCACCATTTTGTTTTATCACTAATTATTTTGATTCTCCCACATCATCTATTGGGTTGGGATACATTTTCATTATTTGGCGCCCTACTTTAGAATTAACCTTTATACTGTATACATTCGGCATTGACGCCCTGGTCTACCGCAAGCCAAGTGGTCCAAGCGGGCTGTTTACGAGTTTGATCCTCTCTTCGGGTGATAATCTCTTGTTGTTTTGGTGTAAGTTCTTGTAACACCTGTACGGTTGCTTACGTTACGTCTATTTTGAAACCACACTGCATTGTGTTTGTTTTAGTATCCTAATTTAATCTACATTTTTAGATCACGTTGTATTTGTGATTAATTGTAAACGTTTAATTGTTCACTGTGTAAATAATCCTTCGTGAAGCTCAGCTTACACTCTGACTCTGGCTACAGCCCATTGTAGAAAGGTTGCGCATTAAAGCCTAAATAAACATATTCAAATCCGTATTTCACAATCACATTAGTCCGTTATGTAGAAAGTTTCGAAGTTTTGCTGTTAGAAGGTCAACAACGGAGCACAACGTGCGAATGTGGAACCCCATTGTTCACTGTAACAATAATGGAGGCTTAAGCAAATTTCTATTCCACACTGCAGTTTAGTTTGTTGATTTTCTGTTAGAAAATCTTATTTTAAATGTAAAACTACTCTGTATTTGCTATATTCGTACATATTTTTAACAAATTAAACTTTGCTTTTGCATATATTATCAACTTTCCATATATTATCTCCAATACACCATATCTTTAGTTAGAAAAAAGCAAATAAGTATTTTTTAAACCTGATAAAACACTTGTTGTCAAAAAGTGTCCAAAGGCGATACACACTTGAGGAAGCGAAGACGATATGCATACTCTTATGCGGGTGGGCGACACAGAACGGTGGGGTGTGTCCCGAGCAGTTTGCATGTAGAAAGCAAGTGTCCACCAGTTAAAGAACGAGTGGTTGCTAAACGACACAGAGTGGAGCCATAACTCGGCTTTTATACACTGTGAGAGCTCGTGCCCCGGGGTTGCAGCTGGTGGGGGGGGAGGGGTGCCTTGTAAGTGAGAACAATGTGTAAGTGAGTAATTGCCGAGAGCCGCACTTGTTGCGTCCTCTCTGTACTCAGCTTCCCACTGTGCAACTAAGCAGAGGAACTTACTTCAACTGATTCCCTCCACTGGCCGCTCTACTAGTATTTCTAAAGACAGATGTCTAAAAACTGTTTGCCTTTGATAACACATCAACTAAGAGTCACAAAATGTTTTTACTCTACTTGTAGTTAAGAGACCGCCTCACGTCATCTAATTCTTTAACTGATTATATAAAACCTACTCACTTAGTTTGCCCGCACACCTTAGAGTCTGAAGCTGGGAAGCTCGTCCTGCGACATCAGGACATGATGCTGGTGGACGTCTTGTGTACGTAGATAAACTATGGGAAAATCAGTCAGCAACAATTGTTGAGTCAGCAACAAATTCTTGTGGAAAGTACACACTGATGTTGACAGGAACTAAGCGCCTCGAGCCTTGAAAAAGGTTTGGACGGGTATGTTTTTCGCCGTTTGAAAATATTTTTTAAACTCTAATGTTAAAAAAATAAAACTAGAGGATATGTTTTATTTTTTATATAGAGAACGACTTTTTGACAAGTTTTGCATCAATTCTACAAATCGACTTAAAATAGTTGGATTCCCTATGACTTTGATTCCAGATTGAAGAATTGGTAGGTACACTTTCGAGGAGAACGTTTCATACGCGTGTAAATATTTTTCTTGGAATGTAAGTATTCAATTTTATCTTCTAAAATATCGGTGTTTTCGGTTTCTTGTAGACCCTTGTATCGGGTGTCGTTGTGGCTCTGAAGGGGACCCTTCAGTATCAATGATTTGTTATGCTTTAAAATGAATATAGGAGTAAAGTTTCAAAACTGTCTTGCACAAGTTGTTCTCGTGTCATTATTATATGAAGCAGTTTAACTGCTCTTGCCAAAAAACCATGTTTTTATTTGTTAACATTAATAAATTAAGCAACGTTACTAAAATACAACATGTAACACTTACACTCGTGGAACTAATACATTGTAGATACACCCAACTGAAAATCGTTATGTATTCAACACTGCACTCCAACAACACTTTAAAAGCTGGTATAGAACTTTACACGTTGATAGAGTTAGTGTTTGTATGAGTTTACTAATGCAAGCTGGACTAAAATGAAAGTTTGCACATAAATGTCGGGAGAAGGGGAGAAAAGGGTCGAGAAGAGAGACAGAACCGTGGAGACTTTCATATTGACCTGCTCCACCGTCCCAATCCACCTGAACCGACCCGGACCTTGCTCAGATCAGAGCACAACTTGGGGTACAACTTCAAATATGTATGGTTTCAATTTGAATTCGAGCTTAATCTGTGGTTTTATGCTTGTAACAATTTCATACTTCAGTGCATTAAAATTTCGTCCCATCTTCATTGTAAGATACAACGTATATCTCCAAAGTACGAGTAAGTGAATTAGGTGACTTTGGTTTCAGGAAAGAGCCATGAACAGACCACTAAACTTTCATATTAAAAAATCTTGCTGATATACGAGATAATGCTCGTATTTTAGATAAGTTATTGAAACCTTTATAATTTAAAGACTATCTTGAAAACTCGCTCGTGATCAAAGAAATACCGGCTAGGCCCTTAATTTTAAAGACATTCGTGAAGTCATAGTTCTTAATTTTACCTAAAAATAAAAACATGCGTGACTATTAGAATGGGTTCAGTATTTAATCAGTAGGTCTATTACCCTGCTAAAATTTTTAAGTGGACAACACTTTTGTTTAATTTTAACAGTGAATCTCTCTTTTCAACATATAGGCCTAGGTGTCCAGTAATTACGGGATCAAACTTCACCAGGTGATATGTTAAATTATAATTAACAAAAAATGTCCTATAACACACAGTCCTATCACACTTAGCTTTTTGTCTGTCTGTCTGTGTTTTCACTAAACAGTTTTATCTCCGAGGTAAATTACGTTATAAACTCAAAACTTTGCACACTTCTCAATATAATTAAAACCAATATTTAAAAAAGAAATTTGACTAATTTTCTTTTCGGTTTAAAAATGGTGGTCATAGTAAAATTTGTAAGCTTGACAACTCAAACCCCATAATCATTCTGGCAAATGCACAAGAATAGCAATACGTGGCAAATGTATTTAAAAAACACTTTAAGACCAAGTTTGTTGTCCTGTGATAAATAATAAGAGAGAAATATGAGTTTTTCTGAGCGTGCGCTCAGAGTTCTCCTTTGTTTACATTTAAGAAACATATGTAAATACAGGAGTGTGCTCAAGGAAACTTAAATCTCTCCGTTAATAATTATCTCAAAACAACCAACTATTGCACAACTCAGCAACAAACACGCGTATATCGTACCTTTCTCTATATCAAGAGTTACAACTACAGAGGAGAAAGAAGCATTTCTACTGGGTATACTATATGGGTACTACGTATCTACAGGGTGCTATTTTTAAAACGCAACACAATCGAATAACTAGAGATGCAAACTTACTGACATATATTGCTTATAAAATCTTACTATAGTTTGGAAATTAAAAGAACACTCTGTACTGTCTGCGGGATCCCTCAGCAGTGCAGTATAAGCGTTAGTACACTACAAAGTACAAAGTACGCTTTATTTAAGATGTAACATGAGTTGAATTTGTTCAAATACTTGAACAATTTTAATTTTACACACGACTGATTTCAGAATCATCTCATTTCAACCGTGTATACAACTAACCTGATAACTTAACTTATACAAAGTGAGTTTGAAATGTCCCCACCTTAACTTTTGAAAAAGGAAATCCTTTTAGGGAATGTTTTATAAAATTCTAACGTTTGTTTTACGTACTTCGGGTCACCCACCCTCCACACAAAACCGGGGATTTAATTTTTTAATACAACCCTTGCCCTCGTTGTGGTACCTCAAAAGAAAGGAATTTTAATACAAATTCAACGACGGAAAGAAACATTTTTTATCTCTACCCATTTTTGATGATACATATTTAAAGATTACAAGAAATCAGGTTTAAAATACCACATTGCACAAGCATTTTTGTAATGTCAATGTTTTCTTGAAAATCTTCAGAGGGAAACATTACAGCCCTTTAACAAAATCCCATAGAGTATTTTGGAGAACCCATAGAAACGTTGTATGTGAAATACATTAAACCATTTCTAGTCATATTTAAAATTATTAATATTGATGTGCAAACAAGTATTACAACAGAACGAGCCGAGATAAAACACATGTGTGTTGAATTTGTATTAAACTTCTTTTTCTTTTGAGGTGCCACAACGGGGCATTTGAGGGTGGTTTGTACTTAACCAATTTGGAGGGCCCTCACCCTGGCTTTTTGGTAGAGGGTGGGTGACGCAAAGTACGTAAAAATAAAGCTTAAAATTTTATACAAACATTTCCTGAAGGGTTTTTAAAATCATTTCTTTTTTCTATCTAGTTAAGGCGGGGGAAGGGGGATATTTAAAACTCACCCTGAATAAGTAAAGTTATCAGAGTTACTTGTATACACGGCTGAAGATAAGATGACCGGTCCTGAGTAAAATTAAAAATAGTTCAATGATACTCGTGTTACCTACGCTTTATTTGAAGAGAAGAACGGCAGTTACTTCAGTTATAGGGTGTATTATTGTGTGTCACTACAAATGAAATGGTTTGTTGGCTTTCCTTGTGACATAAACAGAGTGGCACGTTTTGTACTCCAAGTAATTGAATGTCTGTACTTGAAGAGTGGATCGATTTCACAACACAATCCACACAACGAGGACTCACAACCACTAAAATAAAACCATATACGCCCTTTAACTTTTACTTATATTACTTTAAAACGATATTAACGATATTAAGTTTAACGTCACGAAGGTTTATAATAACGTCATATTTTATAATTGATTCTCTCTGATTATTGGAAGAAGGATGAGATGCCACCAAATAATCATACAATGAATACATCTTCACAAAGACCACCATATCGCCAAACATAGTTTATGTTTAACAGTGTTCTGTACTTGAATATAAAATCTATTAGGTACTTTCTTTGAATAAATTTATAAACAGTACCATTTCTTTCATACAACAACTTAATAAAATATCAATAAGAATGTACTCGCACAAAACATAGAATATCAAGATACAAAGTAGAATATGATACTGAATGTATGTATCAGGTTTAGGGGTAAGGGGAAGGCCAGGTCGCGTGACCTCCTCCACCCCTCCCTCCCACCGTTATTCCCAGTCCTTCTAAACATCTCTGCAGTATCATCCATCACTAACTCATAAAATACTTTATTTACTACAAGACATTAATTACATTACCTCTTTATCCACTCTGACTTCGCTCAGCAACACGCCACACACCTCCTCCCTCCCCCTCGTGCCTACGCCGACTCACCCCCCCCACACATTACTCTTCTGATTTATTGCATACGAGAGTTGTTAAACTTGGCATGTGGATCAAACAGTGCGAAGAAGAAGTTTTATAGAACTAATTTGCGTATCACTTCCAGTTGTGAATCATGCCAATCCGTCAAAATGTAAATATTACAATAAGATGAAGATAACAAAGTACAAATTACGATCTTTCCTACATTGTTACCACATCAATATTTCTTAAACCTAAACACTTTTCACCGAACCCAAAGCTGCTTTAGGGTTTCAAAACTGTTATAAACACTGAGTGCTCCAAAGTTATTTGATTTTTCCTTTCAGGTGAACAAGCAGTGAAGAAATGTTTTGGAGGGATGCTAGGCAAGGAGTGCATGGACTCAGGACCAAATATACAAGGTCTTTAGTCACTGGCTCAAAAGGTGGTTCACGCGCCGCGGAGCGAGTGACGTCACGTGGATGATAGCCCGCTGCTACTCCTTATACCACAGCATGGCTTCGCGTGTCGCGCGCTCATTCTAACATCGCCTACCGTACACTAGAAGTCAACACAACCTATGATAGTCACATAATATTAAAGTGTATTAAACGCGTGAATCAACCATATTTTTTCAAATTATTTACCTCATGATAATTTATTAAAATTGCGTTTGAAGACAAATATTGTCAATCTTAGGACTATAAAGTCCTCTCTTCCACTTAACCACAAGTAGTAGTAGATAAGGGATGGATAGGAACGAGTAGCCTTCTCTGAAAAGTAGGTATTGAAAGATGTATTTAACGAACTGCCTATGAAAAAGATAAGAGTTGTTTCTTTATGTTTCTTCATTAAAATGGTAAAACAAGGTTGCAAAGTATTCATACCAAGTAGGGCTTTTAACATTCTGTATATGCTTTATATATTTTAATACAGTCGATTTAATGTTGGTGTTATAATGCAGTACAATATTATTCAGTTTTCGCCAAGCTTTCCATGTCTGTATTATGTGCTAGAATCTACGAGCTACATAATCCAGAGAGATTATTATTGGCAATACTTAATTGTAGTAAGTTATATGGTATTTCTTAATTTCATAAGGTAAACTTACGTACTTAACTATAATCTAATGATTACTTTCAATAACTTATCTTTGTTAGCCGTAATCTGGTGTTAAAGCGGTTATGCCATTGTTTAACAAGTTATTTATTACGTTACTCATCCGTCCAATGGTTGTAAATAAAATGTGCAACGGGTTAACAGTGATGATAAAATGAACAACCAGACAGAGTTGGTAACACTGACAGGTCAGGAATCAGCTGACATGAATCAACAACAACAACACATCTGACATCCGGTTCCGGTGGAGCGATGCACTATGAATGAAGGGGTGGTGGGCGGCGTGGCCAGGTTAATTTTAATAAATGTACCGAGAGAGCGCGCGCGCATCATCTGGCTTAATACAGATTATACCTCCCTTTCATTATAAGCAGTCATTATCCTGATTTGTTTTTATGCGAGCTGCTCGTCTGAGGACGAGGCTTTTAAAGTGAGCTCTTTTATGAGGTGGGTTGTTACTTTGTTGTGTGTAACTACTGTACTTTGTAAACTTTACAGAAGAAAGATGCCGAGCATTCTGAGCGCTGCTTCGTCTTCCAAATTCATTTATGAAGATGCTTTAAAGATGTTTCAACGGAATTTATGTTTATATCCTGTGTTCATCAGAGTATGCACAAAAAAAACACTTTAATACAAACGTTTATTAAACTATTAAAATTCACTTTACTACGTATCATCATTCAGACATAGAACACTATTATATAGATACATAACTAATTTATTAATTAATGACTATAATAAAACTATTCATTATAGCATAAGGACTGTGTATTGACTAAGACATATTTTACCTCGTCATCACCCTTTAAGATTGATGGCTCTCAACGAACAAATAAGTGGTAGAAAGGGCTCTTAAGCCTTATCTAACCTTGTTAATAAAATAAGACGGTGTATTATAATATTATTTTCAATAAACCATCTCAGGTAACATATCATTGTCTAAAGTAACAATCTTTGATGCACGTACTCTGATAGTTTTAGCGGCCAGACTCATTTCCTCCTTAGTCTGAAGATGGAAACATGAAACTTGTATTATTCAACTCATTGTGCTAAAAGTAAGCTTATTGGTTCAAAAATAAATTTAGAATCAATGCAAAGATTTATTTACTGAAAAGTTGGTAGCTGAACAAAGAGTTAAGGAAAGGCAGTGAGTGAGGTGATAAACAAAAACGTTGGCACTAAGGTAGTGAGTGATTGTTATCGGAGGTATACATTGAATTACTGGGATCAGCTGTGAGGGGTGGTAAGGAGGTGAGGGAGGGGAGGGCGTGGAAGTGATGACATTGATTGTCGGTCCGCCAGCACCGTGACTCAGCTCCCAAAGCTTCGTCATTGCCATACCCAACCCAACCCTGCCAGCTGTAACTATAACAACACTGACAAGTGTATTCAAGAGGTTTTATACACTGAACGTACAATAAGGCGAAGAACAATCAATATTTAAACTGACATTAAAAAATCTGAGAGTCTCTGATGATGAATGCCACGCATTTGAAAGGCCTCGGAATTAAACAAATTTTACTTTATTAGACAGTTTGATATTTTAAATTTATAAAGAATCTAATAAGATCCAGCTCTTGAAGATATATTTAAACTGACAGTTTTAAGTGTTAAACCCATTGTTGGAATGAGAAACAGCTATTTGTATTTTTAAAGACGCTATGCGTTGAAGTGCTGGTTTTAGAAACCATTCGTTGTCTCATTTGTCAACGGCGTTGACAAATAGAAACATATCACATTTAAAATTCCTCTAAAACCCTCATTAAAGTTACAAATGTGAATGTCCACACTATTTTTAGATTCAAAATCACATTCTTTATTTGTCTTTACAATATTGATTGAGTCGACAAGTTAAAATACAAATAATTGCAGAATTGGTAAAAAGTGTGAACAATCTTACATGATTTCCTATAGTAATATAATATTATCTTACTACACATTTACTAATTTATTTATTTTTATAAATTTATGAATATAAAACGTTTAAAACAATTTTCTATACCTGTCCCAAAACTCACCAACAGTGTAGTAAGCACACCTTATTAGGTAGTCTTTAAGGTGTGCTTTGAACAGTTTGACAGATTGGATTGATTTGATATGTTCAGGAATTTAGTTTAAGAACTTGGCACCTGCTTCAGAGGGCAATGTCTCAAAAAGCTTAAGTGGTAAATGTTTTACATGTTAACATTACTATACATGTACGGTATTATACATGTGTTTATACATTAATCGTTAGTTAACCTTTTAGTTTATTGGAAACAAAGATTTGTCAGTTTATGGATCAGTCGCCGCATAGTCGAACCCAAAGGAAAGTCCATTCCTTCTTAAATGTCAAGCATTCTCGTATATTATAAAACTAATATGGAAATATATATCTTTGAACATTTTTTCCCGGAATCAAGCCGATTTAGGAGATAACTCCATGATCAGTTTGATCACCTTAAAGAATCCATTCATGCATGAGTTAGGTTTGTTGTCATTTTGTGTGTGAGGTTTCCTGTCCGTGACCATGCAGTTGTGATCCCTGAAACCGTCGTAGAGTATCCCTACTACGTTAATACTGTACATCTAGTACGCTTTGTACTTGCCATAGTACGTTAATGTACAGGAGTTATTTAGAACTCTACAGTGCCGCTAAATTTGAAAACCTATTCAAATGCAAAACAAAAATTATGTTATTATGTATTACCTTATGTAAAATAATATAGCCCTATAGGCAAAAACAATAAGATATTTTGAAATTCACTGACAGTTTTAAAAAGGAAAGGATTAAAAAACTGTCTTGTAAAATATTTACACGAACGATAAGAGTAATCATAGCCTGTTGGGTTTTCTGAGCAATCTATCTATAACACAACAATGTTTAAAATCCTATTATGCCACATACAATGACTGTTTATTCATAAGAAACTAATTACGAATGGCCGTATGTGTGATTTTTTAGGATTTAAGTAGACCGTTAGGCATATGAAATTAACAACCATCCATCAGAGAGAGTGCTTGCTGTTCCAATGTGTACACTAAATGTTAGTAAATGCTCATAGCCTCGAGGTTAGAACAACACTCGTGACTGCACAGGAAAACAATAGATACAAACTTGTAGGAACAAAGTTTGCCAACTGTTGACAACAAAACTAACCAGCTGACGACACATTCTATATCATTCCAGCTGGCGCTTTTACACCAGTTACATTTAATATACTTGAGAAGTATTTATTATTACAAGATAGTGAAAGCTACAGTATTGCCATAGAAAATACGAGTATATAAGACATTTCAAATTTTGCAATACAATATTTGCGCTTGTTAGGTTTCAAGTGAAATCTTCGGATATTTTCAGGGATTTAAAAATAATCTGAATAACGTCACATTAACTTTCGGGTCATACTTAATAAATAAATTCTTTTGCCGCAATCAGTACGGTGTTCCCTAATTTGAAGAAGATTTCTTAACATTAACATCTTGACCAACTGAATTTGTATTGGTTCAAGTTTGTATAATTTATTTTAAATAGTATATTATTCGATTTCAAAGTGTTTTACATGATACAGGAGCTTCGTTAAAACGTTAATTGCCTCTGGTCAGAGTATTAATAAAGTGGCTAGTTAAAATCATTTCACCAAGCTTTTATTGTAATTTTAATTTGTGTCTACCTTTTACATAAAACAATATTTGAATGCGCCTGTCCCGAATATTCAAAGTAATAATTATTCATTCCCGACTGGATTTAAATTATAATAAAATTTTCTGCAAACATTAAAGACATTTACAACAGTAAAGGGTTTGAACCAAGGTAAAGGACGTGAGATAGGTTGGGGTGGTTGTGTGGAGCAGGGTTGAGTCTACAGTAGAACCCTCTTTCCTACCTTCTCCAGATAACCCATCTTTTCCTGCTTTATCTTCACTTCACTGGCATTACTGACGAACTTGCTGGCTTTAGGGTTGGTAGTGTTGTAAGTTGGTTTTTGTTAGGGGTGTATAATTATAATTGTACATTAAACACTAGATTCGTCAGCTGGCTTTTTATAATGTTTATGTTTAACTCTTCGCCTTTGCGGTCGGTGTCACAGCTATAATCTAGCTATAATTTCGGTTCACATCACGTCAAAATATCGTTAAAAAGCTTGAGATATTTCGGTCTCACTGTGGAGTACCATCTTCAGTCACTGATTGGTTGAAACTGATCTACTTGCTATCTGCTATTCTGTTGGTAGTAGGCTGCCAACTGACCATTGGAGCAGGTATGCCAACTATAGATGTTTTCATTGGCTGCGACACTATCGAAAAGGCTTCTTCAGGACTGATTACCATCTTCTGGAGCAGATACCATTGTGCACGCCAGGCCCCTACGAAATTTGTTGCATTGCGGTTCGGTATATAATGGCGAGACTAAAAGATTAATTTCAACGAGAGTTTATGAGCACATCAGACACACAAAACACGAAGACGTTGAAAAGTCGGCCATATCATAACATAGTTACAACACGAAACATAGAGTAGAATTTGACAAAGCCAAAGTATTGGGAAATTTTCACATCATTACCGAAGAGTCATCCGAGAAACCATTGAAATAATTTAAAATGATAATAAATTTAACAAAGAAGGGAGCACCAAACCTTCCAGAAGCTCGCAACAAGTCCTGAAGAAGCCTTTTCGATAGTGTCGCAGCCAATGAGAACACTGGAAGGCATCTCTACTACAATGGACGGTTGGCAGTGGTGTAGTGGTAACTTGGCAGAGCGCAAAATTCTATCCGGTTTATCCAAATATTAATGTAAATTGTTTGGTACCCAGGCACTTTACAGGTATAAGGAGCATGAGAAACACTGAAAGGGGAACCGGAAACCTTCCCCCGAAATTGTTTAAAATTCCCTTAAAAGTCCATGAACTGGTTTCAAACCTTGCTCAATATAAGTTTTATCAGTATATACGAATACAATAATGGTTACACTTACATTACATTTCAGTGGAAATCTATTTTTATTGAAACTGATATGTTTTTCAGTGTGGGAACTTGTTCGCACGCGTTCCGCACCACTACACGACGGTTGGTAGCCTTGCCAAATAGTATAGCGAAATATCTCAAGCTAGTTTATATTTCAAGATGATGTTTTGACGTGGTGTGAACCGGAAAAACTAGATTATATAAAGTTTAGGTTTATCTGTTTATCCTAACCACATCAAGCCAACCACTACACTCACGGCACATAGTGTGAGAGACGAAAGAAGGTTACCTAGGAAAGGTAACATGAAGTGAGTGGCGAGGGGTGGAGAGGGGTTTGTATACTGTCTGGACTTTGGCCAACAGGAAACGTATACCCTGTTAACAGCTGTTTGCCCGTGGCTACACACAACTCGCAATGTTTCATGTGTTCTGTTTCACTAACTGCGTAACTTATACACTTGACTCTTGTGCTGTGTCGACATCTGTACTTGTGTTGTCTTTTCATTGTTAAACAAGCCGTGAATCATACTGGCTTTATTAATATCATCGGTTCATCATTTTAAACAATTGTTTGTCACCTCTGGAAACAGCTAATTTTGATACACAAACGTACTTAAGCTGTTCAGCTGTTTCAATATCTCTGAACGTTGTTAAATGGCCGACTGGTGTAAATAAAACTATTCTATCTTCTCTTTGGGGTTTGGTTTACTATCTCATAAACATAAACAATCGAGACTAAGGACATTCATCTGATCGATCCAATGAACTAGCCAATTAGCGCAGGAGATCTAGCTTAAAGGAGGCCTTGCCACACAAAAAATAATTCCCACACAAAAGTAAATAGATTTTTTGAATCTTTGCAGGTATCTGTTTAACATACCAACTATCTAGGAACATCTAAATGGCAGAAACACGTTTTCAGCAATAACTTTAAAGTATATTTCAAATATAAGGAAAGGTGACTTTTTCATAGTTTGACCTGTTTTTGCACTACACATTACAACGACACTAAAACTTTTCGAATGATCTCGTAGTTGTAGAAAACTTAACTTTCTGCAACATTCATCCAAAACGTATTGTATTAAAATCCTTTCAAAATCTAAAATCACTAAGCGTGAGTAACCCTTTCATCAAAATAAGTAGTTGTTTATATTGAATAACATTTAAGACATTTCAAGTACAGATTCTAAAGTTTCAAATTGTGATAGCTAGTAACACTTGGAAGGAAAGGCCTTAGTCTTTCAAAACTACCATCATAACTGAAACAATTGAATTGAAGGCAGTAAAATCAAAGATAATGTTATGGTAAATAGATTGTGCATGGATGCCGAATGATTGAGGCAGGAAAGGAACATAGTTGCGGCAGCCCAAGCACATAGAGCACTACAGGAAATTATTTTAAGTCTCAAGTATAGAGCCACTGACGCACGCTTAAGTTCGTTCGTTCTGGAAAACCACAGTTTGGTCACATTTGGTCATCGACATCGGACAAACTCGAGCATGTGCAGCCTAGGGGAAGAAAAAACCGCGTAAAACGGCAGCGCTATCTGTGCTTGGGCTGCCGAGCTATATTGATTTTGCTACCTCAATTCCCTGTGGAAAATCGCGGCATCCATGCAATCTACTTACCATAACATTATCTTTGTTAAAACTAAGTGCATTTCCAAGGAAGGTTCGAACTCAAGGTTTGCAGAGAGAAAGGAAGGTTGTACTGTCCGACCGATTTCACAGCTGAGCTGTAACGTTACTTGTGCCTATCTCGGGTCCAGGCTTGTCCTTCCTCAAAACATATGTCAAATGATTTATTATCTAAATAAGAAAAATCCCTGTACTCCATTATTGGACATTATATGTAATCTTTGCGTTGCCCTACGAACTTTCCGTTAGTAATATATTTCTTTTGAGGAGAAACCGGGTTCTTAATGAAATCTCTTACAGTTTATATGAACTCGGTTTCCTTCGTGAGCCAATTATAAACTGGCATACATTGATAGACATAACCTAAATAACAGACAGAGGCCTATTAACGGAAGAACACTGGAGAGTAGAGAGGCAGGGGTCGCTGTAGACGTGTTGATTTGATTCGTCAACACGTTGTACGCCAGCAAGCGAGAAGCTTATATTTGATTTACCAAACGACATTTGTTAGTTTGTTAACCCGACATTTCCCATCCACGAGCAACCCTCTGTTCATTTGTTCACTCTCACCTCTGTAATATCTAGTTGGAATTATGTATCTTTATCTCTCTTTACGTGCATTAGTAAAATACTAAAACTACGTTTTGTAACACCAGAACTCGCGAACATGGAGAAAACTCATTGATTCAAATATTAAGTTTAATAAAACTACGACGCCATGTTTTTGTCATTATATGTAATGATTGAAAACAGGTTTGATTGGTTTTATACCTAAATTTCGTCCGGTTTAAATCGTACTATTTATTCTGAGAAGTGCGCTTTCATATTCTGAGCCAACACACTACTGAACTGAAAGATGATTTTAAAGATCTATATGGGGTCTTAGACTATACATTTAATTCTATTATTATTATTGTTTGTCAGTACTTCCAGAAAATTTAATTGTCAAACAAAATAGTTTTATGTTACATGGCTGCCAATAGAATAGCAGACAGCAAGTATCTCAGTGTCAGCGAACCAGTGACTGAAGATGTTGATCCAAAGCGAGACCGAAATGCTTCAAGCTAATTATAATGATGTTTTGACACCGTTTGAACCGGAAGAACTAGATTATAGTTGTATCATCGGCCGCAAAAACCGAAGTAATAATATAAATATATTTGGAGTCTATGCAGGGTGAGTTTTATATGTCCCCCCTTAACTTTTGTAAGATGACAAATTTTGAAAACACCTTTGGGGAATGTTTTTTAGGGTCCTGAAGTTTCTTTTGAAGTAGGCCTACTTTTCGTTACCCACCCCCACCCAAAACCAAGGGGCGGGTTCCCTAATTTTTAAATGTGACCCCCGTTGTGACACCTTATTTGAAAGGGTATAAAAGCACAAACTCATTGATACCATTAAACAAGTTTTACGTTCCTGTACAACATGGCGGCTCAAAACGTTTTCATTTTTAAGTAAATAAATGGACCTGTCGCTATATTTTTCAAAATTTTGAAAAAAAAACCAGATTTAGTTTTGGGTACTCAAAGCTTTAAAATGGCATGTTACAAGATGAATTTTTCAAACTTTGAAAATTGACGAACTTTGAAAAAATGACAAGAAAATGGACAGTTTTCAAAGTTTGCAAAGTTTATCTTGTAACATATCATTTTAAACTTTGAGTACCCAAAAACTAAATCTGTAATTTTTTCAAAATTTGAAAATATAGCGACAACGTCTATTTATATGCTTATAAAACGAAAAACGTTTTGAGCCGCCATTTTGTACAGGAACATCGTAAACCTTTTAATGGTATCAGTGAGTTTGTATTTTTATACTCCTTAAGATAAGGTGTCACAAAGGGGGTTCGTATTTAAAATTTAGGGGCTCTGCCCCGAACTTTGGGGGTAACAAAGGTACGTCAAAAGAAACTTCAGGACCCTATAACATTTTTCCTCTTTCAAACGTTAAGGTGGGGGACATATATAACTCACCCTGTATAATTTATTTAATTATGTAGCACTACTTAAAACTAAGCGATAACAATGTAACAAATCGAAAATTGAATATAGTTGAATGTAGATGCGCTAGGGGAATAGTAGAGACTCAGCCGGCTGCATAACAAATAAGGTAATGGCCCCTCCCTCCCCACCACTCCTACGGCCAGACTCCCGTCAGCTGATTCATTTTACATTACCTTCAACACCACCTCCACTTGGTTAAAGTAAGAGTAAAGTGTGTCTTGAACACAGATACGCTTAGGGCGGCGGGTGGGGGGCATTTCATCTTACACGCCTGTACTTTCTTCACATGGTCAACCACTGAACCTTTAAATTTGCGGGAATTGTTTTGAATGTTATTATTAACTTATAATAATGGCTTATTGGTGATTTGAATGATTTGTTGTACAAAAGGAAACTTTTGTCATTTATATCGTTTTGACACATTCAACGACTTGCTAAGGAATACATTTAATTTCCCAGGGGTCATAGTGCCACCTTCTTTTGAGTTATCTTTTAAATGAAAGGAACACATATTTACATGGCCCCACACTTGACTCCGGTACGGTCAATTATACATTTTAGATATATTTTGCACGTGAAATAATATACTCGTACTTAAAGTTCTAAAATTATTATTATGATACTTTTAATGCAAGGGCATTCACTATTTCAATAGTTTTTCAAATGTTTGTAAGATACACGTTCAGTTAAAAAGACATCAGTTCAGTTAGACGTCAGCTAATTTCGACCCTAGGTCAGTTCTAACTGACAGTAGAACTAACGTGTGTGGGGGGCTTAAGAGTCGTTTTCCAAAATATACAGCATCACAAAATGGGGATCCGTTAGAAGAACCGGATTATACATAAAAAAAGTCGAAAATGTCTTGTAACATCTTTTTTGATTTCGGCTTAGTTAATAACTGATAATTCAAAACACTTTGAAATATGTATGCGAATTTGGTATAAACCTTGATCCTAATAACATTTTCCAAAAATATCTTTTATGTAATTTATCGAATTTCAAAATGGCAGCCATCTTTATAAGTCAAATTCAATTTGATTCTATTAGACTTGAAATTTTAAATGTCTACCATTTTTAAGTTTAATAGGTTAGATAACAATATTTTGGGAAATTTTATTAGGAAAACAATTTATAATATACCAAGTTTGCAAAATTCTCAGAGGGGTTTTGAGAAATGGCGGAACGGCTAAACTAAGCCGATAAAAAAATTTACTAGACATTTTCGACTTACTTTTGTATGTACGGTTCATATAGCGCGACATTTTGTGACACTCTGTATACACCAGACTATTGGTTGTAAAACATTTATACATGGAGATGAATAAAACTGATATTATAGTAAATAAAACGTTCAATGTTTTAATAGACTCAAAGAAATGTTGTAGGCTATTTAGTAGTCTCACTTACGTGTAGAAAGACAAAATAAATAGTACGTCGAGTTAGTTAAGAAATAAATTTTGCTTCACCAAGTAATCTATAGTACGTCGTAAGTACTGTTTCATACTTTTTTGCGAACGTAGCAATTCAAAATATCTAGCTGTTCATATACCGTGTTACGTAAAAGAACTGAACAACAACCACACTATTATCTCTGCAAAGAAACGTACTGTAAATCTCAATTTAATACGTATATTCTTTAAAAGGCAAACTAAAAGCCTGGACAGTGAACACAGAGAATTCAAAACAAGCGGCTGAAACTAAATAACGAAAAGGCTTGTTTCTGAATAGCTACTTTGTTATTCATGAGGTATCCTTAAAATTTGCATACCAAAACTGAATTTATATGCCATTGGAATAACAGTACGTTCATATTGTTTATCGAATTAATATCAGTATTTTGCATTTTAATTTTGAACTGTTTTACAATGGGTTCAACATTAATTCATTGTACTGTTTCATACTTGTTTTGCGAACGCGGCCATTTAGAATATCTAGCTGTGCAGTGTATATACCGTGATGTAATAGTCTGTAAGTGAATAGTCTATAAAGTAGCATTGACAATATATTATAATTATGTCTATATTTGGAAATATAAACACTGCTGATTGAGCTTGTAAATGAAAAATTGAAGTTGTGGTTTAAAACACCCCTAGGCTGAAAACTACACCCCAACAACTTTTGTTCTAAACATATTTAAACACATTTTATTGTAGCTATTTATTGTCAAAATTTTGTTGTTGACAAAAACAATATGTAATAACACAAACAAAAAACAACTAATACACTTAGGTAAAGCCACTGTTATTACTACTGTAGTTTAAAAGCGCCAGAAGAACAAAGAACTGCCAGAAGAATTAAAGATGGTAGACACATGCTTGTTTAACTAAAAAACATTTTAACGCATGAAGTATTTTTTTAGCTTTAAACCCTGTTTTAAAACCTTTCTGAAGATTGTTTAAACAACTGAGAAGATTTTGAGAATTCTGAGTCTGTGGTCTTTTGTATTACTTATTTTACATTTATTTAAACAAAACAAAATCGTTTCTGCAAATATAAATACAGTAGGTGTGTCAAAGTCATATTTAAATCTCTTAAATTTTTACAGGACTAAATCTTAGCTTGAAGAGCCGCACTTCTAAATTTAAAGTGCAATGTGCATGATAAATGGTCTGAATTCCATATTTATAAAGCAAATTGTCAAGTACATCATTTGTATTCTGATTTCTGATAAAGATAGATTCCTAAGAAACTTTCTACAGAATGTGATCCCAAGATAGTCTAATACCACCCTGAATCTGTGAAAAGTTCTGATAAAAGTTCTGATCTATAGCTTGTGGTTTGGTTCATCAAGTCTTATGCTTTGGATTAGACTTTTCCATATTTAAAGACCATTATTTATTTCCATATTGATTTGGAAATAATCTTATAACTACTAGAGCATTTTTCTGATGACACTGTCACGGCATTAAGATATCAACAACACAAATGAATAGGTACATGTCTTTAGGCCTGAAAGAACCGTAAACCAATAAATTAAATGGTAACAGAACTGTTTTAAATCTGCTACCTAATAAAACAACTCCCATTATTTGAGACAATTGGCCGTTCACTCACTCAATCCCAAAATGTATCCAATTAATAGCCACCCTGTATATTTAATGATATTCAAGCTGATAGATATCGTGTCCTGAACACAGCTACAAGGTGTCTGGTATCCTAGCTGTGTTTCCAAAGACTAGCTTCCCAACAGTATTAAGGTCAAAGGGGAAGCAATGCTATAGTCAGGTGTTGGGTTGGGGTGTTATGTGCTTGAACATCGTCTACAAGGCGAGCCGAGCTTGAGAAAATTAGAGATTGCTGGTAGAGTTTTGTTGAGTTTATTCTCTGTGTAAAATTTTATGTTAGGTTTTGCTAAGATGTTCAATAATAATTGAAAAGTGAATAGTATTAACATATTAATACAGATTAGTTATCTGAGTATTTACGCATTGCGCCCGAAAAATTAAATAATCGATGATAAAACTACAAAAGCGATTTTGGTTACAATGTAAACGTTGAGCTTAAATTAACGCAAAGTAATTTGCTTTCAGCATTCAAAAGCGTACATAACATGTTACTTTCAGTCAAATAACACAAAACTTGACAGCATAGTATGAAGGACGAGGAAAAGGTCACAGATAACTCATGTTAAACGCCCCTGTCCTCTTTAGTTGGATTGCTGCCATGGATGTGCATGAATAGGGATGTTGTGTTTTCTATCACAAGAAGTCAGTCTGCTACACAGCTTTCTGCAGACCAACCATCAGCTGCTCTCAGCCAGCCAGTTAGTCAGCTGATGGCTTTCCACAGCCATGGCCTTCCAGCCGTGGAAGAACATGTATTTTATAGTGTAACTAACTTATGGCAATGAACTGATTTGTAGTGTTATTGGTTTAATACGAGTATTAATAGCTTTTATTAATGTCACTTTGTTCTGTATTAAAATATGCACACAGCTATGTTAGCCCTGAGGCGAAGCGCGGGTACTGTCACTAATAGATTATATACGAGTAAATGGTAAATTACATCGTCGAACAGTGAGTGGGGTTCCACTATATGTTTCAGGGGATCAACGGTCCCATCTCCCTGAAGTTCTACCATCAGAACAAAGAGTCACGCCTAACGGTGTTGGCATGACAACAGCAGGTGTTCGACTAAGCACATCAACTTTCCCCGTTACAGTGTTCACATTTCTTCGGTGTTTTTATGTGTACTACCACTGAAGATGGGACCGTTGTCCCGAAACATGTAGTGGAACCCCACTCGTTTGAAACTGTTTGACGAGGTAATTTACCATTATATAGTCTTTGTAATGTACTGTGATGGTAATTTTGCCATAGTTACTTTTAATCATTAATATTTTGTTGTCACAAATTCTTATTGTGTTGTGGTTATGTGTTACAATAAATGGCAATGTTATGTTATTGAGTGTCCTTGGTTGTTGATTGTTCTTTTACATTGTACGTGCATATTGTTTTGTTTTAAGGCTACTATTGCTACTATCGGTTTAAAGATTTTTTCACTAACTACTGAAAGTGTCCGCAATGTATTTCAAACTCAGAATTCTCCCTCGTTAACTGAAAACTCGATGTCTCTTAATAACTTAAAACAAAGACAGCAACTCGAAGTTATTTTGTGTATAGGCCTAATACTGGTAGAGTTTGTAGACAATTATTTTTGGTTTATCCAAGAGGAACTTGGGCACTTGGGGTCACTCCTGCAGCACTTGTTACCCTCTTTCAAAGGATCAATAGTCTATTTTATAAAGACTAAGGGCCCCTTTCTATTTAAATTATAACCTTTATCTGAGTTTTGGTTTTGTACCTTTCACAATGGTCAGCCTTTTGTTTTAATCAAATGCCCGCAGTAAAAGCCACCATGTTACCTAGAATGTTGCCACATCATTCCAAGCGCAAATCAGGCCTCAGAGCTTCTTGTTTTCTCTGCTGTTCAGCAACCCTAACTCAACTGAAACCCTGTGTACAAAAGCATTTGACACAGTAAAGGTCATAGTCTACCGTAGTGCCAGTTCTCTGCTGTTCAATGTTGCTGGCGGCGGTGCTGTGTGACATGACACAGTAAAGGTCGCATCAAATCAGGCCTCTATACAGCCACTACGTGGTCCGCATGCATCCACTTGACACACAGTTCTCTGCTGTTCACACACGTAAGTGTTGCGCATCAAACTTGTCAATACGTCTCACACAGTTCTCTGCTGTTCAGCAACCCTCAGGTCTATACAGCCACGCAAAATCAGGCCTCTATACAGCCACTACGTGTACACTCTACTATAGGTCCGCATGCCGCATCCACTTGTCAATACGTCTCACACAGTTCTCTGCTGTTCAGCAACCCTGTACACTCTACTATAGTAAGCCAGAATGTTGCTGGCGGTGCTGTGTACATGTGACATTTGACACAGTAAAGGTCGCATCAAATCAGGCCTCTATACAGCCACTACGTGGTCCGCATGCCGCATCCACTTGTCAATACGTCTCACACAGTTCTCTGCTGTTCAGCAACCCTGTACACTCTACTATAGTAAGCCAGAATGTTGCTGGCGGTGCTGTGTACATGTGACATTTGACACAGTAAAGGTCGCATCAAATCAGGCCTCTATACAGCCACTACGTGGTCCGCATGCCGCATCCACTTGTCAATACGTCTCACACAGTTCTCTGCTGTTCAGCAACCCTGTACACTCTACTATAGTAAGCCAGAATGTTGCTGGCGGTGCTGTGTACATGTGACATTTGACACAGTAAAGGTCGCATCAAATCAGGCCTCTATACAGCCACTACGTGGTCCGCATGCCGCATCCACTTGTCAATACGTCTCACACAGTTCTCTGCTGTTCAGCAACCCTGTACACTCTACTATAGTAAGCCAGAATGTTGCTGGCGGTGCTGTGTACATGTGACATTTGACAGTAAAGGTCGCATCAAATCAGGCCTCTATACAGCCACTACGTGGTCCGCATGCCGCATCCACTTGTCAATACGTCTCACACAGTTCTCTGCTGTTCAGCAACCCTGTACACTCTACTATAGTAAGCCAGAATGTTGCTGGCGGTGCTGTGTACATGTGACATGACACAGTAAAGGTCGCATCAAATCAGGCCTCTATACAGCCACTACGTGGTCCGCATGCCGCATCCACTTGTCAATACGTCTCACACAGTTCTCTGCTGTTCAGCAACCCTGTACACTCTACTATAGTAAGCCAGAATGTTGCTGGCGGTGCTGTGTACATGTGACATTTGACACAGTAAAGGTCGCATCAAATCAGGCCTCTATACAGCCACTACGTGGTCCGCATGCCGCATCCACTTGTCAATACGTCTCACACAGTTCTCTGCTGTTCAGCAACCCTGTACACTCTACTATAGTAAGCCAGAATGTTGCTGGCGGTGCTGTGTACATGTGACATTTGACACAGTAAAGGTCGCATCAAATCAGGCCTCTATACAGCCACTACGTGGTCCGCATGCCGCATCCACTTGTCAATACGTCTCACACAGTTCTCTGCTGTTCAGCAACCCTGTACACTCTACTATAGTAAGCCAGAATGTTGCTGGCGGTGCTGTGTACAACAGGCTGTGTGGTCCGCACATTTGACACAGTCTCTCTGTTCAAAGTACACTCTACTATAGTCGAATGTTGCTGGCGGTGCTGTGTATCAAATAAAGGTCATCAAATCAGGCTCTATACAGCCACTACGTGGTCCGCATGCCGCATCCACTTGTCAATACGTCTCACACAGTTCTCTGCTGTTCAGCAACCCTGTACACTCTACTATTCTCTGCTGTTCAGTAAGCCAGAATGTTGCTGGCGGTGCTGTGTACATGTGACATTTGACACAGTAAAGGTCGCATCAAATCAGGCCTCTATACTACGTGGTCCGCATGCCGCATCCACTTGTCAATACACTGCTGTTCACAACCCTGTGGCCAGAATGTTGCTGGCGGTGCTGTGTACATGTGACATTTGACACAGTAAAGGTCGCATCAAATCTTATACAGCCACTACGTGGTCCGCATGCCGCATACTTGTCAATACGTCTCACACAGTTCTCTGCTGTTCAGCAACCCTGTACACTCTACTATAGCCGAATGTTGCTGGCGGTGCTGTGTACATGTGACATTTGACACAGTTCGCATCAAATCAGGCCTCTATACAGCTACACTACGTGGTCCGCATGCCGCATCCACTTGTCAATACGTCTCACACAGTTCTGCTGTTCAGCAACCCTGTACACTCAGCAAATGTTGCCCTGTACACTCACAAAAGGTACTATAGTACGTGGTCCGCAGCCATCCACTTGAATGTTGCTGGCGCAACCCTGTACACTCTACTATAGCTGTGTGGCGGTGCTGTGTACATGTGACATTTGACACAGTAAAGGTCGCATCAAATCAGGCCTCTATACAGCCACTACGTGGTCCGCATGCCGCATCCACTTGTCAATACGTCTCACACAGTTCTCTGCTGTTCAGCAACCCTGTACACTCTACTATAGTAAGCCAGAATGTTGCTGGCGGTGCTGTGTACATGTGACATTTGACACAGTAAAGGTCGCATCAAATCAGGCCTCTATACAGCCACTACGTGGTCCGCATGCCGCATCCACTTGTCAATACGTCTCACACAGTTCTCTGCTGTTCAGCAACCCTGTACACTCTACTATAGTAAGCCAGAATGTTGCTGGCGGTGCTGTGTACATGTGACATTTGACACAGTAAAGGTCGCATCAAATCAGGCCTCTATACAGCCACTACGTGGTCCGCATGCCGCATCCACTTGTCAATACGTCTCACACAGTTCTCTGCTGTTCAGCAACCCTGTACACTCTACTATAGTAAGCCAGAATGTTGCTGGCGGTGCTGTGTACATGTGACATTTGACACAGTAAAGGTCGCATCAAATCAGGCCTCTATACAGCCACTACGTGGTCCGCATGCCGCATCCCTTTGTCAATACGTCTCACACAGTTCAGCAATCCTGTACACTCTACTATAGTAAGCCAGAATGTTGCTGGCGGTGCTGCATGTGACATTTGACACAGTAAAGGTCGCATCAAATCAGGCCTCTATACAGCCAGTGGTCCGCATGAATTGGTTTAGTCAATACGTTGACACAGTAATTAGGTCGCATCAAATTGGTCCGTGTACAAACACTCCACACAGTTCTAATTGCTTGGTAAAGGTCTAGGCCTCTAATGGCGCATTGCTGCTGCTGTTCAGCACACACTCTACTATAGTACAGAATGAGGCTGGCGGTGCTGTGTAACACAGTATCGCCACTTGAGATCCGCCGACCACCCATGCCGCATCCCTTTAAAGTTTGAGGGTATTTTATTTACAAAGACAGACAAGCTTGATATGAGTTGAGCCATTGCAGTGCAATTTTCTACTCTTACTTTTACCTAATTAATAATTATTTTTCATTAACTTTGTTTTGTTCAAGATACGCACACTGCTAGCAAAGAATATGTTATAATAGGTATAAATGGCGCATCGATGCCGAATAGCTGAGGCAAGAAAATCAACAATGTTCCGGCAGCCCGAGTACAGGTAGCGCCGCTGTCTCTCTGTCGTTCTCCCCTCGGTGCTATATGCTGGAGTTAGTCTGATGTCAATGACTTAATTGTGACCAAATTGTGCGATTTCTGGCAATGAAACAACTTTTCTTTCGTCCTTGGGACGTTTAAAAAATCCTTCACAGCGCTATCTGTGCTCGGGCTGCCTTAACTATGCTGATTATCCTGACTCAGCCATTCGGCATCTATTCACTACTACTTATTATAAAATAACCTTTGCTGCTAGTTATAGAACATTTGTCCAAAGTGTATGGATATTGTTGCATACAACTCCTGACTACTGATTTATACAATAAAGTAAGCAATCTAAGCCTTATGCGCATAATCAATATACTATATGAACTCCTAAAGAAAAGAATAGTACACAATTACGCCGAGTAAACTCAGACAACACCCGAAAAAAATTACATTCAGTCCCCACTGGTGACCACTAGCGCCATCTATCGTATGACAGAGTTAAACAGTACAGTCTTAAAAATGTTTGAACAGACTTTCAGTGTGTTGTACTTGTATTACTTGCAAGTTAAATGCAACAGCTGCTTTAACGTCTTAAAACAACGACCATTTGAAACATCCCCCATGCCATTACAAGTTATTAAAGGATTATATGCATAGTGGAAATCAAATACATAATTAATTATGGTTGAATCATCACCTGTATGCAAATACCTGGCATGCGATTTCAATGGTTTGCAAACACCTGGATCAGTCCCAGATGTGTCTGCTTGTGTTTTGTCGGTGATTGTTTAGTTGTGTTGTATAATGTGTAATCGTGTTATGCAGCTCCCGGGGACCCTTAGCTAATCAGCTGTGCACAGGTGATCAGCTGTCCCTCGGGCTCTAACACGTTACACCTGGCTAAACCATCTAATCACATAATTCAGACAAGACGATCGAGGTTAATGAGGCTTTTAAGATTTATCACTGCATCAACTATCATTTAGATTTAACTCTAAGGCTTTCGTGGCCGGTGTCACAACTATAATCTAGTTTGCCTTGTTCACACCGCGTCAAAACACCTAAATAATTAGCTTGAAGTATTTCGGTCTCGCTGTGAGTACCATCTTCAGTCGCTGATTGGCTGAAACTGAAGCTACTTGCTGTCTGCTATCCTATTGGGGCAGGGCTGCCAACCGTTCATTACAGCAGGGGCCAACTGTCGATGTTTTATTGAGAATAGCAGGATAGCAGGAGGATAGCTGACAGCCAGTAGCTCAGTTTCAGCCAATCAGTGACTAAAGATGGTACCACAGCGAGATTTCCATAGGGCCATAAGCGGCCAGCAAGAAATCTCAAGGCCACCGGCCATGCTATACCTAACGAACTGTATGTTTTATCTTTTAATGTTATTTTACTGCAAAATATTTAATGTAATTGTACTTTGACTTAATCACAATCAATGTAAATGATGAAAATAAATGAATGACTATGATAGAAATATTTCAAGCTAATTATTATGATGTTTTGACGAAGTGTGAACCGGAAGAACTAGAATCTAAATTATAATCCCCAAGATTTATTTAAAAATTGGACACACCTTGGTTTTTTCTTTATTGGTGATAAAATGGTTTAATACTCAGATTATGAATATCAGGTGTGAGGTAATGTTATAAAGTTGAAAGGTGGAGGCTAAGGGTGGAGTGGAGTGATGCTGAGGGTAGATAAACCACGTTCTGACAATCTCGCGCCCGAGGCCACGAACACTCAGCCTCATCTCTACACCAACACATCCAGCCTCTAAGTAAGTGAGTGAACCTCTTTCAAGATAACTAGATATCATGGCCCATGCGGAACACAATAATCTTACAAGGTAACCACTTTGACCAATTTTAATGTAAATAAATATTTTATTGCGTAAAACATATACATGTCATGCAACCATCATAAGTATTATGTGTCTAAAGTTTTGCATTCATAGTCATCAAAACCCCATTCAAACATACAGTATTTGCATTCACACAAATTCTAATTCACTCGAATTTGTTCCACTCTAGCCCCTTGGTCCGTGGTCTACTTACGCGGAGCCCCAGTCGTGTGCCATAAACTCGTTTATATTATAGAATGCCTTTGGCTTAGGTGCACTTTTAATCGAATTTGACAGTCTGTTAACGAGTTGAACTCCTGCCTGTGAAGGCAAACGTTCATGAGTTACCGTCTGTGTCTCTCAGTTCGGTAGTTCTCCCTGCCTCTGGTTACGTAAGAGTGGATATCACTCCCTCTTACGGGGTCGCACTTTCAAACTTAAGTGGTTAGTCATTAATAAACAAATATTTTTGGATGAAAACCACTGAACATGTTTTAATTATTTAAAAACACAACACATTTCATCTGAACTGTGTTAGACATCATCGGTTATACAAAAAGAGTATAAAATATGTATATAAAAATATAAAAATGTATAAGAAGTATAAAAATTCAAAGAGTTAATTAAAACATTTTCAGTGGTTTTCATCCAAAAATACATCTTTACCTGTAATCTTTTTCTCCTGTGTTACTTTTGTGTATTTAAATGTTGCCACATCCAACACGTTCTATAGTTCATGTTCACCTTATTGATTATATTTATAAATTCTCTCCTCAAAATTATATTAGCTAAATAGATCTCACTTTTCATGAATGTTTTAAACAAGCCTTAAAGAAGTCTTTTCATGAAAGAAAATCTTGTAAACGAAATAATTAGCGGGAAGTAGTTGGCTTGTGATATAATATAGAAGACTTTGCGGGAGAGTGATTGGACGATTAAACCAAAGTGTGGTGGGTAAGGAACGACGATTACACAAGCATTCGACCGCGCAGTCCTCAAAGCGAAGTAATTATTCAGATCTCATTCACAAAGTGTTTCTTTTCCCTCGCTCTCGTTATTCTCCAGCTTAATCTTTTGTTCAAACAAAACAGATTTTGTATCGACTATGACCAAGCTTTCAAATATTGATTAAGCAGTAAAGATTGTAGACGTTGGTAAGAAACACATACTAAATCAAATAAGTTGTGCCTTTAGTGCTGATTTGCCTGAACAATTTTGATATAAAAACTTAATGGCTAAAGTAAACTTTACGATTTTGATACCAACCAAAAATGACTAGTGGCATTAGTTTTTAACACAACCAGATCCAAAATAAAAGTATCTATAAAGCCTGTTCCAAACTTTATGTTCACAATGGGGATCCCCTAAACCAGAAAACTTTCATATAAGATCAAAAATGAAAAAGGTGCGATAATTTAAGGCCATTTCAAAATCAGTTCAAAAGGTTTTCGCGCACCCTTAGTTGGCTATTTTGAAAAATGTGTTGTCTTTAAACTTCATTTCAGTCCTTCTCCTAAAACAAAATTTTAATGAAACAAAAGGTTTTTCCTTTTTTAGTCTATAATTTCAGAAAAAAATAACAAGAATCTTTTGAAGCTCCTAAGTGTCAATTTTTGGGGTAAAGTTGAGATTCTTTTAGGGAGCATTACGTTTTATCTCGTAATCGTATAGAAAATAATTTTCTTATACCAAACAAGACATACTTTGTATAATATTTGGTCCAAAGGTATTAAAAACAAGAGTTTTTTGGGGACGAGGCCCCTGGAGAGGACGCCGGGGTAAGATTGTGCCACGGCGTTCTAGAAATAAAGCCAAAGTGGTCAATTGGTAATTTATTTCATTCTTAGTATTGAAAAATCTCGCTATAACAAGATATTTAAATGTCACTTAGTTTAATTACAATAAATTATTTGACTATTAATGTCTATTCTAGACAACCGAACGATTGAAGAACCCAGCTACACTATAATTTCTCTTTTTGTGTTGTTTGAATGAAATATTTAGTTATAAGGAATAAGCCGTTTCACAATCCAAATGAAAACAAATAACGTATAGCGTACACCACAATACTTTCGGTAAATTGAAAAAAAATTATTATTATGTTAGCTTGTTATATTGGAGAGGGAGATAAAGTTTATAAAAGTATTGAACATAATATAAACATTATGGTGAAAAGCGTGGATAATGCAGCCTGGTGATGTGGTTGAGGAGGAGAGGGGGATGACGGAGTTCTCTTGGGAGGTAAAGAGGGAGAGGGGGATGTTTGAGCCCTTGGAATATTCCATTTTTGACAGTCTTCCCATCCCTATTCAGTAGAACTCTCTTCTACCAGAATGTGTATAAAACTAGTAATGATTTACCTGCAAACTAGAGTTTAAATAGGTTAAACTCGTATTTGGTTATGTGTTTACGTTAGATTTAATTAAATATTTGGGCATGAATTAATTTAAAATTCACTGTAGCCAAACACTGACTTTTATTCACAAATAAAATAATTTTCATGTTGAAAAATATTAACAGTTTTTGTTAAACGCTTTGACTGTGGACACAGGTATATGCACTTGTGCTTTAATACAGTATACTTTAAAACCTATGCAAACTTCATTTTTATTTTCAGTGAATACGGTTTATGCCTTTCAGAACCTTCTGAAACTAAATTTCTGTACCAACATGCAGAAATAATTGAAAACTATCCAAACTAACTATAACTTTATCTAGTAAATGCTGTGAAAACTTCTCTTCCACAATACCTTTTAATAGTCAAATTAATATCATTAAAATACTTATGTGTCGTGATTACAGGAAACGGAAGTGACGTGTGAGTCAGGCGCTGCGACTATACCCGCAGTACACGCACGCTGCTGGATTGCCGCTGACGCCTTGTCCAAGTCACTCATCACACAGAGTACGCAAGCGAGTCACATGTACACTCCCTGTACCTGTATTATGTACAGGGTGTCACAAATGTGCGCTATGCAGTACAGGTTACATACAAAGGCAAGTCGAAACAACGAGTAACATTTTGATTTCGGCTTAGTTTAGCCGTAATCCACCATTTTGTAAATTTTTGAAAATAATTTATTATTCAAAACCCTGTGAGATATTTTGTAAAACTTCGTATAAACTTTCACTGTTTTCCTAACAAAATTTCCAAAAATATTTTAATGTAACTTATCAAATTTCAAAATGGTGGCCATTTAAAAATTTCAATGTCAAATGAAATCTAATAGGAATTTAACTTTGAAATTTTAAAGGGGCACCATTTTGAAATTTGATAAGTTAAATAATAAATATTTTTGGGAAATGTTGTTAGGAAAACAATTAAGGTATATACCAAGTTGCACAAAAATATCTCAACGGGGTTTTAATTATTAATCATTTCCAAAAATTTACAAAATGGCAGATTACGGCTAAACTAAGCCGAAATAAAAAAAAATGTTACTCGTTATTTTCGACTTGCTTATGTACGTAAAATCCAGTCTGCATAGCGCGCTACACATTTTTGTGACATCCTGTATACACTACGCGAACAAACTCTGGGCTTTCGACTGTTCAACTTGTGATTCGCAACTGTCGGTCTCAAATGTAAACATAATATCATACGTGTCCACTCTCATAATTATTAAACTCTTAGACTTTTGTGGCCGGTGTCATAACTGGTTCTAGTTCTTTCGGTTTGTGCCATATCGCGTCAAAACATTGAAATAATTAGTGTTGTTTTAGTAAGACTATGATTAAGCCATGTAATATAGCGAAAGCCATCTTTTTAAAATGTAGACTTGTGTTTTATTTTGTGTGTGTGTAAAAGGAAAAAATAATTAGTTTGAAATATTTCAGTCTCCACAAGATTTAGCCAGACTGGAGATGGTGGTACTCATAAATTAGTTTGTCGAATTATGTATGATGCTCGATGGGGTTGTTTTGAAATAAATGGGAATGAGTGTGAATGCAACATTGTAACGTCTAAATGAGTGTTCATTAAGACTATAAACGGAACATGTTTTAATTAATTTGTTGATAGACCATTGCAGCGTAATGTTTATATTCACACAAAATAAATCGTTTATGTATTTGCGACGATGTTTTAAGTAGATTTACGTACCAAAATGGAAAATGTGTTTCAATAGAAGCAAAGAGCCATTGATGTTGTAGTGTATAAAGGCAAAACTTCCTTGTTAAATAAAATATTTATTACGATTATTCGAGTTCTATGTTCTTATGGGAAAATCAAGTTTTAATAAACGTAATTATTAATTTATTGTTTGACGCAAGTGTGAGGTTTAGAGTTTATATGCAGCAGCCACAATAGCTTTATGCTTCTGTTGAAACAGAATTTTATTTTAAGTACGATATTTAGTTAAAAACATTGTTTGCAGTTTTTACTCCATGTTATAAGCGGCGCCCGGATTGCTCCCGCGGCCGCTCTACCCGGCGGCGTCTTAAAAAACCTTTGCAGTTGGTAGCAATGCTTATATGCAGGGTTGCAGCTGTCGTTGTAAGATGGTGGGAATCTGCTAGGTATTAAAAAATCTCGATTAAGTAGTCCTACATATAGACTTCCGTTGGTTATCGTTTTACGAAGTATAACTGTACAGTATAACTATTGAAGAAACAGGGGTTAAAACTGTAAAATACTTTACGCTGAAGGTTCCAAAAAGGTGAAAATGCCTGTGTTGTGAAATGTGAACAGTTAGCTAGCGGCTAAGTGAGCGTGTATGAAGTGCACGAGTTATGAGTTGCAACAGCGAGGATAAAATGCTCAACACAGGTAGTTTGAAATTACTGTAAATCACATGTTTTGCTGCACTCACGCAACAAGACGTCTTAATCTGTGCACACCAGCCTTCTCACCTGAAACCAACACAACAACAGCTGTCAGACTGTGTACATTGTAGCTTTACATTACAAACACATTGTCATATCAACATTCAGTATCAACACAACAGTCCTACCTGAACATCTATATAACACTCACTTCTTAAACAATTCGTTGAAAATACAGACATGTTTAACGTTCACTAAGTTGTTAACATGCCATGTCTACTTTTAGAACAATTTGTTAAATTGGCCTTTTGTTTTGTTTAAGGAATTCATATTTTGTTGGAAATTTGGTCTGTTAACTAATTTTACTTTCTGTCGATATGGCGTTGTTGCAGGTCTCATTGTACTCACTGGTTGGCTACACATCTTCTTTTATTAAAAACAAAATAGATGTTCAAAGAAAATGTACCAAATTTTTCATTTTTATGAAAATATATTAAGTCGTTACAAAATGGCGACAAAAAGTGATTTTTTTGCTATAACAGCCTTATGAGTAGTCCGATTTCAATAAAATTTGAAATGCATTTTCCCTTTAGGATATTTAATAAAACTTTACACGTAAATATGAGGCCAAAGGCCGAAGCGAGGCTGTGAGTAAAGTAGCGAACAACCTCGTAACGCCCGTGGTAATTGAACGGCCGAATGCCATAAACGAGGCTGTGAACGGAACGAATAAGAGTAACAAATTGCAAAGGAACTTGATTCCTTGCCGCAAGCGGCGCTTTAGCGCTTTGCTGCGTGTCGGCCTGGTTTAAAATTTTGACTCCTCTAATACTCACGAAAAATGTTTGATGTTGTACCTCTTGATCCAATCAATAATTAGGATTATATTCTGGTTTCAAATAGCAGGTACACATAACAATAAGTTTAAAAATATAAATGTTTTGTAAAACAAATTTTTAGTAAAAGGTGGGTTGTGGTTAACAATGTTCTATAATAACTATTTATAGTTCTGAACATGTGTATAATACACTTAACCGATCAATATGTTTCATGAAACATTTAAAATATTGTTATTATCTGAAGAGGGTGCTTATTAAACCTTACTGCTTTTAAATTGAAGATTTGTATGATTCAATATCGCTATTGAACAATTTAGAATGATCATAAAATCTTCACTTAATTTCAATGATTCAATAGTGATATTGCCAGAAATACAAGTTTTAACACGCATTTAAATCTTAAAGAAAATGTTAAACAAACTCAAAACGCGAAACTATAAAGCAAAATGCGATTACCAGCTGTAACTACAAATACAGTGGATGAAATGAATCAGCTTTCGCTCATATGAACATGGAGTAGAGCTCATTACTCTGTGGACAGGACTACAAGAGAGATAGAGTATAACTCTGAGCAAGGGATGAGCGGAGGGGGTGAGGGGAGGGGGCTGCCCGCGGGACTCATTAGCAGACGTGAAAAATCACTTAAAACACATTAACTAAACACGACCCTCCCACGCCCCCACCCTTCCTAGTCGCCACTTTCCATTCAACTTCACTATCATTTTATATACCTAATTAAAAATCTGCACTGTCAAACCCTTAGTACAGTGTTCTTCAATTTATGCAGTATATTTCGTGGAGTCATGAGTCTCAGCAAGAAGATAGTGTTTATGATATTCTTGCATGTACATGTTGTAATGGTCCTATTAGAGTAATATTTAGTTTGTATAGAACATAGTTTTATAGAACAAACTGTTTCTGGGGCCAACCCTTTCTTATGCAATAAGAAACTTCTTCTCGCCCTATTATATAAAATAAAACAGTTTACCTTTTCGGTATATTTAGTGGAAAGAAATTATGTACATTGTAGCAAGCCAAGGAGAAAAATCTTTAATTACTTATAAACTCTGAAAATGTTTATCTTTTGTAACGTTTAAGATCGAAACTACTTCACAGCCGCTGTCGAATACTTTCAGTTTACGCTTCCTATTTACTGGAACGTTTTAAAGATTATTCGGGAACGTTAACCAATCAAGTTTAAACGCAATAAAATACTCATAACAAGTTAAACGCAAACTAGCTTTATACTTAAACGGTAGAAAGCTTTTCACACCTCTACACAACCTTCTACTTTTTCCAAGCCGGTAAAAATATTTTTCAGTATCAAGAAATGTAAACATTATATTTCAGTTAGAGTTACACAACTAAGTTATTGGTTAATATATAGAAACCACAATCTGGAGCGTAGCCAGCAACTGTTGCTGAAACTGGATCTACTGTAATTGTTGAGAAACGAGACGAAACTCGACCTCCTCGAGATCCACTGGCTCGCCATTCCTCTCTTCTCTCGTACTTGATGTCCATTACACATGAGATACAATTTGAAGCCGACTACTCAAAGTCATTTAAGTGTCTTTACAGTCCGCAAGTCGAAATTGAATAACCTAATTTATCATCTATGTCAAATGCTCTTGGAAGGGAATGGGCAGCAGGATTATGTCATAAAGCCAAGAGGTGGTAATCCATATCAGTATGGTTGCCTTGTATTTCCAAATTAATTAAAACAACTTAATTTCTGCTTTGCAAATATTCTCCATAGCATAAACCTCATGAAATATTGACGGTAATGTATTATTGATAGTTGTAAATACTAATGTCGTTTAATTAATGTATTGTACAACAAATCAATCAATATCAAACCATATACGAGTATATCAAATATTTAACAGAAGGACTTTTTTCGTATGCATATTAAGAGGATTAGTCAACCATGTGTACCACTGAAATAGCGGAGTATTGATTATTTCTCTCTCACGGTGCCCGGTGGACAAGGGGAAGGTCGAAATCCAATTTTATCTTCTGTTTCAAAAACATCGGTTATAGTAGGGTTGTCATGCCTGGCTCAGTTCTTTGAAGAGTCGCGCGTGCCGCCGACATTGCCAGTCAAGAGAAATGGTAGAAGCAGTATTCCAACTTTGCTCCGCTTACTCAAAAAGTGAAAACCCATGGTTTTTAGTCCTGTGTTTCCGACGCCGTTTATTAACCGGAACGTATAAATGCGGGTTTATACATAATAGGTTGGAGTGGTTTTATATTCGTTATATACGAAATAAGTAAAACTGCTTGTGGAAAAAATAATTATACACTTTTAAAAATAGAATACTGTTGGCCAACTTTAACATTTTTGCGAGTGTTGGATGGCTTACGACTTAAAGAACCCAGTTTATACAAACCTAGACTTTTAAGAACATGGAAAACACTTTTCTAATCACCAAAAACCGTCCTAAACAGGGGAATACGAGGGCATGATCTGAGCAACTTTTCGGGGTAATCGATCCTCTTAATACCTTTTATTCGTGTGCATATTAATTTTTTCTTCCTCTTCGTAATTGCGTTTGTTATTCAACCGAAGATGACTAGCATAAAACTTTTTCAGTGACAAATAAACTATTTAAATTTTTTAAAGAATATTTCATTCAATACTTCCTGTTTAACTCTAAAGACGTTTAAACTGTAAAATGACAATAGTTAAATCTGATTGAGAAAGACATTATTGCCTAACTAGATGTCGAATGGACTGATTCACCGGCATTAGTTTGAATATACAAACATTGCCTGTCAGTAATTACGTCGGCAGTTGCTTGTCCCACTGCATAAGTGTTCATGTCACGTTGTCCTACACTCGCCAGTTCACCGATATATATTGAATATTCAATAGGCTTTGCGTCCGTTCATTTCATATTGGTGCTCTGGAGAACAGCTGTCCATTACTTCTTTACAGTACCTTTTGTAACAGGCGTTTAACAGTTTATCTACAGCTTTGTTGAAGACACAGTCTTGATGGAAATCCTTTTAATAATGCTTCTTTTTTCAACCGAAATCTAACAATTTGAATACTACTGTATTTAATTTGTTATGTTTAAATAATTGCAGATAATCAACTACGATAATTGCTTATCAACTACGAGGGCTTTTCAAAAGTGAGCTACAACCGACACCGTCCTGCCACATTGCTGAGTAGATTGGTGAGTGAAACCATATTTGCAAATTTTATTTTGTTGGATAGCCTCATTGTGAGTTAGTCAAAAGAACACAATCTCTAACATTCCCGCCGGTAAAATACTAGCCTTATTAACTTTAAAACATGTTTGACGTCAAATTTTAGCCGAAAGGTGTCTAAGATCCTTTCAATTTTCATAACCTGATTTGAATTTCGTCTTTAACTCTAAAACATTGCGAGCAATCCAACTTCTTGCGAACAAAAGAGTTTAAAGAGCGAATTGTTACGGACTGATTCTAATGTATCTGCCAACTATTTAAAACTTTAGTTGGTTGGTTTGTACAAAATGTCTATGTGACAAAATACTTAATTAACCTATTCAAATAGAATCATAGTACTAAACGGACGGAAGATCTTGATGGTATTGTTATAAAAACCAGACCAAAGAAGATGGTTCGGAAGTCACGTTAATTCATTGGTCTATTCCATTGGTCGTTGACTCGTTGGGCTGTTGATGAATGACCCAACCTGGGTAACAGTAGACTCCAGTTTGTAACACCTCATCATCCATCACTCCACTCATCCATCCATCACATATTCACCAAAAGTGGCCGGTGTCTCAAAGCAAAGTATCAAAGAGCTTTGGAATTGAAAATGAAGAAACTAATGTACCACTAGAGTGAAATAGTCGAAGACAAAATGAAATTACAAATATGGAGAGGCAGTTTGGCTTGTTGTTGGGCGACGACGCTGAGCAACAATCGACGTATTGGCAGCAAGCCAGCTGCTCGTGGACATATAGCCAACATTACAGAGCTACAACTGTTTAACATTCACCTAGTCACTGGTCCACATCAGTGCCATCAGCTTGTCCGTAATCAAATCTTCTTACTGCTTTTCCGTATCACACTTTTCTAGCTTATACTTATCACAGTTACATGAATATTCTACTGAACTGTGAAAACTTTTGAAGATATGGAAACGAAACACCATATTTTCTTCTAAGAACCCTTGGCTACACATAAAGAAGGTAAGTTTTAAATGTCCCTCCTCCGCCTTAACTTTTGAAAAGGAAACAATGTTGAAACACCCTTTGAGGAAGGTTTTTATAAGATTCTGCAGTTTCTTTTTGTCACCCACCATCCACCCAAATATCGGGTTGGGAGGGCCCCAAATATTTTAAACACTAACCTCCTCCCTTGAGGCACCTCAAAGGAAAGATCATTTTAACACAAATCCTACGGCGCAAAGAAACATTTTTTTAAACTCAATTTCTTGTTAAACAAATTTAAAGATTATAAAGTGGCAGGTTTACATGCTAAACAAATTTTAAGGGATGCTATTACAGGGTTGTGACATTTCTCTCAAATTATTTTAAAGAATAATGTGTCAGTCAAAATAAATGTTATGTGAAATGCTGTGCATTTTCAACCTGATAACGTAGATTTTTCAAATTGGTATAACAAAACCTAGTTGATCATTAGCATTTTTTGCGCCGTTGAATTTGTGTTCAACTTACTATTCTTTTGAAGTGCCCAAGGAGAGGGGTTGTAAAAAAAAAATTAGGTGCCCTCCTCCGACCGGGTTTTGTGGGTGGGTGACGCAAAGTACGTCAAAACCAATTTCAGGACTTTATAAAACATTCCCACAAGGCAAGGTGGGTGGGAAGGGACATTTAAAACTCACCTTGTATCAGCTTCTGTACTCGGTGTGTATGATTGCATGACGTGTTATGTCAGACATGTGATCAGTGCATGTGTAGACTAGTTATTTGTAGTTGTGTAGTATTTTATTTTTGTAGTTCGTGCCGTTAAGGACACTCAGGAGATTCAGCGAAACCACCGTGCTCATAGCATATATCCGGAAGAATGTGAAACACTGCAGACGGTTTGTTAAGTGTCAAGTTGTTGTATGGATTAACTGTCAGTGAGTCGCTCAGTTGATCAATCATTGACTTATACCTAATGGTTTATCAATACATTCATCTTTTCACAGCAAACTGTCTCTCAACTTGCACGTAAGAGAGTCTACCTCGTAGAGTTGCAGTTGGTGCATCTCAGACATCATAGAGAAGTTAGTCGTACTAACACAGTATGTCTGAAAAGTAACGGAACTTTTATATATACACAAAACTACTAATGCCATCAAATAAGACATACGGTTTAAAAGCTGTATTTTTCTAACAAATAAGACTAAATTTGTTAAAATCGGCAGACAAATAATACAGTTATTGCGGTCCAATCATCTGTGGTTTTTTTCACTAGTCACAAAAACGAAATAGAAGAAAGAGCTAATGTTAGAGTTTTCAAACTTGGCAGAGCTCAACGGAAACATTTGCGTTGATGAAAAAGGTCTATAGTGTAGATTTTGAATGTAACACGTTTTAAGTAGTCTTTCGGGTGTGCTTTGAACAGTTTAACCGATTGGATTGATTTGAATTTTTCAGGAATTTTGTTCAAGAACATGGCATCTGCTTCAGAGGGTAATGTCTCAAAAAGCTTAAGTCTATGACTTTTTTTCGAATCATAGTATTATGTCTAGTATTATAGCATTGAACGTCATTGCCTCTGACTAGTTGGCATTTTGTGATACTTAACATAATAGTTTCAAGTACAGGCACGGTAGAGTAATTATTTTCAGCCTTTTAAAATGTTCGCGACAAGTTTCACGGCAATAAGGACTAGATATAATCCGAATCGCTTTCTTTTGCAAGACGAACACTCGCATTAGCTTGTACTCGGCACATGATCCCCAAACAGTATCCTATAAGAGAAATGAGGGAATATTAGGACGTAGTAGACCATTTTGAGTACATTCAAATTGCTGTGCCTTGCTGAGAGGTTTCTCAGTACAAACACTCCTGAGGCAACCCTTTTACAAATATGTCCAATATGCACATTCCTATCTATGTATCCATGTGGTGCATCTATGTTTATCCATGTAAATTCCAAGGAACTCAGTAGAATCAGCTTCTTCAATATTGGGTTTTTATGGATTACTGTATTTCCCGCCACTTGATTTGCCAATAATGTCGGATTCAACTAAAATCTAATAATATTTGATTTTATATAATTTGTGAACAGAATGAAATTTTGAATAACTGAATGCATTCATTAGTATTAACGTCCAATACGTCCGCTAGTACGTCCAATTATTCTATTGATTTAGAGGAAAATATTAAAGATATTATTATAGATGTATCATCTGCGTATTGTATAATGGCGCCATTATCAACTGACTGGTTCAGGTCATTAACATACAACATAAAAAGAGCTGGCCCAAGAATAGAGCCTTATTTCTGTTGTAGTGATGATATGTTATTAACATCTACTTGTTGAAATCTTCCTAACAGATACGACTTCCATAAACACGGAAGATTTCTAACTCCATAGCTATACGGTTTAGAGAGTATTATTTCATGATCTACACATTAAAAAGCTTTTGTGAGTTTTAAATTACACGTACAGTTGTTTGTTGTCTTTCAAGTGCTAAAACAACTGATTCATAAAGCGTGGTTATCGCATCAAAAGTTGACTTTCCTTTTCTCAAGTGAAATTGGTTGTTTGATATAATAATTTACTTTGATCTAAAAATATATTTAGTTCATTCAAGAATATCCTCTCATAAACCTTGCTAAATATCGGCAAGATAGAAATTGGACAGTAATTTGTCACATTATGGTGATCACCCTTTTTGTATATCGGTACAATTTTCGATATTTTTAAGTGATCTGGGAACGTCTCTTTAACCTTCTGTTAAAGTACAATTAACTGTATACCTCAAAATTGGTAGAATTTCTGTATAGCATTGTTTGAATAGCCAAGCAGATATTCCATAAATGCCAGTTGAAAACTTTGAAGGTAAATGTTGTACGAGTATTACCGATTCTACTTCACTCGTAGACACTGGACTGAACATAGAGTGCACGCAGTGCAACATTCACACTGTGCATACTTTTCTAGTAATGTCTACCAACATTAGTACAAAGACTATTCAAAACCCGATTGTAGTGTGGACATTTGTAGTGGATATAATCCAATACGAGGCAAGTTACAAATGTAATTCAATCTAATATAGTGCATCTTACGTCACGTTGAAGAGCTAGAGATGACGTGTTAAGAGTGGCTGAAGGACAACTCGTGCTGAAGTGGGTTGAAAGTGAGTTTGTTTGATTGTATGTATTGCCTGTCAGTAAGCTGCTGGGTTGATCAATTATTGACTTTCCACTGATGGCTTATCAATACCTTTATCTTCCCCCTCCACGTCTTCTTCTATAACTCAACCTACCTCCTACTTCCTGAACCTTGGCCCTACACTACTACCGATCTTACAACACACTGTATATTTATATTTTGGAGTTTTTAATGGCGCATTCGTTGATTTACGAGTAATATGCACATTATGGCTACCAGTATTAAGGCTAACTCTTAATTTGGAAAATAATCAATTAAATCTTGAACAAGTAAAGAAGAACGCGTCAAGCGATACAACTCTGAGCAGAACAGAAGTGTATAACCATTACAGATGCAATAAGAAGTAACAGGAACAAGAATCAGTTGTTGTGTAGCATTGAAGACATTCTTCACTATTTTATTTGAACTGAAGAACTCACTTTGATTGCTGAAGACGTATTTCTGTGCAACCCAACAAGTTACATAAGTCAATCGTTCAGATAACTTCATGTTCGAGAGCTTTCAAAAGCTGCTAAAAGAAATTAAAGCCAACTTCCTAATCAGCTTTATGATACCTGATTTAAATAATTATAATTATACACCTATAAATTTGAATACATTTATAGTATCCTGTACAAATAAACTGTTATATTTAAAATTTAACTTCAAGACATGTTTGTCTTATTGAACATCATCAATTTATTTAACACTTTCAAAAAAAAGATGGCCAATAATAGCAACTATACAAATCAAGTTTATCAAATCGAATGAATCTTTTTACTTGAATATGAAATTAATGTTGTATGTACAAAGAAAACTATGTACAATAAGTTCATAAGTTTCATACTTTTATTTGTTAATATACAATCCAATAATACCAACGACAACAAACTAACTATATAACAAAAACACACAAAATCTACTACCACTGGTAAGAAAAGATAGCTAAAACATCTTCAGCTATATGATAAAAATATTAGGTATGAAATTAAAATTTTAAATACAGTTCCATTTTCCATGAAATCTCCATTGTGGCAAAACGAATTTGACAATAAAAGTTCTTTAGTTGGTATTAAAAGTTTTAAAATTTTGAATTTGTCTATGTTTGTGGTAATTTGTTAAACATCTTTTACCAGAATTATCGGCAATTTATTGAACATTTCAAACGTGGCTATATTAAAAATTTAAAATGTTTGCACTTGGTAAGTATTATAAGAGTGACTTGACTCTTACCAATTGAAATTTGGAAACAGAATAATAAAGTTTCTAATACGCAAAATGACGTTATTGCAGTATTCCGGTTGATTTGAAAGCATCTCGACAGGATTCTCATGCCAGTTTAGCAATTATTCGTACGGCCAATTTTGAAGAATCAAACAGTCTAGAAATTGTTGTGAGTCCGAAGTTCCCAAAGAATTATACCATATAATATGTGGGGATGTATAAGACCAAATAAACCATTTCAAAACATCTGCGTTGCACTGAGAAGATAGTTTTCATTACAGACCATCGATAAGAACAAAAATTATAGTAGATGAAACCCGTTAGGCGATTTTGAATATCAATAATGAAGGAAAAATAATGTAAGATCATCTAGAGTCTGATTGGCAAAATTCGTGCGTTATGAAAAAAAGAATGACAAAAGTTTAGTATTGAAAGACCACAACTTTTATCCCACTTTTCACATAATCAATATTGAACAATAATCAAAGTTTTTGGTTTTTATTTTTATCTATGCAAAAACATTTTCATTTACTTGTGGAAATTACCTTTTTTATGTCTCTAAATACCGTAATTTTTATTTGAAATATTTACTTTTATTACCTATTTTGACTTAACATTAAAACACCCTGAATTTCAGTCTTGTCAATATCAGTTTTTGTAACTCGGCAGTTTGTTTGTTGAAATCTCTCTTTCTGATAATGTAAAAAATAAAGTACATTACGTGGTGGGTCTTAGAGTAAAACCTACTTCATTTTTTATTATTATGTACAATTTTGAGTTAATTGTATTCTACATCTTCTTTACTGTTTTGAAAAACGTAAGATTTTTGCATAGGTTGATGACAAAAATTCAGTCAGAAATAGCAACAGGTTAACAATTCATGTATTATTATTAAACAATATTTCAGCATCAGTCTGGCTTTTATTGGTCAAACAAGAATACATAAAAACAATAATAAATCAGTAAGATGAAACAGTTTATGCAGTACAGTTAATAAGACAGCATTCTTCACTAAAGAGCCAGCAAACTTGTTGAGTGTCTGCTTAATTAAGTTGAATGAGTTATTGTTGTTGCACATAGATCGGTGTTGTTGATGTACATCATTGCCGAGGGTGATCAATTACTGTTCGTTCGGTGAAAATAGCTAACATGACGCACATTATGGACTGATTGTTGCCACCGGACGAGATCCAACGAATCAACGAGTTGTTATAGTGCACGACGCAAACCAACAACTCTACCAAAGCATCTGCGATGCATAACAACATGCTATAGTTTGACAAAAATCAACGCCCAAACGCCTATCTATTGGCTGCTGTCATTGGTATCCTTCTTGGAACCAAAAATCGTTAGTAATGGACGGTGGTCAGTTTGTAAATAAAGCGTTTTCCCAATAGATAGGCGTTAAGGTTGATTTTGTCAAACTATACTTATGATATTGAATAATACGTATCAACAGAATACTTTGCAAAAGTTGATGGTTTAAGTCGGTTGCCTTTCTTCAACCCTAACTCATTTGATTCGTTGGACGAAGGATCTCAATCCATAGTGGCAACAATCAGTCCATATATGCCCGTCATGTTCCCCAGCTGTTTCACCAGACATCAACTTTCACAAGGAATGAACCGGTACAAACCCTCCAGCACTGAATGGTCCGCATCAACAACGCAGTCCTGCAGTAGTACAGCAACAGCCAGCTCATCCTCAACTTCGAAGATCCACCAGGATTATTAGACTAACGAAGGTTTATTGAAGAAGCTTAGTCTTGGTGGAAAGGAGGCTGTGTATTAACACTGCATTCAGCTGTTTTTCATCTTACTTTGTTTATTATTGTTTTATGTGATTCTTGTTGTTAATAAGAAATAGATTTGATGCAAATGAAATAATGTTTAATAATTAATACTAAACTAAGTTAATACATAAAAGTTGTTAACTATAGTATATTTCTATTTGTAATTTTTTGTCATCAATGTAACAAGAATTCACGTTTTTCAAGTAATTAAAGTGTAAATTGTATTATTAGCTCAAAATTGTACATAATAATTAAAAAAATCAAATTGAGTTTTTCCTTTTTGCATTTTCTGAGAACATTTACCACAGTAATGTATATATTTTTACATTATCAAAGAAGAGATTTCAACAAACAAATAACTGCCCGAGTTTTTAAAAGCTGATATTTTGACACGAGAACTTTGACTGAAAATTAGGTGTTTTTTTCGATATTAAGTCAAAATAAGGTAATAAATAAATATTTCAAATAAAAAAAATTACAGTGTTTTTAGATTGTTAAAAGGTAAGTTTCAACAAAATTTCAGAAAATGTTTTTTGCTAAGATAAAATAAAACCAAAACTTGATTATTTGAATTTTCAGATTAATTTTGATGGTTATGTGAAAGGGAGACAAAAGTTGTGGTCTCTTTATTACCTACAACTTTGTCATTTAACTTTTTCCATAGCACTTTTAGTTTTGCCGGAAATCGATACACCGTTTTTTACCCTTAAAACTCGCCCCTTATTAATCTCCCGAACTCAGATCGCCCGTAATTTATTTTTCCTTTCATTATTGTTATATTCTCGTCCTTTTTAAGGTTTATCCTACTATAATTTTTTTCACTTTCACCATTTTCAAAATTATTGACCTGACTAAATAAGAATATCCAGAAAAACAAAGACAACTTAGTAAGTTATAACTGTACATTGAAACAACTCAATGTTTGTAACAACGTCTAGAATAATTCAAGCAAATTGTGTCCAACTAGTGCCTAGCTTGTTGAATATTCTTTGTTAAAGTTGCTTGTTAAAATGTAAAGCAAAATAATTATATTGTTTGGGACAGCAAAGTAATTAGTTGTTGTAATAATGAAAGACTTATGACTCCAACGTTAGAAAGATAAAATAAGGTTACAGTCCTGAGGTTGCATTCCTAGCTACATGCTCATGCTATAGACACATGTTTCAACACCCGGGCAAAGCGAAGCTAAATAAAACCACAAATAATATTTAATAAAATATTAAGTATTTCTGATAATCACAAATCAATTTTGAGAAACATATTTAGAGCAAAATCACAAAATAATATAATTCATCATGAGGTCCTAAAGTGACACTTTCAACACGAGGTCAAGTTATTGTCCGAGGCGCAGCCGAAGACGTTATATGACTGAGGGTCAAAAAGACACTTTCGGGTCGAGTAATAAACGATATGTTTTGTTATTTTGAAAATAATAATCAAAACAAAACTACATGAATGTTTTAATATTATGACCAAAGAAATTAAGTAAACATTGTTTTGAACTCAGTAGTCTGAATTATATTGTTTTGAAGAAACAGCTGTTACACTGATTTATTACAATCAGTGTTAAAATTCAAAACAAACTTTGAAACAGCCTCAAATAGATCACTATTTATTTACCTTGGTTTAAAGTGTCCCTTTATCACTGCAATACATGGACCAGAAGCAGCTGTTTTAGAGCACAACGACAAACACGAATTTTAGATCGTTCGCCATTCGCAATTTTGGGGAATCTGCCCAAGAATCAATCAAGCAGCAATTTTAGTACTAATCTTGATCAAGCAGTACATTGGTAAACGAACTGACCTTAGCTAAAAAGAAAACATAACATAAGTGTGTTCGACTTTTCTAATATTATGCTGTTTATGCATCTTTATACTTTGTGGAATAATAAAATAAATATCATAAGAACATTTCGCTCATATCCAGAAAACACATGTATTTTTCAACTCATGAGGAGGCCATCGTTAAGCTCGTTAAAGTATTGTTTTCTCGGCAAAATCCAGTTAGCTTTAGAAAGGAGTCGACGTAAGTCTCATGAGAACGAAAACAGATGTTAAATCTCGACTCACTGGCCAGCGTGAAAACAAACAGCGAGTCTGTGATATTGCCGTTGGGCTCAGTGGTTGGTACACGTGGCTGTGGCTAAGCTTGGTCAGCTGATACATTAATTACATTTTATTGGCAAAACAGGTGTGCCACTGTCCCGGCCTCAGCCACAAATGACAAACTGCGTTCTGGTTACTGGTGTGGCTACCCTGCTTCCTTTGCTTCCCTTCCCTCCTCTTCCCACTATATACACACTGCCTGATTGTTTCAGGAACATACATTTAGTTGGAGTTATTGCAATCAGCTATGCATTTAATACAAGGTTTAAAACACGTTCAGGGTACTTCAAAATTTACTCTATATTTTGTTAAGGTTTAACAAGTATAGTGTAAAAAACAGTTCTCTGTGGATTTGATTCAAGATGGCTACACAAACTAGGTACTAGCCTAATGTACAACAAATAAAGAACTTCTTTAACTACTTTTAAAATATCAGCTAATGCAACATGATTAAAGATATGTATAAGAGGGATATCTATACAGCGTGAGTTTTAAATGTCACCACCTCCCCACTTCAAATTTTGAAAAAGGAAATATTTTCAAAAACCCTTTGGGGAATGTTTTTATAGAATTCTGAAGTTTGCTTTGCATCACCCACGCCCCACACAAAAACCGGGGGGGGATATTTAAATGAAAACTAAAACAATACTTATTGATCGAGTCATTTTATAGTGTGGGTGAGTCCATTGATAGTTCTAATTAAATATTCATTTTCAAGATAAGGCTAAGTATAAATTTTCCCATATTAATAGAATTTTTTACAACTATCATTTGGCCAAACCGGTACCGGGGATTTTATCATTTTAAAATTTAATATGTATAGAAATTAGATATAATTAGTGCAGTGTAAACACAGTTCAAACATTGTACAATGACCTCAATAAAATGTTAGAATATGTTGGAGCATTTCCAAATTTTGTTGGTTACAGACACGAACATGAGTGCAATAAAACTATTGTAAAACAAATAAAACTGGAATCAACTTCATTGCGCTGTTTTCCAAAAACAAATTATGTAATGTAACACATAATTTGTTTGAATTAAATTTTAATACTTCATACTCCAGTTTCTCTAGATGGACTGCGCATCGGTTTCGCCTGACCAACGGCAGTGTTTGCAGCTTGCATTTGACCATTAATATCACTTGATGCTTCAAGCTTTGCAAATCATATTTTTCAAGTGTTAAGTATGTTAGATTTAAATGCTGATAATACAGACCAATGAACCCACATAGTTGTAAGCATATCAGCAGCAATAAATTGCGATGAATTGTCGACTAATGTAAAATTCACAAAATTACTTATACTTGGTAAACGAAGCGTTTTTGTAAAACAGTTTTTTTTATATGACTTCTTTGTCTACCGACCTCCCCGTGGTGAAGCTGATAGTTATGTTTTTGTTCACGTGTACTTCAGTTAAGGTAGGTCAACAGGCAATCATATTATTAAACTTTATCGCCGCACTATAACATTAAACACAACCGTGGAAACAGGTACTCCTTTAAGAACAGCTAGGAAACTTTAAGCTTCAAAATGAAGGAACAGGTGTAAGGATCGGTAGTTTGATGCCAGTACCCGAGCAACAGCCTGCCTTTGTACAAAAATACATCAAAGTCATGAACTATAATATTTTATCCGTGGCGAAGCACAGGTACACAGCTAGTTGGTACTAAACGGCATAAGAATGACCACACACCTTTAGATAAATTTTATAATTTTTGATGATTTTGTGCTGTAAATAATGCTTTATATCTCAGTTATTTTCATTTCTAAGTTCAAATTATTTTGATTACATAAAATAATTATGTGTGTCGTTAAAGTTATATTGTAACGTCCACTCATAGTATTAAAGGAAGAAACATAAACGATAATACAACACTACTGAAGAGAGCTCAATTGATTACAAGGGAACATGTGGCTCATGTGTAAGGACTTGCAAAGCAAAGCTCCATTACGGGAGCGATATTGCCGGACAGTGAGTTTGCCGGCCGTTATAAGGGAGCAGACCGATATGAAAATTGCAATCTGGGCAGAGACTGTACAAACCTCCCAGCAATGGCTTCCCTACATTTATTCTGATTGCTGGAAATTGCTCTGCTCCCAATGTCAATAACAATGTGTTTGCCTTTACAATCGGCGTAATCTAAATAAACACTCACGGTGGTGTGCCTTTGTCTTCTCAGCTTCAATGTCCCTCGTTGTTGTTCTACTAAGCGTTACAATGTTTGAAATATCAAGAGCAAGGTACAGCACTTGAGAAATCTGCAAACCTTTGGACAGTTAAAAATCATAAGAATTCAGTAATGCTGATTAAAATTACGAACACTATTGGTGTTTACAAATTATTGTTAAGGAAGTTGTTTCAGCTAAAGAGATATAAGCAACCTTTAGCTTCACCGAACTTATGTAGCTTTACCCAAAATAAAAATGTTCGTTTTACGTTTTCAAGTTTGTGAAGTTTGGTGGGTATATTAATTTTCAATGTTGTTTAAAAGTAGACGGAAAATAGGAAAATGCCAAACATTCTTCCTTGTGATAGCTCTCAAACATTCTTTTGAGGTCAACCTATAATCATGCGTCTAACAAGTTTGTTGCTAGCCACCATTTTGTAGTTTTAACCAACAAATTTAATTTAATATCCTTTAAAACATCTTTTCTTTATTTTATTCGAAATTGTTTTACAATAAACAATAACAGTAACATTTTTGAACAGAAAACTCAGTTCGATTTTAAAATTCCGAATTTTAGCCGAGTTATAGCCGTGTTAAAAGTTCGAACTTAAACAGCGGCCAAACGGCAAACTTTATACAGAAATATCATGAATAACTGCGACAAAATGCAGTTGCAATGTTGTTTTCTACCTTGTCAGTGTACAACACCCATGTTTTCTGACACGTTTTCGCTGGGTAAAGTTATCAGTTAGCTGATTTTCTAAACTGATGTGCTTTCGATAAAACGTTAGTTAATTCACAGATGCTATTTTTTATAATGCTGCAAAACATTTTCCGTTTTTCAAGCCATATCTTAGAAAAAATTCAGATTAAATTTATTTTTCTTCACAAACTTAATGTTAGATATGAAAGTGTACCAAAATCAAGTAAAATGTCTTGGAGGAAAAAGGAATGTGTAAAAATTACAAAACTATGACTAGTGGGCTAACAAAACATGGTACCCATGTTTATAGGGTAAAATTAGTTTGTTTTGACCTCAAAGAAATCCCAAAGCCTGTTTAGAGAGTTGGAAAACATCCTGCGAATTTTAAAATTTAGCTTGAATACTATTTTTTTTCTTTACACAACGTCAACGACGGTAAGTGGTGATTTTTTTTAAACGTTGTGTATAATGTCTCAATTATACTGTTTGTGTTGATCCAACAAGCTGTGTAAATCATTTTGGTTTTCTAATAGTGATCTCAATTTTCTTAGCGATAGTCTTCAATCAGTCAACATTCCAATGCATTTATTCCCCTTGAACGTATGTATAATGAATTAGTTCGTTCAAATTACTTGTATTTGGAAGCAGCTAGCTAATAAGTTTCAGTTACGGCAAACTTAAGGTAGAAATTGAATAGCCGTTAACTTTGTTGCCTGATTATTTTAATCGAGATAGCAAAACTTCACCAATATTTATATATTAATTGATAAAGAGCCGTTGTGCAAGTCCCAGACGTCATCGATGGTTTGAGAGAGAAGCAATTCCGAGGTCCTTTATTGGATGAGAACTCTATATAATGGAATGGCAGGTCAATCTAGGCTAAGGAAACTACAGCTGGGTTGAATTTCAGTGAACCTATGAACTACTCTGATCTTTTGACCAGTTTGGTGCTGTCTAGTGAATTATTCTGTCTAGTTGATTATGTAACTATCAAATCACACCACAAAAGTAGAGTATTGTGAAAGAAAATGTTCGGTTAGCTGGTGATATTTACCGGAAATCGAAAGAAATACTTCCTAGGTACTTCTGTACATTACTTAAATTTAATTTACCAATTAAATAACTGAAATCATTTGACCAAACTACGTATAACAATGAGTGTATTAGAATATAAGCACAAAGTTCGTCAACGCGTTTGTTTAGTAATGAAACTTCTCTTTGAGGGTGTCCTCAAAATTATATTGTGTTTTTTGAGCTAGGGTTGGATTATAAGTGAATTACGGAGGTATATTTAAATATAAAACTATGTGAAATGTCAGGCCGAGAGAAGCAATGAGGTGTTTTATGTAATAAAATTCCAAAGGAACAGGCCGAAGAAAAGACAAATAATCTTTAAATTTGGGGTGAAATATCGAATTTGATAGCCGAAGGAAATGAAACGAAATCGATTAAGTAAATTTGATGCTTCGTCGGTATATCTTCGAGGCCTAAGGCCGAAAGGTAAGAACAGTAATTTTAAGAAGTTGAACTATTATTGCGGACATTTTCCATCGTTAGTGAACAAAAAGGATCACGACGTTTCGGTGACAGGCCTAGTGTGTGATTGGCCTGTCACCGGCCAACCAGTCAGTCTAGGGTTAGCTCGTTCAGTTAGTGGACGTGTTTTGTGATTCGTTTTGAATTTACTCCGGTGACTTGTTTACTTTCATAGTGTGGCTTGTGTTTGTAATATTGTAGTTTTGTTTTTTCTAGGCTATTCCTAAATTCTAAGATTTAATGTGTTTGACTTTAACAACTACATGTTGTTTGGTAGAGTTTGACTGGTCAGCTACGCTGACTACTTTAGGCTAGCTCATTTTCTAATGTTCTGTGTTATGTTTTAGGTTACTTTCACCTGAAGACGGGATCAGATTGCAGATCCCGAAACGTCGTGATCTTTTTTGTTTACTATTGATGGAAAATGTCCGCAATAATAGTTCAACTTCTGAAATCCTCCCATCGTCAACAACAAACTTCAAACAAAGGAGTAATTTTAAATTCTGTAATTAGAAATACCGAGGTCTATGCTTTGTTTGAACTACCAACGAGTTCGAGAAAATTGACTTTTAATGTTCCGATACTGCTTCAAAACTATTTTTCTAATGACCGACATTACCAGAGTACCATCCAATTGGAAGAAATGGACCACTCTACACAGATTTTTCTGTAATTTATCATGTTTTCCTTTTCAGCTCCACGTTTTATTATTATTTTGTACTCTATCTAGTAAAATGCATATATGCCGTTAATAAATAAATAAAATTAAAATCAATGAGAGTGTTCAAGCTTTTGTGATACGCGTTCTAACAGAGCGTACCCCATTATTTATGCAGTCTGGTAATAAATGGTCCAAGTATTTAATTTAGCTGTCCACGTTTACGCTATCATGATAAACCTTTCCTTGTGAGGAATGCAAATGATAAATCATAGTTTTCAATTGCGGGGTAGATACGGAGTGGGCAAGAGAGTTATGATGTACATGTGTATGTCACGCAATCTTGAGCCCCCTTCCCCGCCGACAACCTAACCCACCCCTAATAACCGACATAGTGCTGTGTCAATGAACCGACCAAGGACCTTTCCAACAATCAATGTAATTGGTTTGCGCCAAACTCACCTCTACCGGTGTCGATATCATCTAACAATAGTATAATAGCCACGCACACGGCATAACCTTAAGTCACTATAAGATATTTGTTGTGGGTGATTTTCTAGCCTTTTTAATATCAAGGACAAGTGCAATACTGTTTACTAACGTCACTCAATTTGTTAAAAGAAGACTACATGCACTATCGAGAAGACATTGCATTGAATTTTTCCACAAACACTCAAATAGGCGAACATTCGACCATTTATGAAAAGGTTTTCCGGCACCAAGGAGCAACTATAGACCAATAGTTCTTCTATATTTAGCGAAGTATTTGAGAATTTATTCCTCCCAAGACCAGAAAGCATTACACGAATATAAAATTTATTTTAGACAACTATCTAGATAGATTATACGAGTATTATTGACTAATATGACTTGTCATAATTATATATATTCATTCGTATAGACTGAATAGCTGATTTATCACCAAAGAAATTTGAAAAGAAAATTGTGGACTGAACATGGACTTGAATCCGTATCTCTCACTTGCCGGGTAAGTATGCTAGCCATTACACTATCTGACCACCTATTTATACCTTCAAATTTAGAAGTTATTTTAATTTTTAATCCTGAATACTCGTGACTGTTTATCCTAATTGTAATTTTATCCTATTATGTGACTGTCAATTGCAACTTAAATCAATAAGCTGGGAGTATTACGAACATACTTTAAACCAGACTATACATATAGGTGTCCCATTGTAAAGTGCTAAACTCTGGCAAAGGCTATATGAGTCGGAATAAAGAGAAAATCAAGAATATTTCTTTCAAAAAACCGCTTGTTTATTGGATATCCGCCATTTTGTTTTGAACAATAGTTTTAATCTTAAAACTTTTAACCGACCTTTATAAAATTCAGTAAGTGTGTTTAAATAAAAGAGACTTACTGTAAAAATAAAATCAACTTGGTTTGAAATAGCCGCCATTTTAAAATTTTAAATTGTTCCAAGGTGATTTTTTCATAGTACGCATTTTTTATTTAAACATACTAACCGAGTTTTATAAAGATCGGTTAAACAATTTGGAAGATACAAATTATTTTGTAAAAATACAATATGGCGGATATAATTGATTCTTGATTCCTCTCTACCACTCAACCTCGAAAATTAAACAATGGAACTTGGTAAGTTGAGACGTATCATTTTTAGTGTAGTTTTGACTTGGCTCAAAACAGTAGGACGTTCTGAGGCGCAATCTAGCTGCCACAGTTTTCACCAAAATTATGTTTTACTGAGAAGCGAATTTGTACTAAGTCACATCTCCCTCCTGCCACTCTTAGAAAGTATTGTGAATGCATGTGGAATGCATGGGTTTCTTTAGCAAGGCCAACTTACTAGGAATGGTTTCGTGTTTTGTTCTTGAGGGAGGACCGTTGGAACGCCTAATGGATGATTCAATCAATTCTTTAGTGTACAAGCTGCAAATCTGTACCACTAAAATGTCTGACTGATTATTTAACAAAAGTACTTAAAATAAACGCATTGTTCAGGAGATCGCGTGCACGTAAGAATTTAACGGCCGGTTTCAACGCGATTGAAGTTAATGTACCACATTCTGCAAAATCAAATTGTTTACAAACTTCAACCATTACACACTTAAAGCCTACTACGAGGGGTGTTTAATAAAATCTGACAGTACTGCTGTAGTAGCTTTATTATAAAAAGTAATCTTTAAAACTAGAGATAGTTTTGAAAAGACCTTAGTTGAAGCAAGAAATCTGTTTTGGCACCTTTGCCACATCTGAAACACGTGCTTTAGGCCCTGTTTTGCGTTGACCTTCAAATCTGTCTCTAAACTCTTTAAAGCTGCCATACTGACTAAGACAATTGACCTTTGATTAATTTTGTTAGCTTATATTATGGAAAATAGTTTTGGAAGCCAGTTTAGAACTATAGGTTAGATGTGTCACAGGTCTCAATACTTTTCATGGCAAGGAACCTGAGCGTAGCATTGACATCGAGAAAATGCAGGTGCATGAACCATTGAATTGGCTATTTAAACCTACTTAAAAGCTTCCTATTAGGATCAAAGCACAAAAATGAAATGTTTTACTATAAGGTGGGGAATCCTTTTCAACCTGCATGTTGATTGGGTTTTTACAAGGTCGAAAACATGGTTTTCAAAGGCCCGATGTTCAAATGTGTAACACACCGCACAATTTCAATTTCAAGGGGTTCAAAATATTTTTATTTAATAATCCTGGAACGTTTTAATGTTTTTTGTGATTTAGTGAAGATATTAACATAACAACTTAGCAAAATTCCTATATGAATCTTAGAAGGCAATCTCAAACATAGTGAACTTTAGAGGCAAAATTTATGTGGGTGTTTTGGTCTCTAACCAAGGTGACATTAAGGGTGTTACAATGCTGAAATTTGTTCTGAGTTTTTAATAGTTAACGGTAAATTGAAGATTCAAGTATAATACTAGGAATATTTTGTACACACTGACATGCAATTTAGGCTATTGCCGCAAACATGAGACGACGAGCTGCAGATCGCTTCCTCCAACTAACGTCACATATCAGTAACAACTTGACCAAATCAGAACAACTGAAGTAAAAGTATTGGTTCATGTTATCGAGAAGTTCTTTATATTTATTTTAATAGCAGAATTACATAACATATGTCACACATTTCTTGAATTACCTGTACGTAAAATATACAATTTTCTGCAAAACTTGCATTTACCATTTTTGTACATGTACTGCATGAAAAAAGAAGAAAACTGTAAATCAACTTGATTGTCGACTTTTTATTACAAACTCAGTGATAACGTCCTCAAAGTCTAACCTTGTAGTCAAATCGTTTTCTATGGTTAATCCGCAAGGTGGTTACGATCTTGAGAGATTATCGAACGTAGGCAGTTCTTGATTCTTGAAAGTGTACAAAAGACTCTGCAGACAGTTTGAACAGGTGTGCTAAGGTATATTTGTAAGGCAATATTTACGTTGTAAAGATCTAGCAGGCCTTTGAAATCAATAAAGTATGCAGTCCGACAATGTCATGTTCATCAAACTTTATGCAACAAGCCTTTTAGGTAATATTCAATCACAAATGGTGATGCTTCAAATTCATAAATCTTTGAAGATTGGGAGCATTATTTATTTCTTCTTGGGTTAAGCTCAATGTTTGTAAACAAAAAGTTTGAAACTTCATGGTTTTGCAATCACTTCACTTTCTTTTTTTTTTTAATCCGATAATTTTCGATATTCTGTAATCAATCTTTTTTCCATCATTATAATATAAATCAATTAGGTTTTTTTAGCAAGCCCGTCGTAACTTCACAAAAACACAATAACTTAACGCTGAATAAACAGTATTTATGTAATGTGAGTCCACGATCGATCGAACACAAGCGCGCAAATGACACTGTTGCCGTGTTGCGATGTATTGGAATGACTGGCAAAGAGGGTTGTCAACAGACGCATTGCGCTGGCGGTGTTGTGACAGAGTCAGTAAGGGGAAGGGTGGTGATTATAGTCCGGCCTTCCGCGGCATCGCAATCACTACCATCGAGTTATCAAATTGACAAACTTTCGTCTGCAAATCTGCCGAAAATTTGAGACTTTATTATTAATGCTGTTTGACTGAAACGACTCCTTATTTAAAGATAAACATATTTTCTAGGAACTAGGTGTAGTTGAACTCAAAATATTTTAGAAGACAAAATGATCAAAAGATATGTTGTTTAGTTCATTTTGAATGTTGCAGTTTCATTGAACATCCTGTTGATGTACCGAGTGCAACAGCCAAATTCCCTTCGAACTGTAAACCCCTGGTAAGGTAAAAGATTCGTAGGTATTTTAACTATTAAAGTTGTTCTATAAATTCTCTAAAAAAGCTATTTAATTCCAAAATATCTAATTCAAACATACAATTTAATTCCAAATATATCAAAATATTTAAATTCATTTATGAATAAATTGATTAATCATAAAATAATTTAAGATTGTTGAAATACAATAAATTAAAATACAATAGTTCAATTCTATTTCATAATTTTACCTTTTTCTGTAATGACGATGCCAATTGGCTAATTTATAGTTCTTTCAGACACACAAATTACTAACACATACAAACTACTTTAAAAGGTTTAATTGTTACTTATGTATTTTAAATATACATCGTCTAATTAAAGTTAATAACTCGCAGCAAGGGTTTCAACTATTTTTATTTAAAAAGTTGGTACACGAGTTGTACCATTTTCATCGATTAAAGTTTATATATGAGTAAACCTTTCATACACAAGCTATATTGTGGCAATAACTAAGAGAGTATAGAAACACTGTTTGATGTGGCTACCGCGAGTCCTAGTGAATTTCTGTAACAGCGGAGGGGGGAGAGGTAATTTACACCGGAAGTGCTAATGCATTAATAATACGGTTTCAATGAAGTTTTGCACAAAATGGGTTTTACCCTACCCAAATGTGTTCCACAATTAACCGAATCCGTTGAGCCAAAACAAGATGGCAGCGAAAAGCAATTTCATACATGTTATGAAATGTACATTTTGGCTCTAGTAAGTTCAGGAAGTTCCTATGTATATGTCAAACTTTTATTACTTAAAAATGTTGTATTTTATACAAGAACGTTACCTTAAGTAACAAAAAACATTATTATTGATATTTGTAGGTATCTAGTTAATCATAAAACTGTCATTAATATAAAAGTAAAATAACTGACTAAGCCTTTGACGTTTCAGGAGATTTCTTCTTTACCCCATATTGTTAGTGATATATTGGAGGGTTGTCGAAAACGGAGTCTTATAGAGTATATCAAAGGTTCCAAGGCAACAGGTAAGTAAATGTGTTTATAAGGCAATGAAATACAATTTCATCTGTAAATGGTTTGTAGCACGTTTGCCCTCCATAGTCGATCTTGGTACATGGCTGGCAGTTGCTAGTGGAGCAAATATATGTTTTGTTTATATCTATAAACTGTAAAGTTAAGAATAAAACATTAAGTAATTTAAGCTTAATTTACAAAATTCTAGGCAACGTTTTACTTGATGTGTGCTATATTTTTCGTAAAAGCTCCCTAGTTTAGTAAATTTAGTAACCAGGTTGGCAGCCGTTTATTTGAAGAACAAAGACTGGACGTTAGTTGGTAAAGTATAAGTATTGTTGGTGGTGTTACCTTGCGTCTTCAACCCTTGAGCGGCGGAAGCCCCTGGGCGGATGTCTCGGATGTTGTCGACAGTCACAGTGCATCACACACAACACCACAGATGTGACCACAGTCACCACGAAGGGAATGGCGAAGTAGTTGATGATGACCTCCACTTGAGAGTCACGGTCATACTTGGTCATCACCACAGTACGGTTCTCTCGCGAGTAGTAGCAAGGAACTCGGCCCTTCCACACCGAACTCGCCCGTGAAGTTGGCACAGTGGATGTCCGGCGGGTAACCACAGCCCTTGATGTTGACTAGAAGCACGGCGTCCACCACAGTGGCGGGAGTAGTGGTTCTGTTGTCCTCCTGCTCTGTGTACGTGACGTAGATGTGAGTACACTTGTACATATCGCTAGTGTGCTCTCACGACAACTGCTCCAGGTGCAGTTGAAGATGCCGTTGAGATCCTCTCCTGGACGTGACACACGTGACGGGCTGTGTGATGAAGTCTGCTACTAGCGTGGATATCGCAGGGTCCACGTACAGAGGCACTAGGAACAGCAGAGAGGAGCCGGCCGACACTGCCGTCATCGCGAAGAACGACGTTGCGTAGAACCACACTCTCGCGGCACGTTCTCTTTGTTTTGTTCTTCTGCGCCAGTTCAAGCAGCTTGCGTTTCCTCAACTCGACCTGCGGGTCGAGCAGCAGTTCCGAGCTGCTCCCTCGCATGGTCCCATGCCCGACCTCTCTCCCACTCGCCGCCGCGGAGACGACTGGCTCCTCTCCCAGTGACGCTCGCGCCGACGCTCTACCACCCTCCCATTGATGCTTGCCACCCCACCCCGCCCTTCCCACTAACCGGATTATCAAGATGGACACCTTTCTCAATAAGTCCCGAGTAATTGCCTCTTACAATTTAACTTGGGTGGCCGCGATTAATGGTCTTTAACACCGTTAGGTCGATATCACGTAAGATTTACCGTACAAAAATAATCAAGTAGTCTTGTAATACACTACGCCCAAGATCACTAAAAGAGGAAACATTTCTGGTTTTATTCACGTTGTGTTAGTAGTTCTTTTAGATGTAGCCTCAATGTGTCAACAGTTTTCCGATTTGCATTTGGTATAGGCGATGAGCTGTGAACCAGGAGTGCAGGACAACCTGGCTCGCTTTGTATGTATTTCTAAGACATAGAGTTACCTTAGGCCAAAAGAGCGGGACAGATTCTCGAGGTCCAGAGCTTAATCATAAATGTACATTGTATAGTAATGTTTGAGTCCAATATGTTTGTTAGTGCTAACTAACAATAACTATATGTAATTCAGGAAATTATGAGGTGGCTGGTGGGCAAGGCAATTTGTCCTAAAACTTCTAAATAAAATGAAATCTTTATCGGCAGATTATTCTGTTTAAATAATTAGTTATTGATCGGTGTGCCATAAATAGGTTAGGTTGATCAGTGTGTGAATTGGTTGAATCAAATATAAGAGGAAAAGAGGCTAGGCAAATCCATGAAGGAGGTTTGTCCAAGCCTGCCGCTTGACATTACATGTGTCTCCATCGATTTTTCTGTCAACACACGCTTGATTAGTGTTTGTATGTTAGGTGTGCCTGAGTGAAGAGGGAAAGGAGGCTTACAGGTGATCGATGGAGGAAGTTTTGCCGAGTTTGCCGCTGACACTAAACCGGTCGTCAGTTGATTCGACTTATCACCATGGCCTCGCAAACTCTGATTTACCTTCTTTTAGCACTGTATAATTTTGTTCGTTTGATATCGAGTCTTCTCAAGATGCTATGTTTACACTTTTGATATTTTCAACAATTTTGCTTCATTGTTTGAGCATCTCAGAGAAAGGTTGGAAGGAATTTAATTATACAGACAACTTTTAACGGAAAGTTCTCAAGAACTGCCTACAAGAAAGCAATTCAAAATATCTCCGTTTACTGTTAAACTGTTACTATAAACCACAGTCTACAGTGAGCTATTGAAAGTATATACATAAAGGTTTTAATGCATTTCTGTGAAATGCTTTAATCAAGAAATAAATGTATTCATTATTAGCCTTCTGGAATTGGTCTTGAATATAATTATAACAGGTTACATACCTTTCAACGTCGCAATTTCTTCAGTAAAACATAGTTGTTGTAAAGCTAGTTTCGACTAACAAGTAGTAATTTTCAAATCATTAAAAACGTTGAGGAACCATCTTCATTTATTTCGTCAAAATTAATAAACAACACAATAAAACATAAAGAACACTTAAAACATTGTATGCACCGGCTAGTACCTGTCACTGACCTGAATAGACGTTGTCAAACTAGCCCACTCCACTCCTGCTATCAGCTGTTCGTTTTTGTTATTGTTGCCAACTGCGCTACCTCCTAGAGTACTGTAAGTTTATACTGTAATGCTAGTGAGAATATGTCGTAAAACCGTTCTAGTTACCTCCACCATAGAAAATTAAGCAACAGTACTGAGATTGTTGTATTACAATATCATACTGAGTTAAAAATCAACCAGCAAAAATATTATTATTAAATCAATGACAGCTGAGAAGTGAGAAGCATAGAGCGAGGATTGAAGAATGAGGAATGAAGAGTGAGTGGAGAAGTGGATTGGTGGGAGAATGCAGCGAGAGGTGAGAAGTGAGAAGTATAGAGTGAGAAGTGAAGAATGAGGAATGAAGATGGAGTGGAGAAGGTGGATTGTGGAGAATGCAGTGAGTGAGAAGTGAGTAGAGTGGCAGGAGGAAGAATGAGGAATAAAGAGGAGTGGAGTAGTGGACAGGAGAATGGAAGGAGGAGGAGAAGTGAGGAGTGGAAGAATGAGGAATGAAGAGTGGAGTAGTGGACAGGGAGGAATGGTGGATGGAGGCTGTGGTAATGGAGACTGAGCCCCAGGTGGACAACATCTGAAACGCGCTACCCTTTCAGTCTCTTACAGTATTAAAGGGATCTTTTCATTCCTTGCTGCGAAATATTCAACGGTACTCTTAGTTTGTATGAATTAATTTAAAATTTGATCCCAATTAAGAGCGTTAAGGTAAATTCAGAAAATGTTCCATATTTAAGGAAGTAATGTACGTAAATAAATACTGTAACTTGTCTCTTACCTTCCACTCCTCGATCACAGTCTGTAGTTTTATTCATTGATGAAAGTCCAATACGCCTTCTTTAATGAAGCTGCATGTGTATAGAAAGGCACTAGGACATAAGACCCACGAGAATAATTAAATGTCATAATTTGTGTGTTTGTACTCGACCAATAGATCTTTACAAAAGGTTAATAAAACATTTGTAATGTAAACTTTTCAACCCCACAGCAACCTTCTAATAAGAATCAATAAGAAACACGAGTGTATCTGTCAGGTGTGTGTTGAGTTAGGACAAATGGCTCAAACTTACTGACTTGTAGCCTTGGTCCTGCACCAGGCTGAGCAGGATAATTGGCAGCAGGACTGTGTGAGTGGTGTTGGATGAGTCTTGACTCGACACGCACAACTTGGACAAGTTCACGTCAGTTTCAGGAAACTTCAGACAAGGGACCAACTCATCCACTTCACACTTGCCGACCCGTTTATGTTGCTTTTCACCCATCGAAAATATTATAAATTAATTTCTTTGGACCAGTGGCGTACGCCGAGGGGATCAAATATCCTCCCCAAATTTCCGTCATTAAATAAACTGTGTGCAAGACAAATTTGCTGATTGGCAACCACCCCACAACGTTAATCCGTAGGAAAGATGGGTGGATTACCCGTAGTACGCCGTCATCAGTACCTGAATTGGGCAGTACTCGGACAGTTGCCTCAAAACATAAATGCCTGATGCTAACTTCCCACAAACACTGTCTACATGACAATCCCATGTCAACCCTCGATCAAGGTGTATACCAAGGAATTTTGTCGAGTAGACTTCTTCAATTTCAGTATCGTCCAACATGACTGTTGGATTATTACCTGATATTGTTTGTCTCAAACAAAATTGAATGAATGACGATTTAGTTGGATTTGTTTTGAGGTTGAGCTCATTGAAATGTTGAATTGTGCTGTTGAGCTCAACAAACGTAACGTGTTCGAGTTCTTGGATGGATGGTGCTTTGAAACACAGAGTCGTGTCATCTGCGTACTGGACAATTTGTCCCTTTGTACCGATGAGCCAACATCGTTGACG